>QVTF01021965.1:0-568671 GCA_003573665.1 Oxygymnocypris stewartii
CCTACCTGAGTATTGTTGCTGACCATGTCCATCCTTTATGACTACAGTTACCCATCTTTGATGCTACTTCCAGCAGAAATGCACAAAGCTCAAATCATCTCAGACTGGTTTCTTGAACAT
Organism: Oxygymnocypris stewartii; assembly: GCA_003573665.1. Taxonomy (NCBI): domain Eukaryota; kingdom Metazoa; phylum Chordata; class Actinopteri; order Cypriniformes; family Cyprinidae; genus Oxygymnocypris; species Oxygymnocypris stewartii. The sequence goes on from QVTF01021965.1 coordinate 121, forward strand.
GACAATGAGTTCACTTTACTCAAATGGCCTCCGCATGACCAGATCTCAATCCAATAGAGCAATAGATCTATCTATCTATCTATCTATCTATCTATCTATCTATCTATCTCTATCTATCTATCTATCTATCTATCTATCTATCTATCTATTCTATCTATCTATTCTTTTTTTCTTTCTTCTTTCTTTCTTTCTTTCTTTCTTTCTTCTTTCTTTCTTTCTTTCTTTCTTTCTTTTTTTTCTTCTTTCTTTCTTCTCTTTCTTTCTTTCTTTCTTTCTTTCTTTCTCTCTTTCTCTTTCTCTCTATCTATCTAATAACATATATCTATCACTCGCGCTCTCAATATGGACCAAAATCTCTGAGGAATGTTTCCAACGCCTTGTTGAATCTATGCCACGAAGAATTAAGGCAGTTCTGAAGGCAAAAGGGGGTCCAACCCTGTTTACTATTAGGTACTAGCAAGGTGTGCCTAATAAAGTTGCCAGTGATAATATATCTCTATTTATATAGTCAGGCTTCATTCTAGAGTTAGATATGTAGTAAGCTGTACAGTTCTAACTATATACACTATAACTACTATATCATGCTATAAGAAAAATAAGCACAGAAGGTGCAATGAACATCTTAACATTTCTAGATTTATTCTCATCTTGTCTTGTTCAGTAAAGACTGCCATGTCATGATGATGATATACAGATGTAAGTTCATTTCAGCACACGCCCATGCAATTAGGCCAAGAAAAATATATGTTTATACACGCAAGGTCGCTCCCTTTTTTCTTGCTTATTGTCACTGTTAGTCTCACCACTTGCAGAAAGCATGCTTCAAACAATGAGTTCAGATAACAAAACAGCATTCAATACCCAGACTATCATGTTACAGCTCCCAATTAACCCTCTGCTTTCTGGATCCTCATGAAATGTTTAGGTGCAAATTGTTTGGACATTAATGAACTGGACTTCATATTTAAAAGTGATGCCCAGTCCTGACAATATTGCTCTAAACATCACTAACAGTATATGTCAATGTTATATATTAAGTGTTTGATTTTTGCATGCATGGATGTGTATCAATAAAACAATCAAATAGTTCTAACTTGAATAACAGAAGATCGATATATTCCATGTATATAAATACACAAGTGGTGCAGAACTCTGTAAAGAAACCGAGCCATCTGTAAGTAATTCCTTCACACCCACACAAATCAAACAAACCTTCACAAGTCTGAGCCTCAAAGTTCACTGATCACATTCTCAATAAAATGCCAGTGAAAAGATTCATTTGCACGCATGCTGTGCATTACAGAACTAAACTCAAGACAATAGTCTGTAATACAGCAAATAAATATAGTTTTTAGACAGTAAGCTCTACATAAGAGAGACTGGGGCTAGTTGTCACAATGCTACTCCAGTAACTTATGGAGGCCCATTTCTGCCACGAGATATTAAAACAATAGTTTTACCTCACAATTCTGACTTTTGCCTCTGCAAAAAAATCAGAATTGTGAGATAAAAAGTCACATTTACTTTTGTATCTGTTGGCAGAAACATGCTTCCATACATTTCTCATGGAGAGTTAATTTAAAAATGTCTTACAATTTGTTCCTAAATATTTGATGAGTTTTACGGAAAGGTAAACAATGTTAAACAAGGGCTGTAACATTAGTCTGGGTATTGAATGGCGGTTTGAAATCTGAACTCTTTGTTTTAAAGCATGCTTCTTTGTGATGTGAAAAAATAAGGGTATGGGTGAACTTGTCTATTGTGAATGGTTGGGCGTGTCATGAAAGATACACATGCTATTCACAGAGATAAAAAAATATATACAACACAGCTTACAATAATAAACGTAGGCCTACAGAAGTTCTGTAGCATAGTTAACACTTCCAGTAGCCTCTTTATGATTCGCTGATATTGAGTGATACATTTACTATAGTGTTACAGGATTCTTTTCAATGAAAAAAAAACATTGTCAGAAGTGGGATTCGAACCCACGCCTCCAGAGGAGACTACGACCTGAACGTAGCGCCTTAGACCGCTCGGCCATCCTGACACATGAGAACAGTCAGTGCAGCTTGAAATAATAACTAGTAGATAATAACTCGTAAATAATGCAAATCTTTTACAAACCGTAAATATTTCCACATTCGTCAATCTTTATAAGTATTAAAAGTTTCGCTGAGACTTGGAAGTTGCAACAGAAGCGACATGACGCTTAGAACCAGAAACGGAAAATGCGCCATGCGTAACTTACAGGAAATCTATAATAAAAGTCCCTGAGTTTATTTCAATTTTTTTTTTACTTGATGTAAATAAATATAGCATGATTTTGACATTGCTATGAAGCCTGATCGACCTTCCGCACTTTTGTATTCCAGCCAACTGACAGATAAATGCATTATGGATGTTGAAGTTTTTGGCAAAAGTGAACGAAACCCTTCCCTCTGTTTTTAGGCATGTAACGTTAACGTTAGCGCCCATGTCAAAAATAGTTCGTTTTAAAGCAGCCAAATGTCATAAAAGCTCATTTCCTTCTATGAGGGTTTTTCTTGTCAGGTGACCAGATTTCAGAAAAGGAAACTGGGGACATTTCCTAGTTCATTCAGTAATCAAAATACAACATAATATCAAAAAAAACTCGGACAATACATTCTGTTGTTTCCTAATTATTGTTGCTTATTCCGCTTACTATTATTATACATTTATATTTTTTGATCGCCTGTTTTAATGCAATTCACCAAAATCACACATGGAAAAACAGTGGTGTAGTCTAGTTTTCTGTAGTGAGTAACGTTACAGGTGCATCTCAATTAATTAAAATGTCGTGGAAAAGTAAATTAAAATTAACTAAACCCCACCAACTCAGAGGACAGAAAGGGCATTGGTTGGTCTTTTGATACACTTTATTGAAATAAATAAAACCAATTGCTTCCTTTCAAATGCTTTATGTGTTGTTTCTGATCATTTCAAAATAATATTTCAAAACCTAAGGATGTTGTGGTGAAATTAAAGGCGTTTCTTCAAATAGCACAGCTCTTTAGTCACTGCATATAGACTTGTATTGTTTGCAGACCCTTTGCATAATATTTCATGTCACAACTGAATCATGGGACATCATGAATAACTTATCCAGAATGTTCTGCTGCAACTCATGAGGGTCAGACCACGACCATGTGATGAGTTTAAAGAAACAGACTTTCACATAAACCTTTCGCAGGAAGAACATGACTCTGCATATTGCCAAAATAAGGGAAAACATTTGATATGAAAAGCACTATCAGAAAAGGAGGGTCATCTTTCACCCCAGGGTTGATTTAATTTGTGGATTTGTAGTGTGTAGACATCAAGCATTCTTAAGATCACTGATTAATAATCTGTATTTCAATTATTTAAGGATTGTGTAATACTTTAGTAACGGCACACGCTCACTCTTTCGATTTGTCTTGTCTAATTTGTATCAGTACTGATGAAAGACATCGAAGAGCCTCCACATCCCAGTGCAAAGACCTCATTGAAAGCGTTTCAATAGAGACAGTTTCTCGGATTTGACAACATTATGATATGAAACACTTGCAGAATTAACATTTGCTCTAGGTTTCACTTGTAGACCTGTGCTCACAATTAATAAATTACAACACATTTGTTTTCATGAATAGATTTTATATAGAAAACGTCAAATTTAGAGTCTCAATGCTATTGTAAATGCAATAGCATTTATAATATTGGTAGTTAGGAATTACACAAGCTTCAGTCTGGATCCTACCCTTAAACGATAGAGATGACCGAACACCTGAGAAGAGACGATGACAACCCCTCCGAGGACCTCCGAGATGAGCCCCAGAGACAGATCTCCAGTGAGGACCTCGTCACCTAGACATCCATCGGGGAAAGACCCCTGGAACCAGTGGACCACTTACACTCTGACTTTGCTGCAGTTGGAACAAACTACTGATTCGTCTGGCCGGAGGGGAACTGGCCCCCAGACTGGAGCCTGGTTTCTCCCAAGGTTTTTTCTCCATTCTGTCACCGATGGAGTTTTCGTTCCTTGCCGCTGTCGCCTCTGGCTTGCTCAGTTGGGGACACTTCATTTCCAGCACAATCATCGACTTGATTGCACAGATATTATTTAAACTGAACTAAGCTGGACAATGCCATTACTAAATTCAATAATGAAATGCATTCAGCAGATAATTGAGTGTTAAATCCTGTCATTTTACATTATTGACAAAATTTGCCTATTTTGATATTGTGCAGTGCTTTGTTACAATTTGTATTGTTAAAGGCGCTATATAAATAAAGGTGACTTGACTTGACTATTGTATTACTTAGGCCTATGTCATAGTTACTTTTATCAGATTTCCCTCTAAAATCATTTAATTGATGATAATTATATGAAAATGCGTAGCTTAAACTTTCAAGTAAATGAAAATGCAAGCAAAAAACAAATCTGAATCAACATTTTCAGACATATTTTTGTTGTTGAGTAGCCCTGCTCTGATCCTAAATATATACTGCCTACTACTGCAGATATACATGTCTATCATGAAATATTTCCAGTTAAAAACACTGTTGAACGGCATTGATTCTCAAAATCCAGGATTTTTTCACAAATATATTTTAAATATCATGATCTGCTCTGACATCACAAAACCAACACACAAACATCTAAAACAAACAAACACGCTTCTTAAAGGAATAATGCACTCACAGATGAAAATTCCCACAAAGTCCACATGCCATAGTATGGAGTTTTGATGGGTGTACAATGTAAAAATAAATAAAAATAAAAATAAACAAGTTGAACAATACTTAAACGTTTTAAGCAACCAGCTTTTGCTGATTTTTGCGTTTTCTCAACTTGTTGTTTTATGTTTATAAGCTACAAAAATAAGTTGAGAAAACTCAACAATATTCTGAAGCTGGTTACCATAAACTTTCAAGTTTGCTCAACTTTGTTTTTACAGTGTATTTACATTTTTGGAGGTTTCAATTATAAACCATTATAAACCAAAAAAATAATTTTTGCAGCTCAAATTTCTTCCTTTTTTAATTTCAAACAAATAAATAAATAATACATGTTTGATAAATGATGATGACAGAATTTTCATTTTTGGACAAACTATTGCTTGGAATATGATTCAGGCATTAATTAAACAGAAAGCCAGTAAACAGCTAATGAACTTCTGTTCACATAGTTGAAGTGCCTGTTACAAAACGTCTCAGGTTACTTATGTAACCATGGTTCCCCGAATGGGGAACGAGACACTGCGTTCCCTAGGCTTTGGGCCATGCTTCGGACGCAAGCTTCAGACGAAGAAGCTGATGATGTATGCCCCCCTGCGGCACTTATATCGTGGCACGCCGGTAGTGACGTCATGGGCTGTCGCCGGCCAACAGGTGGTGTTTTTACATATGTATCTTCAGACACGAGTCACGCTGAGGGCGTTCCCCGTAGTGACCCCTAGGGGACGCAGTTCGAGTTCCCATGGAGGGGAACAACAGCTAAATTGATTAACAAAAAAGTTGTCACATGTTGACAACTGTGACATACAGATACACATTTACCCTGCATAGATTTGTGCTAGAAGCTCTCAAGGACAAGATGCAATAAACATCCATGGCTAAAGTTGATTGAGAAATACTGTACATTTTGCTAATTTAAATATTCTCAATTACCTCTATTTTACATAAATGCATGGTATTTTATACACAGATATGTACAACAAACACAACTAAACAAATAAATAATAAAAAATAAACATAAAAAATAACAATTATTTATAGCAATGTATATAGTACAGATTCACAAAAATAATCTAGAATCTTTGATTATACACTCGCGCATTTCAGTGCTCTACAGGTACAGGAGGTAATGAACACTGGTGTGCTGAATATTGCACTTCCAGTTATTATTAAATTAACTGGAGGTAAAATAGCCCACACTCTCAAACATATTTAGATCTAAATTCAAGATGTATGCATTTGAATTGTTTATACAATTTACATCCATTTGGATTACACAGTTTAACATTAACTAATAAACATTAAGCGTAGCGTTAGTTCTGGCAGGTCATGTGAGTCAAGCTTACATCAGCTGACTCTCAGCTGAACACATCTACCTATAGGAATACGACACCTATCACGGCATCCCTACATAAGCACTATTCAGTATTATTAGCAGCTTGCTTGCTCGGGAGTAATTTACCCTCTTCCATCCGCAACTCCTCCTTTCGCCACAGTCAGGACTTGGCTTCTGACATTCCTGTTGAAATCAGACTCCCTAATCTTCAGTAATGTGTTACACAATGTAATTAAGTACATTAATGATATCTGCTTGGTTCTGTTCTGTTGACCCTTGAGGGGTTATCAATATTGCTGCTCTCTCTGCTCATTCATGACAGGCTGCATGGATGGTTAGGGAGTTTTTAGCCCAGAACAGAACCATACCGAAAAACCAAACTGTATGCTAAGTGTCTATCATTAACGATCAGTGGTCCTGACAGAAATACTGTGATGCATAACAGGATACCAAGTTTTGTAATAGTATAAAATGAATGAATTTTAAATACAGTACACGATTATTAGGTTTATATATTTGTCATCAATAATTATTTGTTTCAATCTATATTTTAACTACAGTATCTCACAGAAGTGAGTACACCCCTTATATTTTGTAAATATTTGATTATATATTTTCATGTGACAACACTGAAGAAATTATACTTTTCTACAATGTAAAGTAGTGAGTGTACAGCTTGTATAAACAGTGTAAATTTGCTGTCCCCTCAAAATAACTCAACACACAGCCATTAATGTCTAAACCGCTGGCCACAAAGGTGAGTACACCCCTAAGTGAAAATGTCCAAATTGGGAAGTTACGAACCTCCTAATCTCCTAGACTTTTAAGGATCGTAACATTTACACAACGATGATCAGCAGGTGACACATCCAATCAGGAACCTGAGAGCAAGCAGCAGAGCAATAACAAAAGAGGGATGAATGTTGCTTGTTCATACCTATTTTTACTGAATAAATGTAATTGTTTTTACAATGAACATAATCATCAAGAGAGCCTCAAGTATTTTAAGAATGCAGAGTTGCACTTTGTGAAATGAAATGGCGCCCTCTATGGACCAACAATCCATAACGACACTAAAAACCCTCAGTTGAACAGCAGTGATTTTTTTGAATACTAAAAAAACTTACTTCAGCTAGTTGTCAAGGAAAATGTTCTTATTTTAATTTGGATTAATTTAATGTACTAATTAATTTTATGTACTAAAATAATGAATACAGATATATAATTACTACAATCCAAATATAAACCCACAACAAAATTAATAAAACTTAACTAAATGAAAATGAAAAATATCAAAATAAAAATACATTAAAAATATTAATAAAACTACAATAGTGAAAAATGAAAGTGACGTGACATACGGCTAAATAGTGACCCATACTCGGAATGTGTGCTCTGCAATTAACCTATCCAAAGTGCACACACACAGTAAACACAGAAGTGAACACACACACACACCGTGAACACAGCAGTATCCCAAGTATCTCAAGACATACAACTTTTAGAGATCAGTTTTTTTTACAGATTCAGAATCTTTCTGAAAACCATTTATGAATGACTGACAAATATGCATTATAATAAGATTATTAGTTTAGTTTAAAACGGTGTAATCCAAATGGCTGGAAACCAAGTCTGTGCAATTAAAATACAGAACTCTTTGAGCACATGGAGCTGTCAATCAAATCCTCATTGACATTGTCATAAAAGGCTGAAGCCAATGTTACAACTCTCATGAAATACACAGTCAGCAAAAAACAATACAAAAAAAAAACCTGTCCAGTAGAGTCACTGCACATTTTACCTTGCAGTTAACAGTAGCTTAAAGGAGAAGTGTATCATGTATGCCCTCATCTGCCATTGTTCAGACAAAGCTCAGGATCTCTGCATATTAAAGTGGAATAGAATAAAATATTTCACATAAATGAATGAGGCAGATCAATGATGTCGATGAATGTGAATGACTTCACCGTTGATTTGTGTCAGTGTGGATGGACAGGTCGTGGGTTTAGTTTGTCACTGAGTTTCTGTATGAGGAGTGAGAGCTCTTCTGTGGCCTGAGATTTCTCCTCCAGCAGCTCATATCGCAGACTGGAAATATCCTGCTTGATCTCCTTCAGCTCACCTACAGATCAAACACAAATTTATATGAAAATATGAACACATTTGGGGAAAATGTGCGTAATTATTAGGGGTGTAACGATTCATCGACATGGATTGATATATCGATACAATGTATGACGATACGATGCATCGATGCCACGCGTAAAATATCAATATCTGTAGTATAAAAGGCACCTTTATTTTGGCACTGTCCACATTTTCATATAATGTCCGTCTATGCATTACCCCAACACGTGCATTCTCGTTCAATCTCACGTACCAAGACTCGATATAAGGACTGCCCGAAGGCACATGGCGAGCATATAAGACGCTCGGGGTTGTTGGCGGAACAGTCGCGCGCTGTGTGACACAGTGCAAACACAGACAGCCGTGTCAACTCTGCGCGAATACTAAATTGAGCTCTCCTCCGTTTTTTTGAGCATGGATGAATAAATTCAGACAAAACTACATCAAAATGCATGTTTTGGCTAATATCCTTGTAAACAGTAGGTTAAGAAAAACATGTCTTATTGTAAACAGTGGAGACAAAAGGCATGTGTATCAGTATATCAAATCTGTGCTTTCATTCTTAAAGTGAAAGAAAACTAATAATAAATATAATGCTGTCAAAGAAAAATACAAGTGCACACGGCGCCTGACTAAATAACCTTTGTAACATCAAAACGTATTAATTTACAGGCTATTTAATTTATACAGTGAAGACTATGCAGTTATTTTACATTTGATTATTTCATTTCTGTAGCGTACCTGAAAATGTATTTTAGATTGAGCTGAAAAACCTGAAAAGCAGTCTTTGTTCTATTATATTTATATTTTGCTATTGCTTATATATTTTGGTTGCATTTGTGAGTAAATAAAATGTAGATGGTTGTTTAAAATATGTATATAATATCATAATATCCATATATCGATCGATATACCCCTGTATCGAATCGAATCGACTGGTATCGTATAATTTCTTGAGATATCGCAAATATCGTATCGCTGAGTATGAGAATCGATATCGTATCGAATCGTGACGAACCATACGATTTACACCCCTAGTAATTATCATGGAAAAATAATAAATAAAAAAATCTTAAATGGCAAATACATATTATATACTATTATATATTATATACACATACATAAATATATATTCTGTAATCATATTATAACGCTTTTTCTTTATATTTATTTACTTAATTTATTTTTCTTTCAATTATGAGGTGCAATATGACCTGGACATGTTTTGTGAGACTTAATTTGAGAATGATTATAATGATCCTAATTATATTAGCTTTATCATAGAATCATCCCTTTTTAATATCCAATTGGTTGGTTTTGTGGTAAACAAGACTCTCAATGTAATTCACACTTCACCTTCGTTCACTTCATCATTTTCTTTGTCCACTTGTGCTTTCAGTACATAGCGTTTGATGAGACGCTTCATAATTTGCTGTGTGAGGAAATCAGAAAAATGAAGATCAGAGAAATGGATAAGGGTGAAATCTGCAGGGATGATTCATCATATGAGCGATATATATACAGTATATATATATATATATATATATACATATATGTGTGTGTGATATTAATCTTGCCTGATAGCGTGTGGGTTGATTTAGGATGCTGTTGAAGCTGCGAGAGTCTGGCATCCTCATGCTGGACTGTGAGAAGAGGTTCAGCTGTAAGGATTGAGAAATATTGATTATTGATGATGACCTCACAGGGCTTTCAATAACTGATTAACTGATTTCAGTAGTTGAGATCAAAACCAATAACAATTGTCAAAAAAAAAAACTCAAAAAAGTGGTGTTGATATCAATTTCCATACCGCAAAGAAACCTATTTATTTATTTACATACATACATTGATTTATAATATTAATAATTTAAATGTTATGTTAATAATATAACTTTTGTAATATAAAATTAAATGTTAACAAATGAAGAAATGGCATGTAGCCATTTTTACAATTAAGTAATAATTCAAATAATTAAGTTAACAGTTAAAAAATAAACAAAATTAAATCACAAGAAAAAAAAAAAAAAAAAACCCTGAATAAAGACACTAATGACGCAAATAGCGTTTGCAGATTACAGAAACTGCAGTTTAAAGCATGTTAGTAAACATTCAGAAATTGATCAAATTTCAGAAGCAAATGAATGTAAAATAAAATGTATGTATAACTTTTAACAAACCCATAAGGCCTGAAATCACTGAATACTTTCTAAGCAGTTGTTAGTGTGAACTAAAACCACAAAAAAATCAGTAATTGGAATAAAGCTAAAATAAAATTACATATAATAATAATAACCTGCAGTTATTTCAGTTTTTTTCCAAGGTGAAATGTCTAATTTTAGTTTAAGCTTAAGTTCTAAAACTACTAAAACTAAAACAGAAATATAAACAAATATTAAAAGGCTATACAAAGTACTATATTTTTTACTACATTAAAGCTAGAAATATTGTAAAATACTGACATTTACATCAACCCTAAAACATAATGCAATGATGTGCAAAATTCAAGATACAGGTAAAACATGTAAAAAAAATCAATATGATAATAATTTGAAAATCCTTCTTATTAGTTCAGTACATTGTGCCCTATTTTATAGATGTTTTACAGTGTAGTTCAACAGTTCTTACTGTACAGCTAGATTCAAACAACAGTCTGTGGTAGTTGTTTGAAAACCACAAATTATAATCTGATGTGTATAATTGAACTCATAACAGCTTGAATATTCCCTGATGTTTACACGACTGTTTCAACATCAACAACAGCAGCCATGCAGGCAACCGCCAGATGAGCCCCTCTCTTCCGTGTCTTGTAGAAGTGGCTCTGCACATGTTCTTGTCAGTTTTTCAATTACGCAGCCTACGGGAGACACTGGACTGAACAGAGTGAATTAGATGGAGGCCTCTGCCACAGATGAATCACAATAATGCGGTTACTCTCGTGGTTTTGTGGACATGTGCTCACGCTCGCACAGTAGATGAAGTGTAATTTGCCCGGAGTAATTTGTTTATCTCTTCATCAGAGCTTGCTCCCCTCAATTCCGCATTGAAACGCCATCGATTCTCTCCGCAGGCTAAATAAGGACAGAACTATCTGTCTTTTTTCGTGGAAACGCTAAAAAACGTTTTGGCTTGGGAAATGTCGATAAGTTAATGACATAGGGAGGTATTATCTGTGCTTTATTTGGACAGATAGATCATTGTGGCTTATTCTTACTGAACAAAAAGAACAGTCTTATTGAGAATGGAGGCAGAAAATGAATGGTGTTGAGTGAATTATCACACTGAGAGCAGGGCGGATGGGAGGAGAGGTGCGTCATCCTTTAAAATCTGAATGGAAGGTGGAGAACTGGGTCAGGCTACATATTTCGGAGAGAGGGAACGGGAGGAGGAAAGATATCATGCATCATTCATGAGCTCACACATACATGCATGTAAGCCTGGTGCCAGTATGTCTGCCCCCCCCCCCCCCTCGAGAGGACAAAAGGCCCTCCTGAGAATCAACAAAAAACTATCTCTTGCATATGTAACAGCAGCATTCGAGACGCAACACACAGTGTAGTTCACACCCTGCACTTACGGTCTCATCATCTTCCCCCCTCTCCTCCTCACCTAGAACTCACTGAAAACCCATGCAATGTAATGTATGTACAAAAAAGTAACTGTACATGTTTGATATCATTTGAAATGTCTCAGTGCACCTGGTAAAATGGTCTCATTCTCCCAATCATAATGAAAAGCTAAAAGAAGTTCTAAAGTATGAGAAGTTCTACAACTTAAAGGTGTGCCCTCCCCCTGATCTTCTATTCAAACCACCTCCTGTATGTAAATAAGTATTCTCTGCCACAGGATATCAAGAAGCCATTTGGTTGCAAATTCTAAAGTCTAATTATAATACCACCATTTGGTGGGCTTATTGAATTATCTGGGTTTATAAGGAAACGTGACACAAAGTTCTGGGCGTCTGTAGGTTGACTGCCCACACAATCGCTGTGTGTAATTTTCATTGCCAGGTAATTCCTCAATTCCTGAATTATTGTTATGTTATGGTTAACTGATGATTCTATTCTTGTAACATTGGAGTTTTGAATTATTGCTTCGATTACCTGGTCAATAAATTGTAACGTTTGATTCTATTCTGACTGCCTCTAAAGATTGCTTTCTCCCTATTAGATTAGTGGATTCTTATATTTCCGCAAGCCTGCGTCAGTTTTAGCGACGGCTAATATCCGGCATCGTTTCAAGTCTACTTGGATGCAGAGGCGGGTAAATTTCCGTTTAGGGACGGCGAATGCCGTCTGGTCAGACTAAACTCGGGTACACCTATACCTCTGACTTTTGATTTAATGTTACTTTAAACAAGTATTTGACCAATCCAAAGCTATTACAAGTGTGGTACATTGATCTGCTAACATATCTAATAGTGGCCAAGAAACCTTTACTGAAGTAAACGATTAAACTAAAGTTCTGAGGGGGCTCCAAGGGGGTTATTCGATGTCTCTGATTGTGTACGTGTGAATTAACGGCAAATCTTAGATACATAACCATAATTTACCTCTGATTGATGACCGGGCCTGACGAGATTGTGTCCGTGAGACCTGTGAAAAACAGGGCCTCTAAGCGATATAGTTTCCCTACATCTGAGCGGATAAAGTATTAAAAAGAGCTGAAAAGAATAATCAATCATTCGTCTTCGATCGCTCGGCCCGGGGATTTGAGGCGGCACGAGCCTTGTCGGTGCTTCAACAGGGCGAACAGTCCGTGTCCGCTTACTCGATTGAGTTCCGCATGCTCGCCGTATCCTGTGGCTGGAACGAGAAGGCGCTCTGGGATAACTTCCTCCACGGACTGGCTGAAAACGTGAAGGACGAGATCTATTCCCTGGAGCTTCCAGTGGGCATGGATAAACTGGTTGACCTCGCCATCAGGGTAGACGACCGGATTGCTCTCCGTTCACGGCACCGAAAAGGGGGATTTCCCCGAGAGCGCGTCATGGGGGCGGAGTCTGTGGCCACTAGTGACACACTGTTCCAACGCCTCGTCCTCCCGGAGGAGGAGCCCATGCAGATTGGAGGAGCACGGCTGACGGCGGGGGAGCGACGGCGTCGCCTAGCCAACCAGCTGTGTCTGTACTGCGTTGAGGCGGGGCATGTGGCAGCTGCGTGCCCTGTGGTGGGGTGCTCATCACGCTCCCCACGCAAGGGGGAGCACATGGTGAGCATTACCTCAACTGGACTGCCATCTGGTGGCCGGGCCGAGTTTCTAGCTTCAGTAAGGGTTGGGGAGCTGCTTTCTGGGTCTCGGCATTAATCGACTCTGGAGCAGAGGACGATTTTATGGATTTTGGATTAGCCACATGCTTGGGGATTTCGTCCATTGCCCTGACCGAACCCATCTCAGCTAAGACACTTTGTGGCACCTTAGTCAAGAAGATTACCCGTGTCACCCAATGTGTCACATTGATTTTGTCTGGTAATCATGCTGAGGAGATCCAATTCTTCCTTATTCACTCCCCCTCCACTCCAGTGGTGTTGGGTCACACCTGGCTGGTTAAACATAACCCCCACATTGATTGGGCTCACAAGTCCATCTTGGCTTGGAGCCCTTTCTGTTTGGCCCAATGTTTGGGTGCTGCTTTTTCCCTGGTTGTGTCTTGTTCTGTGTTACAGGAGGAGCCGGTGAGCCTGGTGGATGTACCGGAGGCTTACCATGACTTGAGAGCGGTGTTCAGTAAGTCCCAAGCTTCATCTCTGCCTCCGCACCGCCCGTACGACTGTGCGATTGACTTGCTGCCAGGCACTTCTCCACCTAAGGGGCGCCTATACTCTCTATCCAGACCAGAGAGGGAGGCCATGGAGAGGTATATTCACGATTCTCTGGTAGCAGGCATCATCCGTCCCTCTTCCTCTCCAGCTGGGGCGGGGTTCTACTTCGTGGATAAGAAGGATGGTTCGCTGCGTCCCTGTATAGACTATCGTGGGTTGAATGACATCACGGTAAAGAATCATTATCCTTTGCCGTTGATGTCCTCGGCCTTCGAACTCTTGCAGGGGGCAACCATCTTTACTAAGTTGGACCTCCGCAGTGCTTATCACTTGGTTCGGATTAGGGAGGGGGTCGAATGGAAGACCGCCTTTAACACCCATACCGGGCATTTTGAATACTTGGTCATGCCGTTTGGCCTTTCAAACTCCCCGGCGGTCTTCCAGGCACTCGTCAATGACGTGCTCAGAGACATGGTCGATCAGTTTGTGTTTGTTTACCTCGACGATATCCTGATCTTCTCCCAGAACGAGCGCGACCATGTCTAGCACATCAGACGAGTGCTCCAGCGACTGCTGAAGAATCGTTTATTCGCCAAGGTGGAGAAGTGTCAGTTTCACGCACGGTCGGTTCCGTTCCTGGGTTTTATTCTCTCGCCCGACAGTATCCGAATGGATCCCACCAAAGTAAAAGCTGTTGCGGATTGGCATACCCCAGACAGTCGCAGAGCGGTCTAGCATTTTCTGGGGTTTGCCAATTTTTACAGGCGGTTCATTTGGAATTTTAGTCAGGTCGCCCTTCCTCTGACGGATCTCACCTCCACTGAAGAAACGATTCTGTTGTTCATCGCAGGCCCAGACTGCGTTTGAGAGTCTGAAGAGTCATTTCATTTCAGCTCCCATTTTAAATACCCCTGACCCGTCTCGGCAGTTCATTGTGGAGGTGGATGCGTCCGAGGTGGGGGTTGGGGCCATTTTGTCTCAGAGATCATCTTCGGATGAGAAAATACATCCCTGCGCCTTTTTTTCCTCATCGTTTAACCCTCACGGAACGGAACTACGACATTGGGAATAGGGAGTTACTAGCAGTCAAGCTGGCGCTGGAGGAGTGGCGTCACTGGTTAGAGCCACTCTTCTAGCCTAGCTTGTCACCCTGGAGCTACTCGTACTCATAGGTTAATCAAGCAGCGGTTTTGGTGGCCATTTATTGGACCGTTTATTGTGGCCAAGGTGCTCAGTCCGGTGATGGTGCGACTCAAATGAACTCCCCAATTTAATAAAATCCACCCGGTTTTTCATGTTACCAAGATAAAGCCCGTTTTTTCGCTCCCCCCTTCAGCCCCTAATCTCTGCCCCTCCGCCTCCCAGACTCATCGAGGGATCGCCAGCCTATTCCGTGCGGTGGCTCATTGACATTAGGCGTAGGGGCAGAGGTTATCAATACCTAGTAGATTGGGAGGGGTATGGTCCGGAGGAGAGATGCTGGATTCCAGTTCGCGACATTCTGGACCGCGCTCTCATTGACCAGTTCCATCAGCGTCATGGTGAGTCCTCCAGGGACGCCAGGAGGTGTCCCTGAGGTGGGGGGTACTGTCACGGTTCAGGGTGCCTTCTCGGCTCCCCCTGTTGTCTTATGTTGGCAGCTCGTGGATTGGGCAATCTGTGCCGATCGTGCAGCAGGTATGCACGGATCACGAGCTGACTCTCCCCCACCTGTCGCTCATTCCCCATCTCCCATATATGTCTCTGTCTCTACTACTCATTGTGAGTAGATTGTCTTGTCTTTGCACGTATTGTCACTTACCTGTCTATCTGTCCCCTTGTGCGGCAAAACTGAACGCATGGTGATCCAGCAGCTCGTGTGGCCCGCAGACACTGCCGGCCAGCTCTGGAATCTCGGCGTCCTAGCAGCCATTAAATATTGTTTACGTTATTTTGTGTTTTGTGGCAAATTAAGTTTCTCCTTCTTCCGCACTCTGCTTCTGAGTCCTTCAGCACCATCATCTGACACTTGGCCACCATGCTGCAGCTCAGTCTCAGGGTCTTGGCAATCTTCTTATAGCCTACACCATCTTTATGTAGAGCAATAATTATTTTTTTCAGATCCTCAGAGAGTTCTTTGCCATGTTGAAATTCCAGTGACCAGTATGAGAGAGTGAGAGCAATAACACCAAATTGAACACACCTGCTCCCCATTCATACCTGAGACCTTGTAACACCAATGAGTAACATGACACCGGGGAGAGAAAATGGCTAATTGGGCCCAATTTGGACATTTTCACTTATGGGTGTACTCACTTTTGTGGCCAGCGGTTTAGACATTGATGGCTGTGTTGAGTTATTTTGAGGGGACAGCAAATTTACACTGTTATACAAGCTGTACACTCACTACTTTACATTGTAGCAAAGTGTAATTTCTTCAGTGTCGTGACATGAAAATATATAATAAAATATTTACAAAAATGTGAGGGGTGTACTCACTTCTGTGAAAACCTGTAAATCTAATGATATGTATATCATTAGATTTAAAAAAAATATATATAAAACGGGTAGTAAATAAAAATTAATTCAAAATCAGTACATTCCTATTCTTGTCGTTCAATTTAAATTCCATTTCAACTTTCAGTGTATTTTGGCTAATTCAATTAAAATTCACACTCATTAACCAAAAAAGTCAGTTCTTAAAATCTGTATTTTGTGCAACTCTGACAAGCAATAAACATCAACAGGCTCAACATCAACATACTCTGGACTTCGAGTTGTCCATGCCCAGCTCCACATCTTTTTTCAGGCGGCGCCGACGACACCGGAGCAGGTTGACCAGTCTCTTGACACACAGATAAAAGGACTTCGGAGTGGGGACGATGCTGAAAGGAGGCGGGAGAGTCTTGCCATTGTCAAAATATGAGAGCCAGAGTTTAGACCGGGCGAACTTCCACTCCACATCTGCATCATCCTGCGAGAAACAGACCATTAGATACTGTTTAAAACTATTAGAAATCATCAAAAGAGAGGTTAGAAACAGGGTGAAGATATAATCTCAACATATTATTTTCTGCTTAATTTAGGACTGAATAGTCCTGTGAAAGGCTGAGGCTTTGATCTAAGGTTATAAGGTTGTATACCTTACAAAAAATAAGTTTATTCAAGTGTACTATTAGTATACTTCTTTTAAACTAAAAATAGGTAAGTATACTTTTAGTTAACTTTTTATGTATTGCTAAGAAATTGGCTTTATGTAGAAATACACTTAAAATGACATTTAAGTTGGATATACTTGACTTATACTTAGAAAAAGTCTAAAGATTTTTTTTTTAGCTATACTTGTGCTCCTATAATCCGTGTTTTCGTTGTTATATGATAGGGGGCGCTAGTACACATCTTCTGTACAGAATTTCCAAAAAACACAATTGAAGAAAAAAAAGAAACCACAGATACTTCCACACTTAATCTAAAACGATCATCTGACATAAAGAAGCATCAAAACTGTGTAATGTTGTGGAATAAAATGTCGACCAATGAAGAGGTAAAAATGACTGTCAAGATTTGGGGTGTTGATAGACTCCATCTATGTTTTGATTATAATTCAGAATCCAATTCATAGTCTTTTTTAGCTTTTTGTTCAAAATATTTATTTCTTCATTCATTTATTTATGAAACTTACCCACATTCAAATGTTTAAAAAAATAATGAAGCTAGAATAAAATAATTTTGTTTACAAGCAGATACTCTGTTCTTTCTTTGGACGTTTTGTATGTTCAAAAATTCAAAGAACAAAATAAATACAAATTAATACCTAAATAGGAACATAGTAGTAATACTTAAAGTATGATGTACAGTTTATTTAAAGAAAACTTATGAGTATACTTGCAGTATACAACTACTAAACTAGTCGTTTACTGAGACTATATTTCAAAGTGTACTAAAAATGCTACTACAAGTCTTTAATTAGTAAATTATCAGTACCTATAAGTTCACTTTTAGTTTAGTTGCAGTACAAGCTAAAAAGATTGATGTAAACTAGTTTAAACTAGTGTACTCAAAGTTTACTATTATACTTAAATATACTTTAACGTATACTTTTATTTACTAGAAAGTGGGCCAATTTAGTCCCAAGCTGTGCTGAAATAGTACATACTAGTATACTACTAGTACACTGATATTTGTATACTTACAACATAAAGTATACTTAAAAATATACTTGAACTTTACTTAAGTATACTTAAAATAAACTTGAAGTATACTCATTTTTGGTAAGGGCAGGAATAAATGTTAACTGCTAAGTTGTGTTTTGGTCATTTTGACGCAGAGAGGATCTTCTTTTTCTAGACCAAGGTTTCCCAATGTGGGGTTCGTGAACCCCTGGTGATTCGTGAGGGAATTTCAAGGGGTTCGTGAGTCGGTACAGGGTATGCCTACGAGTGTACAGGTGCATCTCAATAAATTAGAATGGCGTGGAAAAGTTAATTTATTTCAGTAATTCAACTCAAATTGTGAAACTCGTGTATTAAATAAATTAAATGCACACAGAATAAAGTAGTTTAAGTCTTTGTTTCTTTTAATTGTGATGATTTTGGCTCACATTTAACAAAAACCCACCAATTCACTATCTCAACAAATTAGAATATCGTGACATGCCAATCAGCTAATCAACGCAAAACACCTGCAAATGTTTCCTGAGCCTGCAAAATGGTATCTCAGTTTGGTTCACTGGGATACACAATCATGGGGAAGACTGCTGATCTGACAGTTGTCCAGAAGACAATCATTGACACCCTTCACAAGGAGGGTAAGTCACAAACATTCATTGCCAAAGACGCTGGCTGTTCACTGAGTGCTGTATCAAAGCATGTTAACAGGAAGTTGAGTGGAAGGAAAAAGTTCTATAAAAGGCCAGTCATTTTTTACCATGAAAACCAAATTAGTTATACAGTCATGGCCAAAAATATTGGCACCCTTGCAATTCCGTCAGAAAATGCAACCCTTTTCTCAGAAAATTGTTGCATTTGCAAATGTTTTGGTACTCACGTGTTTATTTTGTTTTATATATTTATTTATTTATTTATATATTTTAACACAAAAAAACAGAGAAGAAAAGTCAAAACTGATACAATTACACACAGAACCGCAAAACACGCACTGGACAAAATTACCGGCACCCTTAACTTAATATTTGGTAGCACCCCTTTTGGAAAAAAATAACTGAAATCAATCGTTTCCTGTAACAATGAATGAGTTTCTTACACCTCTCTACTGGAATTTTGGACCACTCTTCTTTTGCAAACTGCTCCAGGTCAGTCAGATTTGAAGGATGCCTTCGCCCAACTGCTGTTTTGAGATCTCTCCACAGGTGTTCTATGGGATTCAGATCTGGACTCATTGCTGGCCATTTCAGAACTCTCCAGCGCTTTGTTTGTAACCATTTCTGAGTGCTTTTTGAAGTTTCGGGTTATTGTCCAGCTGGAAGACCCATGACCTCTGGTGGAGACACTGGCGACTACGCTGTGCCCCAAAATTCTTTGGTAATCATCAGATTTCATAATACTATTCACACAGTCAAGGCCTCCAGTGCCAAAAGCAGCAATGCAACCCCAAAACATATTTTAACCTCCACCATGTTTGACTGTAGGGACTGTGTTCTTTTCTTTGAAGGCCTCATTTATTTTTCTGTAAACAGTGCCATGATGTCCTTTGCCAAAAAGCTCTAATTTGGTCTCATCTGTCCACAGTACGTTCTCCCAGAAGGATTGTGGTTGTGTCAAATAAGTTTAGCAGTGGTGTCCTCCTGGGTCTCCCTTTTTATTCAGACGGTGACAGATAGTGCGAGCTGACACTGGTGTACCCTGTGTCTTCAGATCAGTGTGAATTTGTATGGAAGTTAATCAGGGTTCTTTATCCACTATTCAAACAATCCTTTGTTTTAATTTTTCATTCATTTGGCTCTTCCATCCACAACCACGGAGGTTAGCTACAGTGTCATGGGCTGTAAACCTCTTGATGATATTGCGCACAGTGGACACAGGAACATTAAGATCTCTGGAGATGGACTTGTAGCCTTGAGATTGTCTATGTCTGTTTTTCCAAAAAAAATCTATCTCAAATCCACAGAAAACTCTTTACACTTCGTTTGTTTCTCCATGCTCAGGATGACACACAACACAAAGGTTGAGTCAACTTTTCTCAATTTTGACTGGTTGCAAGTGTGAATACTATATTGTCCACACCCTTTTACTTGCCACATGTGTGTCTAAATACAAATCACAGGAGCATCACATGCTTGAAAAGCAATTGTTTCTTTCAATTTTGACAAGGTGTCAATCATTTTGTCCAGTTCATTTTTGAGTTCTGTGTGAAATTTTAACACGTTTGACTTTTCTTCTCTACTTTTTTGTGTTGTTGTTGTAGTGCAAACAAAAAAAATAAGCACATGAATACCAAAACATTTGGAACTGGAACAATTTTCTGAGAGAAGTGTTGCATTTTCTGACAGAATTGCAAGGGTGCCAATATTTTTGGCCATGACTGTAGGATTTTCAGCACAGCACGGCAAGGGTTAAGCTGAGTTTTAGTGTTGTATAAGAATGACATTTTCGGCCAGCAATAGATGCTAAATGCCTCTTCTCCAGAAATCTGAAGTATGGGCCATTTGCACAAGTATAATTGCTCAGCGAGAGTCGAAACCCCATCTACGGCCCTCAAAGGCTCTTAGAGTCCCTCTGAAAGATTACAGTCATTTTAACAGCAGCATTATCAAAATCCTCAGACATCATTTTCAGTCTATTGCCGACTAGGGGACTATTGGAGAGACAGAGGACTAGTCTGATCTGATTTCAGATGCATTTTTTGGTAAAGAAGCCTTTAAAGGTATAGTTTACCCAAATACTCACCCTTAGGCCTCAGCAGGTAGCTGCTAACTTGCATTTTATGAATCAAAAATTACCATGGTTTCAGCTAAAAATCGTTTTAATAGTTCTACTCAAGAAAAAAATTATCTACATCATTTGTGGGTGAACAATCCCTTTAAAAACGTCTTAATGGATTTGTTTATTACAAACACAGTTTTTGCTTCACAAGTTGTTAACTGATGGACTGGATTGGTGTGGATTGCTTGTGGATCATTGTGATGTTTTTTAGCTGTTTGGACTCTCATTTTGACGGCACCCATTCACTGCAGAAGATCTATTGGTGAGCAAGTGATGTAATGCTAAATTTCTCCAAATCTTATGAAGACACAAACTCATCTTGGATTGTCTGAGGGTGAGTACAATTTTAGCAGATGT
Organism: Oxygymnocypris stewartii; assembly: GCA_003573665.1. Classification (NCBI taxonomy): domain Eukaryota; kingdom Metazoa; phylum Chordata; class Actinopteri; order Cypriniformes; family Cyprinidae; genus Oxygymnocypris; species Oxygymnocypris stewartii. The sequence continues at coordinate 21,360 of QVTF01021965.1, forward strand.
TAATTTTGGAGTATTCCTTTCTTATCTTTACACTAAGAGAAAAAGGTTCTTTTAAGATCAGTTTACTCAAAGGTTCTTATAGGGAAACTAAAAATGGTTCTTCTATTGCATTGCTGCAAAAAAAACGTTGTTTTGAACCTTTATTTTTAAGAGTGTATAGTAGTTTTTTCTTTAGAATTCACCTCTCAATTATAGCTTTTTGAAATTTTGATTATGATTAGCTAGTTCATATGTTTCATTTTGGCACAAGTTTTGGCACCAGTATCAGTGTTGGCAATCTCACGCTCAGTGAAGTTATCTAAATAGTGCATGGGAAATATAGCTCACCTCTATTTCCTGGTACGAGCTGTTTATCATGGCAATAAGCATGTTGAGCAGAACCACCACCATGGTAACATTGTAGATCCCGAACAGCACATAGCCAATGTTCTCAATAAATTTATGATCATATTTCAACACCACAGAAGACACCTCAGACAGCCCAAATATTGACCAAAAGAGAGTTTTAAAACTCTCCTCAACCCTGTGAACACAGACAAGATGGAAGAAATTGTTTAAGGTCAATGTGAAGTGTTCGTAAACGTTTTCAGTAATTTTCTTATGTATGTCCTTCAAACTTATTTGTTGTGGTTGGTGTGAATGAAAACATATGGTCTGCATAGTTTGTCTTTGAATACACATCAGAACAATTATAGTAAGTAACTTTTAAGTAAAATCCACAGGCGCTCTAGACAATCAGATTAAATCTTCTGGGAAAGCAAATGTCTAGAGACTAGATAAGGAGAATGACAGAAATGCAAATCTGCTTTTCATCCCTGGAGATCAGCTGTGAAAATGAACATCCTTCACTCACACAGACGCAAGAATGATGGGATCGAGGAAAGAACTCCAGACTTGAATCTCAGGAGTCTACAGTGAGTACACACACACACACACACACACACACACACACACACACACACACACACACACACACACACACACACACACACACACACACAAAAACAAACAAGCTGACTTGTAGGATTCATCACCTCTGATTTGCTGTGAAACAAATTAACCTCATCTCGTTGGAGGCACTCTAGTGTGAAATGAGCTCTAGCACTTGACAGCCTCACATTTGATGTTGGGAAACCAAGAGTTCATTTCACAGGACTGACACTTTCACTACAGATGCTCCGCCTGACAGACCACAGAGCTTTACTTTGAGTTGAGAAGCTGCATAAGGTGTATTTATGACCATCTTGCACAAAAGTTATATTTATTGAGGTAAGATGAGTAACAAAAAAGTCCATCGTAAACAAGGCAAACTCACTTCTAAAAAAATCACTTAATCACTTAAATTGTCTATAATTTTAAAACAATTTATAAACCATTGTATAAAAATACAAATATTTAGGTGAAATTAACTGCTAATTAAACAAATAAAAAAATTAACTAAATCAATTCAAAAATCAGTTAAAAAAATTATTTTAATATATCAACATCATTTTTGTACAACTAATTGCTATTAAGTCTTTACATATATGTGCAAGTTGGTCAGGGTTGTCATTGCTACACCTGACTAGTCATGTTGTGAGGTTAAATAGTTCGTTTTTCTAGATTGTTTTATTGCTGTTGTTGTTTTATTTGTAATAAGTGATGTTTCACAAACAAGTTTCGGGAGGAGCACGCGCGCATAATTAACACAGCCAATTCATCATCAGTAATCACATCACTTACCCAATAAACGCTAGCGAGAACCCCTATAAATAATCAAGCAGCCTTACCTCCATTATCTCTAGTCTTCCAGCGTTGATACACTCAACTGCCGAACCATGTCAGAGATCGAAGCCTTCAACAACGAAAGTCTCACCGACTTATCGGATCCGCCCGCCGCCGTTCAAAGCACCAGCGCTCCGCAGAACAGCTCAACCGAGCCCGCGGCTGCAATACGGGGCCGTCGGCCTTCCCGTACCACCGCGGCTAACGCCTCCAAGCGCCGCAGCCCGCCTTCACCCTCGCCTCCAAGGCAGCAACCACCTTCTCCAGCCTCCTCCTACACGTCAGTCTTCTCGCACGCTCCATCAGCAGAAAACTGGACCGTGGCAGGACTACGTCAAGTTCTCACCGGCGCGGGCGTCATCATCCCACGACGCGCTAGCAAGCCAGATCTCCTCGCCCTCTACAACTCTCTCCAGTCCGGGGAACTCCAAAATCCCTCCCCTCCACTCAAATCAGCGACAACAGTGAGCAAGAGCCGCAAATCACCCTACGCGCGGCCCGGCCCAATCTTCACTCCCTCAAGAACCGGCTTCCGGCCACCGAACCGCAGCAGCAGGCCCTCGGCCAGCTTGGGCCGCGCCCCGGATGCCGCAGCCACCAGCCCCAACCTTCCTCGAGCGTCCGCCGAGCGCCAGCTCGCAACTCAGCACAGCGAAGAGCCAGCCTTCGCCTCCACAAGCCGCCTCGCCAGAACAAACTCGCCTCCGTCAGCGGCTTACAGCTACACGCAGCCTCGGATCAACGAGCCCCTCCCCTACCCATGGCCCGCAGCTCCGCCACTCACGGCTAGCCCTACTCCATCAGCGCAAGACCTGGCGCCCGCCTTCCCCCCCCCTTTTCCCCCTCCTCTCTCCGTTCACCAAGCCCTTTCAGGCACAAACTTACCCCAATCATTGACCCAAATATCAGCCATTCCCCCTCCCTCCCACGCCGTCACCTCCATCCCCGGAGCCCCTTTTTCTCTTTCCACCGCCTCGTCTCTACCCATCCCTCCAAACGCACTCGCACTGGAACCACCCCCCGTAGCCAACTCCATCAGGTCACAAATCCTATCAGGTACAGACATAGATTTATTTTCCTTATTGTCACCAATTTCACCCCCGTCCGCAGATCGGCAAATCGACTGCGGCGATTTCTCCGTCACCTTAAAAAACTCAGCCAACAATCCATCACGCATTTTGTCTTTCACCGAATTCACTATCGCATTCAACCGCTACACAGAAGTCATTTGCACCACCTTCCCTCACAGGAGACGCGAGCTCGGCGACTATCTCGCAATAGTCGCCGAGCTTGCATTAGCCTACGGCGGCTCCCACTTCTACACCTATCACAAGCTATTTTCAGCCAAATGCGCAATCAGGGTGGCCCAATGGAACCAATGTCCGTACTGGGGAGCACTAGACAACGAACTCCACAACAGGGTGTTTTTAGGTTGCCGTAATATCACTTGCGCGGTCTGCCGGTCTATTTCCCACTCCACCACCACCTGCCCTTTCATCAACCCATCCATTCCCCCCTGCCCCGAACCATCCCAGCCCAGATCCACCAGCTACGTACCACGCACCTCAAACTTCCCTTACAACCCCCCCCCTCCCTTACTTCGCCACCGCCTTTCTTCCTCCGGAAGCCAGGTCTGCACCAGTTTCAACACCGGCAGATGCTCGCGGCCAAAATGCCGCTTCATGCACGTTTGCAACTATTGCGGCGGCGCTCACGCCCGTATAATCTGCCCAGTTGCAAAAGCCTCAAATAAAAATTCTAAAAGATACTTATCGACTCCTGTAAATATTTTTCGCCTATCTTCCGAATTAGTCCATCACCCCGACCCACAATTTACCAAATACTTACTGTCAGGGCTCTCGCACGGCTTCCAACCCGGCGTGGGAAAACTCCCCTCCGAAAGCCTCATATGCCCCAATCTCCAGTCCGCTCTCACCGAACCTGAAACAGTTGATACCCTAATTAAAAAAGAAATAGAAGCAAACTTCATGATCGGCCCCTTCCCCGTTCCCCCTTTCAACATCTTCCGCGTCAGCCCCATCGGCGTAGCCACCAGGAAATTTTCAGGCAAAAAACGCCTCATAATCGATCTTTCATCACCACATAATTCCCCATTCCCAAGCATTAACAGCCTCATCCCGCTCGAAGAGTTTTCTCTCCACTACCACGACATCGACCAAGCCATCACCCTGATCAAAGATGCAGGTCGCGGAGCTTGGCTAGCCAAAGTCGACATCACTTCCGCCTTTAAAGTAATGCCCATCCATCCAAGCTTTTGGCACTTATTCGGCATCCGCTGGCAGGAAAATTTTTATTTTTCCGTCCGCCTCACCTTCGGCTGTAGAAGCAGCCCAAAAATTTTCGACATGTTATCAGAAGCAATTTGCTGGATCCTCTCAAACAATTATGACATACCCTATCTGGTCCATCTTTTAGACGATTTTTTGATCATCTCACCACCCGACTCTATCCCAGCCGCGCACCTCCTGACAACCCAAAAAGTCTTTTCAGAACTCGGAATTCCCCTCGCCCAAGATAAAACCGCGGGCCCCAGCACTTCTATCGAATTTTTGGGTATCAACTTGGATTCACTAAAATTCCAAGCTTCTCTACCCAAGGAAAAAATCGACAGGATGATTTTGGTAGCATCCACTCTCGCAGCAAACCCAACCTGTTCCAAACGCGAACTGTTATCCGTTCTCGGCCATTTAAATTTCGCCATGCGCATCATTCCACAAGGCCGCCCCTTCATCTCACACCTTCTCACTCTCGCATCTTCCACCCATGCCTTAGAAGATCAAATAACCCTAACCGACTCATGCTGCAACGAGCTTAGCCTATGGATATCCTTTTTCAAACGTTGGAACGGACTATCCTTCTTCTATAAGAACTTGATTTCTTCCCCAGTCGATATCCAATTATTCACCGACGCCGCCCCCTCCATCGGCTATGGGGGATTTTACCAAGGACGCTGGTTCGCATCTACTTGGCCCTGCCAGCTATCCAATCTACCACAGTCAGCAGCATCCTCTGCTCTATTCGAGCTCTATCCCATAGTCATCGCAGCCTTTCTGTGGGGTAAAGAATGGTCCGCTACCAGCATCCTTATCCACTGCGACAACGAAGCCACCGTACACTGCGTCAACAAATCTCGTTCCCATTCACCCATGCTAAACCCCCTGTTAAGACGCTTAACTTGGATTTCAGCCTGCGACCAATTCATCATAACCGCAAGGCACATTCCCGGATCAAAAACCAGATAGCTGACTCTCTCTCTCGTTTTTCCTTTCAGAAATTCAGAACATTGGCACCGGAGGCGGATCCACTCCCCACCCCAGTACCTCCCTTTTCAAAACTGATATTCCCTTAAACCATCCCTTGAAACCTCTCCTCGAAGCTTCCCTCAATTCAATTCTCCAAGCAGTCTCCCCAAGGACCCTCCAGTCATACCTGACAGCATGGAAAAGCTTTAAAACTTTTCACTCCGCTTATAACTTGCCATTCCCCACCTTTTCACTACTGGCCATCACCTCATTCATCTCCCACCTCAACATCAACAAAAAACTCCAAACCTCCTCCATCAAAGGCTACCTAAGCGGACTACAATTTTTTCACAAACTTTTATACGGTTCCCCTTCCGTCCACATAGCCAATTCTCAGACCTCCCTACTTATTAAAGGTATCCAAAAAACCAATCCCACCCGCCCAGACTCCAGGCAGCCCATAACTTTAAAAACTTTGACCAAATGCATTTCCACCCTCCGCAGAGGCTACCATTCTGCCCACACCGCCCACACACTCGATGCCATGTTTATCCTGGCCTTCTTTGGCTTTCTCAGATGCTCCGAGCTCGCCATCTCATCCAGTTTCGACCCAGCCATCCACCCCACTATCTCAGATCTAGTAGTACTGGACGACGAAACCATTTCTTACACCATTAAGCAAAGTAAGACAGACCAAACAAAGAAAGGCCACTTCATTTACATTTTCAAACTCCAATCACCTCTATCACCATACCAAACCCTCCTAGCTTTCCTCCATCTAAGGAAATCACAGTCCAAACTCCCATCCGACCCCCTTTTCACAGACGACTCCAACCGCCCTGCCACTCGCTTCTGGTTCCAAAAGCACCTCAAAGCAGTCCTGCACCTATCAGGTACCCCAGCCGGAAACTTTTCCAGCCACTCATTCAGAATAGGCGCAGCAACCACAGCGGCCCACAAAGGCCTTTCCCAACAGCAGATCCAAGAACTCGGTCGCTGGTCGTCAGAGGCTTTCAAAAGCTACATTCGACTAAACCGCTCCCACATCAAGGAAGCCCACCAGACCCTAATCAGCCATCCCCTTTAGAATACACCTCCGAAACCCCACAGCAACCGCTCCTCTCCATCATACTCATCCCCCCCCCCCCCCAACCCAACTGTTTTTTCCCACTGCCGCAGCAGTGCCCGCTCCCGCAGGAGCTTTCTCTGTATTTCCACCATTGCCGCAGCAATGTCTACTCCCGAAGGAGCCTTTTCTGTATTTCCCCTCGACGCAGCAGTGACTGCTCCAGCAGGAGCGCTATCTGTATTTCATCACTACCGCTGTAGTGACTGCTCCCCTCAGGAGCGCTACCTGTATTTCCCCACTGCCCCAGCAGTGATTGCTCCCGCAGGAGCGCTATCTGTATTCCCTCACTGCCGCAGCAGTGCTCGCTCCAACAGGGGCCTTCTCTTCCCCCCCCCCCCCCCCACCCCAACCCAACCGTTTTTCCCCCACTGCCGCAGCAGTGCCCGCTCCCGCAGGAGCCTTCTCTGTATTTCCACCATTGCCGCAGCAGTGTCTACTCCCGAAGGAGCCTTTTCTGTATTTCCCCTCGACGCAGCAGTGACTGCTCCAGCAGGAGCGCTATCTGTATTTCATCACTACCGCTGTAGTGACTGCTCCCCTCAGGAGCGCTACCTGTATTTCCCCACTGCCCCAGCAGTGATTGCTCCCGCAGGAGCGCTATCTGTATTCCCTCACTGCCGCAGCAGTGCTCGCTCCAGCAGGAGCCTTCTCCCCCCCCCCCCCCCCCCCCTCCCCCCTACCAGCCTTCTTCTTCACTACCGCAGTAGTGCCTGCTCATGCAGGAACCTTCTCTATATTCCCCACTACCGCAGTAGTGCCTGCTCATGCAGGATCCTTCTCTATATTTCCCCACTGACCCAGCAGTGACCGCTCCCGCAGGAGCACCTCCCGTTTTGTCCCCACTACCGCAGTAGTGTCCGCTCCCGCAGGAGCTCTCTCTCTATTTCCACTGCCGCAGCAGTGACCGCTCCCGCAGGAGCTCTCCCTCTCTATTTCCACTGCCGCAGCAGTGACCGCTCCCGCAGGAGCGCTACCTGTATTTCCTCACTACCGCTGTAGTGAATGCTCCCCTCAGGAGCGCTACCCGTATTTCCTCACTGCCCCAGCAGTGTCTGCTCCCGCAGGAGCGCTTCCTAAATTTCCTCACTGCCGCAGCAGTGCTCGCTCCAGCAGGAAGCCTTTCCCTCCATCCCCTCTCCTTCACCCACCCCCCCCCCCCTCTATTTCCTCACTGCCGCAGCAGTGCTTGCTCCAGCAGGAGCCTCTCCCCCCCCCCTCCCCCTTCCCCCCTCTATTTTCTCACTGCCGCAGCAGTGCTTGCTCCAGCAGGAGCCTCTACCCCCCCCCCCCTCCCCTTCCCAACAGCCCCCACGCCACCATAGGAATCCCCCCCCAGCTGTTTCTTCACTACCGCAGTAGTGCCTGCTCTAGCAGGAACCTTCTCTCCATTTTCCCCACTACCGCAGTAGTGCCTGCTCCAACAGGATTCTTCTCTATATGTCCCCACTGCCCCAGCAGTGACCGCTCCCACAGGAGCGCTATCTATTTTTCCCACTACCGCAGTAGTGGCCGCTCCCGCAGGAGCTCTCTCCCTTTTTCCCACTGCCCCAGCAGTGCCTGCCCCCGCAGGAGCTTTCCCTTCGTTTCCCCACTGCCCCAGCAGTGCCTGCTCCAGCAGGAGCGCTACCTGTATTTCCTCACTACCGCAGTAGTGACTGCTCCCCCATGAGCGCTACCTGTTTTTCCCCACTGCCACAGCAGTGTCCGCTCCAGCAGGAGCGCTTCCTGTTTTCCCCACTGCCGCAGCAGTGCCTGCTCCCGCAGGAGCGCCAATATTTTTTTTTTCCCCACTGCCGCAGCAGCGTCTGCTCCCGCAGGAGCACAATATATATTTCCCCACTGCCGCAGCAGTGCCCGCTCCCGCAGGAGCCTTCCCAGTATTTCCCCACTGCCGCAGCAGTGTCCGCTCCCGCAGGAGCTCCACCAATACCTCCCCACTGCCGCAGCAGTGTTTGCTCCCGCAGGAGCACCATATATATTTCCCCACTGCCGCAGCAGTATCTACCCTCACATCCTCCCTCCCCTCCCCACACCGCCACACCAGCACACTTCAGCAGAAGCCGCTTCTTCCTCCAGATGCCGCAGCATCTTTACAAGCATTGTCCAGCATCCCATCAGCCCTAAAACCATGCATTTTTTGGGGGGTCTCTTAGCCTATTTGGCTGCTGTCCCACGATAAGCATTCTTTGGGGAGCTTTTGGGTCCGGGCCAATGCCGAGCTCGGACCCCTCTCCCTGGGCGAGGGGAGTACCCCGGGCTCGGGAACTACTACCGAGCTCGGAGCCCTCTCCTCGGACAGCACGCCAAATACGCATACCGCTTACTCAGTTCATTATTAAGTAAGTGTGAACTCGTGAAGTGATGTTTCACAAACAAGTTTCGGGAGGAGCACGCGCGCATAATTAACACAGCCAATTCATCATCAGTAATCACATCACTTACCCAATAAACGCTAGCGAGAACCCCTATAAATAATCAAGCAGCCTTACCTCCATTATCTCTAGTCTTCCAGAATCCCTCCACCACCCCAACTCCACACTTCCAGTCCGTCTACACCCCAGCAGGGGGTAGGGGGAGCTTTTGGGTCCGGGCCAATGCCGAGCTCGGACCCCTCTCCCTGGGCGAGGGGAGTACCCCGGGCTCGGGAACTACTACCGAGCTCGGAGCCCTCTCCTCGGACAGCACGCCAAATACGCATACCGCTTACTCAGTTCATTATTAAGTAAGTGTGAACTCGTGAATTGTTGTTAGCTCAAGTATGTTTCCTATGTGGTCTGGTAGACGAGAAATGAATTCACTTGAATTAAGCTGTCAATAATGCTAATTTTATACAGTAATATAAAATTATATAATTATATAATTGTATATTTTAGGTAAATAAAATAACTCAAATTTAAAAACTAATAAAAAAAATACAGTAATACAAATAATTTTAAGAAATTAAAATATTTTGTGTGAAACTAATTGCTAATTTAAAAAACTATTTAACTATTTTATTGTCAAAGTACTGGCTTCGATGTACTTAGAAATATGTTAAGTGGGTAAGGATGGTCATTGCAACAGCTGACTAGTCAATTTGTGAAGTTGACTAGACTAATTAGTTTTTTTTTGTAAAAATAATTGCAAATTAAAAATGACAATTTACCTTTAAAAATGAGAAAACAATTGCAACAGGGCTCTCAAGTTATAGCGAAAGTTTGGAGTGAGATTAGGGGAGGGGCCATGCAAAGGGGAGGAGCAGTTCAATTTTACCCATTGTTCATAACTGACCAGCACAAATAGAAATGATAACATCTGCTAAATCTGATGAAAGAGAAATTCATGTGTAGACATGAACTAATCTATATATACCTAGTTAACTCAACTGGTGCATTTGAAAATATGTATAGTTATGCCCATCCCTAATTAAACATATTTTTATATTTTCCTCAATATATGTTGCAGTGCATGCGTGTCACTCACGTGGTGAAGGCGGGGTTAACCTTTGCACCCAGGTAGTAAGAGTAGAGAATGAACATGCCAATCATGAATGCGAGGAAGACCATGATGAAGAGGACCATGAACTTGAAGATGTCCTTCACGGTTCGTCCCAGGGAGATTTGCAGTGGCCCGAAGCTCTCATTGGCCGGGAGGATGTAGGCGATACGAGAGAAGCTCAGGACTACAGCGATGGCATACAGACCCTCGGAGATCAGCTGAGGATCCGATGGAAGCCACTTGTCTCTCGCTGAAAATACAGGAAATTTAAGTTTTGTTTTTTTACGTTTATTTTGTTTCAAGTAACAAAAACGTACAAAATGACTATGGTGTGCACACACATCAACAAATCCTTGCATGCAAAAAAATAACAAAAATAATTACATTTAATCATGTTTTAATTCATAATATATATAAATATGTAAATATATATTTTAAAAGTGTGTTCTCTCAGATTCTCTTTGAAACAGAGCAGTGCTCAGATTCTCTCTCACCGTATGTGAAATATTGGATGTCCGGCGGCAGCGTGACCATTGAGAGGTCTGGAGCGTGGATCTTCTCATTCACATACTCCTGGGCTTTCATTGCCTGTAGGAAGGCGAAAAAGCGTGCGGTGAATGCTGCGATGAAGATGGAGAGCATGCCGAAATCCAGAACGTTCCACAGCTGCATGACATATTCCCTCGCCCCCTCCGTCCAGAGCTCCTTACACTCCGACCACATCATTCCTGCAGAAAACAGAGGCTTTCTGATGGTCAACACTGCAGGAGCTTATACCAGCAGTGTATGTGGTGTAGTTGAAAATAGAAATAAGCTTATTTCTGTCAGTTGAATGAACTAAACAAGACAAGTTTTGCAGAGTAGTAGCTATCATTTCTTGTGGTTACTTCAAACTCAAGCAATTCAAGCATCTTCTACACTGTGCCAGAAAATACCTAAACATTCATCCTTCACTCTTTCTTTCTGACAGAAAACAGATTGATGGAAATGTGCAAGAAGTGAACGTGTAAAACAATGCAAGGCATTTCTGATGCATTTGTGTATACAGTAAATGAAAAATATATGAGAATATTAGGCGAATCTCACAAAATCATATATTTTACTTTACTTTTAGTCATTTAGCAGATGCTTTTATCCAAAGTGACTTACAAATAAGAAAAAGTGACAAACTATAATTTGAAATTCTATAAATACTATAGATACACACATTTAAGAAAATAAAGAAATTAAATAAAAAGTAAAAATGCATACAAAAACATTTAAAAACAAAACATTTAAATGAAAACAAAAAATAAAGCTAAATATATATATATATATATATATATATATATATATATATATATTATATTTCATTTCCATTTAGTATGCTGAAGTTACGTGACTAAAATTAAATTATTATTATCCAGGTCACAAATTCAGGAAAATAATTTTTTTCATAATACAATTATATTGAAATTTGATGGACAATTTAGCACATTTCTACCCCAAACTTCACATAAATATTATTCATATAGGCATTTTATTATAGTGTTTGTTGTTTGTTTGTTTTTTCTTCAGCTCATGAAGCTAATTTAATGTGTGAATTGCAATGATAAAATGTATTTAATATTTGTTTTGTAATCAAATTATATACATTTGAAATAAATATTTATACATTTGCATACTGATCAAATTAACGTTGCAATTTCACTCTGCAAATTTATAATTTATTTACTAAAAACCTATCAGATGTTACTTAAAATATTAAATTCTATTTAAAATGTTTACTCAAAATTCTGAAAATATGCTTCATTTTCTTTGAATTACATATTATTTTAAGAGGTAAATTTTAGACATGGATTTGCAACATTTACTCAGTTGATCAGACAAGAAAATCCTAGAGCTGACAAAACAGCACAACTGATTGTGGACTGAGCTCATATTCATATATGGAGATAGAACATAAGAGGTGAGGAAGATATAAAGAGAGAGAGAATTAATCAGACAAATCGAAGAGCCTGAGGAGAACACAGTCTGAAATGAAAATTAAGATGGGGCCTCAGTGAATGCTGTTAAAATGAGATTATGCAATATAATTACATTGCATTATATTTTTTATTTTAAATCTAAGCTAGAAGAATGCCAAAGGAAATCAAGTAATAAAAAAACTTCACTCAAAGTATGCTGAAATGGAAAGATGATTTTCATCTCCAAAACTACCCCCCAAAAATCTAAATGCATTATTTCAGCAGAAGCCATACGAATGAGTGAGAACAGTGACATGAGGTTGTGTTGATGGTCAGGGGTTCGTGTGCAACAATCACCACAATATAATGAACCTGCCCACACACACTTCCCCAATGTTACACTTGTATGAGCACTATAATCACATTCTGAACACACATTCTGGAAAAAACACAGTTTGAATGAACATTCTGAACACGCTATGAATAAATATTCTAAAAAGACATTTTGAACGAGCATTCCACAGTATGACACGCTGTCAATGAATGTTCTGAAAACACACTTTAAACAATCTGAACACACATGAAATGAACATGCCGAACACACTAATTATTTATTTTTTTATTATCCATAAGCTTAGGTTAAACTAAATGCATAAATCAAATAAATGCAATTACCCATAAGCTTAGCACACACCACATGACTCAAGGCTTGTAGTGTGTTCTTGGTTTAAAAAAAAGTCACACTACTAATGGACTTCACGCATGGTCACTTCTGCAGTCAGTGCGGGTTTGTTCAGTTAACACAAGCACGATAAGGATGGCTTTTACACTAACATTTTAAAGGTGTCGTCATTGACTGAGAGACTGTCACTCGGTCACTATTCAGGTGGAAGCCAAGTAACACTTTGGATTTTTGCACCATGCAAGCAAACACTCAGCAAAAGTCAAATGGTGTCATGAATTATTAAGAGACACTGCAGCAACAGCATTATATTTGGTGACACTGACTAAGTTAAACTCAATTTCAAACCTAGATGAAAACAGTCGAAAAAAATGAAAAATAAGAGCAAACATTACATGGCATGCAACATGCATCAGTTTCCCCTCATCTAATGCGTTACCCCAGCATCTTGTCCTGGATGAAATGGCTAAACATTTTCTTACATCAAATGAGGTGCACTCAGCATGGGTGAATGAAATAGGAAAATGTTTTACACCCAATCCAAACTGTGGTTGGCTCTCTCAATGATGCATTGCCTGCGAAAAGACTTGCATTTCTAGATCTTCACAATGTGACGATGATGAATGAACATTCCTCGTTTTAAATTACTGTGAAATAATATGCTGAACAGCATTTGTTTGCTTGTTTTGTGTTTCTTAAAGTGAGTGTGGAACCTTGAAATGTCCTCAAAGAAAAGCTCAGGTAGCTCAGGTAACATGGTTTCAAAAAAAGAACTAACTAAATAACTAACTAACAAACACTGATAATAAGATCATTTCTTGAGCAGCAAATCAGCATATTAAAATGATTTCTGAAGGATCATGTGACACTGAAGACTGGAGTAATGATCATGATCACAGGGAATAAATGTATTAACATGTATTAAAATAGAAAACAGTTACTTTAATTTGTAATAATATTGCACAATGTTACTGTATTTTGATCAAATAAATGGAGACTTGATGAGCATAAGAGACTTATTTCAAAAACACAGAAAACTATCTGACCAACCCCAAACGTGCATAAATGCCAAAAGTATGTTGTATCTGGTACAAAAACAATAAGGATGCCAGTAACAATGACAAAATTAACCTTAAACTGATACATTTACACTAAATATACATGTAAAACATAATTAATTACAAAGATGTAAAAAGCAATGCATGGACAAAATGACTCTTGAAACTGTAGAAATGTTACAAACGTCACTACTTTCAGAAAGTTATGGTTACACTATTTTAAAGTGCCCTTGTTACAGTGTAATCATACATTTAAGTACTGAGTAATATTAATTAACTACATGTAATTACTATATGGTTAGGGTTACTTCCATGTAATTATGCATAATAATAAATAGTAATTATAATAGCAAGTACATGTAACTTGTAACAAGGACACCTTACCAAAGTTACTCAGCACTAATATGGAAGGAAATGAGTGTTTAAGAAAACACATTATTATCAGTTACTTCAGAGAACATTGGCTCTAACTCAAACTCTCACTCGCTATCGGTCTCATCAGGTCGAAACCTTTGGTTCATTGATCATCCTGCTTTAGTCTGAAGTGAGGGACTCTATTTCTGACAGTGCAGGAAATAATTAGTTTAGCCTCTTGAATAAATGGCCCGTACTACTAAAACTGACAGTTGTATATACGAAAAACAACCACAAATGAGATCTCTTCAATCTCTCAATTGCTTCTCCTAGACAGCAACGGAATTAAATTCTCATCCAATATCTTGCAGATCTCTTTTGGTCTAAATGTTAGTTGTACAAAGGGATCATGTAGCGCGGAAATCATTTAAATGAATGTGATGATAAATATTGGTGCATTACCTGCTACCCAGATCATGATCAGTATTTCTGTCCAGGTGAATTGTGTGGTCTTGACTCTGAAGATCTGGAGCGGGTGGTCGGTGACGGTGACGTTGGGAAGGGTGGTGATGCCTTCAAACCGATCGGACGCATTGAACACCAGCAGACACAGGAAGATGATAAAGGAGGCCGCATGAGCAACAAACTTCATAAAAGGACTGCGTAGTATTTTACCAAGCTGAGAAAACATGGAAAAGATAATGTGTAAAAAACAATGTGTACAATTTACTTCAAATAATCTTTGAAGAATCTGTTTATTCATTCTTATTTCAGTTTTATTTAGTTAAACTAAATTCATATGAAAATATTTATTTGGCAACTATAGCTGAAATAATGTTTTATTTTATTTCTGTTATCGTTTGTTTTATTTCAAGTTACAGAAATGTTTTTAATGGTTTTGTGAAAAATTAACTGGACAGGAGATGAGGAAAAATAAAGAGAGACTATAGCAGCATTCAAAAGTAGCTGCGTATTCTGACAAGACTTTTTATTTTTAATTGCAAATGTGTCACCTTACTGTCAGGGTTATTATATTTAACTAAAACTAAAACCATAAAATAAGGAAATATGAAATACTGTTTGCCTTTTTCATTTAGTTTAACCTGATGTGTTAAAAAAAAAAATCCATGTTTATTTCAAGTAACATTTTATGTTACTATTTTATTTTATGTTTTGTTTTTATTTATAAAAAACAAAACATAAAATAAAATAGTAACATAAAATGTTACTTGAAATAAACATGGAATTGTTATTTTTATACAACAATTTATACAACAATACATTTTAAACTAAAATGTATAATTTTAGTTTAAGTTAACTATAATAACCCTCATAGCAACAAAAGTGACTTCACAAAGTTTACACATGCAGAGCAAATACTCTGCATGTGTAAAATAGTGTCTAAAATAGTATTGCAGTACCAAAGCAGGTTTTTGACAGTCTTACTTTGCTGCACGGGGCGAACCAATACCCCACAGCTAGCAGCGGGAGTCCCAGCCCCACCGCCAAAACCACCAGAAACTTCACTGCAATGGTTTGCTCCCGAAGACCAGACAGATTCTCATACCAGATCGTCAGCAACTGCTGCTGGCAGTTCGGATGAGCCACAAACTGCAGAAACAGAGACAGATTCATTATTTAACTCATCCTTACTTGAAGCCTTTATGTATATTGATCATTTATTTAGACGTACATTGTAAAGCATTATATCGTTGCATGTACAATTATAACTAAAGTTAAAATGCATTGTAATCTATGTAGATTCCTTGTTACATCTGAAATTAGTTGTTTGTGTTTTAAAGCATTATACTTTCTAAAGGTGTAACAATTAATAGCTAAGTATTATAATGTATGAGTTTACACTTATTTATGAGCTCATTCATTGTGTATAAAGGCTTAGAATAAAGTGTTACACCAGGCCCCATTAAATTGATCAATCTGGCAGTGATAAATATGTTACAAAAAATATCAATTTGAAATAAAGGCTTTTCTTTTGAATTTTATATTCATAAAAGTATCTTGAACAACTATAATAGTTTCCACAAAAACATGTAAGAGCTCAACTGTTTTCAACATTGATTATCATAAGAAATGTCTCTTGAGCAGCAAATCAGCATATCACAATTATTTCTGACACTGAAGACTGGAGTAATGATGCTGAAAAGCTTTGATCACAGTAATACATTATATGTTAACATGCATTCAAATGGAAATGTTATTTTGAATGACAAAAATATTATTTTTGATTAAATAAATGCAGCCTTGGTGAGCATAAAGTTGTTTGGAAAAACGCTTGATAATTTTGCTCGTTCAGGTTTGCTGTCATGGGAATATCTTTGAAGAGAGAACTGAAGGCAGTAAAAGTTTTTACCTGTAAGAGTGTTAATGAGAAGTTTTGCTACCAAAGAAACTCCTCTCCATTCCACACGCACTCGCACTCGCACTCGCACACACACACACACACACACACACACACACACACACACACACACACACACACACACACACACACACACACACACACACACACACACACACACACGCACACACACACGCACACACACACACACTCTATTCTCTATTAAGGTAGTAGGTTAATTAATATGAGTCCTGAGAGAATAACAGGTGTTAATTTCATGCCTGTCCTATAAACCCCTTCCTGCCATAAATTACGAGGCTCAGAATAAATGACTTGAAAATACATCCACATAATTATATGAAAGAATGTGAACTCAGGATGAGAGAACAGCTATGAATAACAGAACACAATTAGATTACTGAGAAGAGAGAATGAAATATCTTACAACAGGGACAAGCATTTTTAGTGCTTTTGGTTTCATTCAAACCATGTTTATCATATTTAGAAAACTATGTTCATGTATTATCTGCACATTTACAAAACTGTAACACTACAATGTATATATAATATTCACATAAAATTACATCTAATATTTAAATTAGATGAATATAGATAATACAAAAGTTCATTAACATAGTTAAAATTATATATATATATATATATATATAATTATGATATATTTTATATAGAATAAAACATTAAATATAATAGTAAAAATATTAATTATTACATTTAATATTATTTATGTTAATAATAGTATGTATTATTATAGCATAATAATATATAAAATATTCTAATATAAAATGACTTCATTTTTGATATTATAATTTTATATCAGAATGTTATATTAGGATATAAAAAGTTGAAGAATCCATAAACATGTCATCTTATTATTTAACATTACAATGATTTGTTCTATCAAGTGTATTGTTTCCCATCCAATCAGACAGCATCACAAAAACGCTGGCAGTCTAAATAGTTTAAATCCCCAGAGAAGCATAAAATATTATTGTAATTCAGTAAACTGTGCCTGCCGTCCGTCCCCATGATCATAAGTGCAGTGTCTGTGGCCCCCGGCGGCCCTTTCACTCCTGTCATTAGTAAAGAGCTGCCCTAGAGTCACAAGCGAGTACCATATGATCCTCTCTGAGCAGCCTGCAGGGACAAACTGTCTCATTACAACACAACTATCAGCAGGGCCGTAGCTAGTGGCGTGAAAGGTGGTGACGATTATAGGGGCCCCTCCGGCGATTTAAACCGACTGGCTTAGGCCAGCCTAAAAAGACGCTCAGGACAGTTGAATGGCCACTGCTGCACCTCATCACGACAGCTTATAATTTGCACATTTTCCAAGTTGTTTTTTCAGCCTTGCCAATTTAAACATTCAAAAGAGTTTAAAGCATTCAAACACAAGAGTGGAAAAGCTGAACTGAGTACTCGTGCACCATGTTCGGTGCATACGCAGAGAACCGCGTCTCACGGACAGCATCGCCGAACCGAGCTCTCCTTCGTCTCCTCCTGCAACTGAACGAACAAATACAAATCGCAGTTTCAACGTGAACATAAAAAGATGTGAAAGAGCCCAATTCAGCACCTGCACGCGGTGTTCGCGGTGCGCACAGGGCGCGCGAAGAGAGACGCGTCTCAATGCGCATCAACACTGCTCTTGACTGAATCACTTTGTAGTTTAACAAGAATTAATCTACAGTCAAACCAAAAATGATTCAGACACCAAATATAATTTTGTATCTTTTATACTACTGGGTGCAGGACACTATAATTAATTTATGTAAGTGAGGATAGCAAAATAAAGTAAACTGTGACTCATTATTCCTAAAATGCATTCATACCAGTACAATTTATTAAAACAATTGGGACCAAAAATGATTCAGACACTTTGACCTGACCATGTTTTGCTTACATGTTTTTTCTTTAATTGCTTATGCAACCTTTTTAAAGACTGAACAAAATAAAGCATTGCTTGGTAACTGTTCAACAAAGTATTGATAGTTGTGTAAATATCGTCATACTAACAGTTGTCTGAATTTTTGGTTGATTGTAATCCATTGCATACCTTTCTATCAAAGTTATCTGACATTATCAAGATGAATTTGTTCTGACACATTTGCACTCTGAGTTCTTGTCATATTTTATAACCATTTTCTAAACAATAGCAAATGAACTGTGATAATGTGAGAAATGTTAAAGGTGTCTGAATATATTTTTATTTGACTGTATATTACATTTTTACAATGAAGACTATACAGTGCTATTTTACATTTAATTATTAGTTTTCTGTACCTGGACACTTACAAACCTCGAAAAAAACTTAACATTGTGTAAATAGCACAAATAAATAAATATAATGAACATACAAATTAAACAATTTCAAACAGGGCCCAGTGGTACAACCTGCACAGGGGCCCCATAAACCCCACCTACGGCCCTGACTATCAGCATCAAACACATCTCTGTCACTCTCCTTCAGAGAAAACTGATGCTCACTCAAAGCTTTAAAGTCTGAATGTCTGATATACACACAAACACACACACGCACACGCTCACACGTGCACACACACACACACACACGCTCGCGCGTACATATATATATATATATATATATATTGTGACGATCGTCCGGAGTCCAAATCAGCATTGCCCTGAAAACTCACGAGGAGCACCTGCTCACCAGTCATCACGGGCGATCGGCCATACCTGCAGCTCATCAACCCGCCTGCACAATGCACCGTGACGGACGAAGGGTGAGAAACCTCTCCATGAGACAGCAAGCTAACTTTCTCTCTGTTCCATTCCAGATAGCAGTGTGTAACCAATCAGCACCGCACGGATTCACCTGCACCTGGACACGACTGAGAGCACCTCTGCAAACAAGAGCACCATCACTACTCACGTGTGTTAATAAAATCCACCCTCCAGGGACTTAAACTGAGCTCTCCTTGTCGCGTAATCCTTCCACCCTGCAACAATATATATGTTTAGGTGTATATATATATATCAATTAGTGCTGTCAAACAATTAATCACATCCAAAATACGTTTTTTTACACACTATATGTATGTGTACTGTATATTTATTCTGTATATATAAATACAAACACATAAATGTATGTGTTTTAAAAATATTTACATGTATATAGACATTTATATTCTATATTTTATATAATTATATTTAATATATAAAAATAACATATTTTTCTAAAATATATACATGCATTGGTTTCTATTTATATATACATAATTAATATACACAGTATACACACATATATTATGTAAACAAAAATGTTTATTTTGAATGCGATTAATCATTTGACAGCACTAATATATATATATATATATATATATATTTATTAATAATACATTTTAATTATAATTACTTAGATAGCAAGCAGCTCCCTTGCAACCAAATACGACACCCCGGCAACCACCCTAGCAACCACCCAAAACAACCTAGCAACAATATTTAAACTGAAAATATTTTGAATATTATTAGATATAATATTCAAATGTCTGAAAAACAATCTAGTGTCCGAAAAGTTTGCCCCTATTTTCAAGCTTTGTTTGTTGAACAAATCTTGAACTGAATTGAGCAGAATAATGAAAGTGCTGTCTTCTGCTTTTGAGTTGAAGAAATGGCCAAGTAACCACTAATCACTAAAACCACTAAAATGAGTTGAAGAAGTTGAAGAAATGGCCAAGTAACCACTAATCACTAAAACCACTAAAATGAAATTCAAGCAATTAATATTAAAGATAAATATTCAAACACTACATAAATAATAATTTATTAAAATTTGAATAAATAGAAATATTAAATACAGTACATATTTAAATATAAAATAAAATCTAATATAAATAATATAAATATAATGAAAAGAAAAAAAACAATGTGATTTATATACATATATGTATATAATATATCTACGGAAATGTTCACTCTTATTACTGTAAAAATGTTATCAGCCCAGTTGGTTTAACTGCTGCTGTTTCCTGATTCATGTCACAGCAAGGTCATGTAGAGGTCGAAAGACTCGCTGCCGTGCTCCTGGGACGAGGAGGGGTGGCTGCCATCCGAGAGGGAGCGGAGGAGTCGGCGCCGTTCGCCAGTGGGCCGGAGCCTGCTGCCATCCGCCAGGTTGATGGAGGAGCAGGGAACGGGGGACTCGCTGCCGGCTGCCCTCGACCGGAGGAGCCATCGCCGGCCGCCAGGAGGCTAAGGGGCATCGGGCCGTCCACCAAAGAGGTCCAGTACCATCGCATGGCACCGCGAGTGAACCGCTCAGTTGGTTGAGGACCGAGCGGCGGTGTGTCCGGGAACCGGACCGAGATTTTTTTTTTTTTTTTTTCCCTCTCTCCCCTCTCTCGTCTCTGTCACTCCTCATCCTTCCGTCTCCTTTTCTCTCGCCTCGTCTGTCCTTACCCCCAGGTACGCCGCGACCGCCCTGACGGGCTCCCCCCGGGAGAGGGGAGAGGGGGGGAGTAGAGCGCAGTCTCGGGAGTACCCCCCGGCCTGCGAGGGGCGATGGGGGTATGTGACGAGTGGGGCGGGGCCGAGAGCCGTGGGAACGGAGCGAGGCCGGTGGAGTGAATGATAATGAACGACACCTGCGCCACTCACCGGTCTCGAGTCCCACGGAGGAGCTTCGGAAGGAATAAAAGGAGGAGTGACAACAGTGGAAGACGAGAGAGGACCAGGCCTGGATTTTAGTTTGTGTTTTGTGTGCGGCAGTCGTCCGTGAGGGGCTGCCGCTTTTCTGTTCTGTTTGTTTATTTTGTTATTAAATGTGTTGAATGTTCGCCGGTTCCCGCCTCCTTCTTCCCGTATCTAACAACTGCGTTACAGTAATATTGAATAATAATATTTATTAAACAACAACAACAACAGTCATCATAAAAGTTGCTAGGCAATTCAGTCAAAAGTACAAAACAGCGCTCTAATATAGAGCATTAAAGTTACAAAAAATACAATGTGATGAGATTTTGCCTTAATCAAAAAAGATTTGCTCTGGACAAATAAGAGATTATTGAGACCAAACATATCAATATTAAATTCTTCTTTTTTTTTGTTCAACTCCGATACATGATAAGTGGAGTAATTTGCTTATGTCAAATGAATGTTGGAGTTATCTGCTTTTGCTAAAAAACTAACTTTTAAAATATACATATAAAAAAAAACTACTTTCAATGAACTTTAATTTTGTAAGTTACCTGTATATTGCAACTCATATTTCTTGCATCTCATAGTTATTGCAAATAATCACAACCAGGCTCTTATGTAGTAACTACAACAGGCCTACTGCCTACCGCTTTGCTTAAATTAAATTGTAGATGTGCTTGTGTGATTAGTAACCTAACATGACTGTCATATTAGTTTCTTATTGAATAACCAGCTAGTTTTAGGCTGAAATCACAACATAAAATACAATTTCTGCCATTAAAAGATGTGAAAGAAACATTAAGAGTAATGTAGCAATATATTTTTATTAATTCAGCATCATTCTTGCAATTCTTTACTGATTGTGGCCAACATGCAGTCCACTTAAGCACTTGTTTTCCATTCTTCAAAACCTTTGAAGAATGTACTGACTGCATACACTTGAACCAAACAAATATTTCTAGTTTGAAGTGACAATACAACAAGCCATCGCTGAAAAGTAAACAATAGCCCACTGCATGATTTTTAATTTAACAGGATGCACTTCTCAGGCATGAAAAAACACAGAGCGACCTTCAAATTAATCATCGTAATGTGGACGGTTGACTCTAAACTCATTTCCTAACGCAAACCAGAGCCTCACACTCCACGTCCCCCTGGGAGCGTTTAGGGCTCTTGAAATCTCATCTTTAAATTACGCTTTATGTCGGGGTGGCTGCGTTAAGGCTGTGCAGCGCTGAAGCTGTTAGCCTGATTAACTCTTCATCGGATTGCATCCCTGACAGTGTGTTTGTGGGTTTGAGAAATGTGGATGACATGTGTGCCTGGTGATTAAAAAAAACTAAGTCAGCAATGAGGATTATTCACACTTTCACAATAAAATACATGTGATTAATTGCAGCCCTCTTTATCTACTTCTCTCTGCTTTTTGTCATTATTTTCTCAGTTAAAATCCAAGAAAAGCAGAATCCAAAAGCATGAGATTCATCTATTTATGTGTCATTATAATGGCTTTGAGCGTTTTTCTATGCATCAGTTTACTCTGAATGCACATCCTGCAGCAAAATAAATACACCATTAATTATTCACGCCCATTTCTGTCAGAAATCATATTGATAATCAGTATTGTGTTCTTGTTTTCCTGTAAAATAAATAATCTAAAACATCCTTTTTTATGCACTGATGAACTTTGAACACTGCAGCAGAATTAATAAAAAATAACTAAAAATGCTGGTCAAAAGTTTGGAATTTAGGACTTATTTAATGTGAAATTTAAATTCAATTTTAAATAAAAATATAATTTCTAACCGAATAATTTTCTATTTGAATATATTTTAATGTATTCCTGTGATGGTAAAGCTAAATTGTCAGCATTATTATTCCAGTCTTCAGTGTCACATGATCCTTCAGAAATCATTCTAATATGCCGATTTGTCACTCATTTATTATTCATCATTATTGGTATTTAAGTATTAGTAATAGTTCTTATAGATATGTCAAACAGTTTTTGCTGCTTCATATTTTTGTGTAAATTATTATACATTTTTCAAGATTACTTGATGAATAGAAAGTTCAAAAGAACATCGTTTATTTGAAATAGTATATATTTACCGTTTATTTGAAATTGTTTGTAACAATATGGATGGCTTTACTATCACATTTAATCAATCTAATGGCTGAATAAAGTGTTTTACAATTGAAAATTATAATAATATTTACTGTAGTTACTGTATTATTAAGTTAATGCCTTGGTGAGTACATTTAATTATTCTGAATTATTCCAAACGTTTGACTTGTAGTGCAAATACAATATACATTTTAAAAATAATCTGTAAAAAAACATCTAAACATCCTTAAACGTGCAGTGTAAGCTCTATATTGGGATCATTAGATAGCCACTTACCTTCTTAACCTCATATTTAATGGCCAGTTTGACTCGGCTGAGCAGGGAGCGATGATGTTGGCCTTCCTCGAGTTCGGCAGATATATCTCCGTTCAAGATGGCCTCCACCTCCTCCGTGTCCCTGCACAGATCCAAAACGCCAACCACAAAGTCTTTACACTGCATAGACAGCTTCCTGTAGTTATTCTGTAGAGAAGGAGAGAAAGAGCAGAGAAGGTTTGTTTAAACACAGTAAAACAAGAGCTCATGCTGCAGGATCTTTCCCCTTCATTAATGTCAATATTTTCTTCTTCATGTTTAAGTGTCAGAGTGTTCAGCTCGTGTTTTGGTGATTTCTTTGTGCATACGTTCATGCAGATCACACAGATGTCCAATCTAAGGAATAACTGGTGTAGATAATCACAATAACCATCAAAATTATCCACTAACCAAATACACAAGATTTTAACACTTAAAGGAATTCACCAAAATGGAAATTTGCTTAATATTATTTCCTCATCAAAAATAATTTCTTGAAATAATGCTGCTCTGAATTTTCTTTGATGACTGCAGTGATAATAATTTTAATTATAGGCCTATTATTTAATGTATAAATTAATAGACCTTTAAAAAAAAATCTTTTTCAATGAGGAGTAAGCTAATAGCCTATTTTATTATCCTCACAGCGCATATCAAATTACCGCAGGCCATAATTTAATGTACTTTGATAATAAATTTAATCTAATAATAATAATAATAATAATAGGCATAATAATAATTAGAATGTGATAGGCCTATATTAATTTAAAATGCTAAATCCTCTTAATATTGCCAATTATTGATGCTTATCTCTGGCTATCATCGACACAAGATACCTTACAAATCAGCAGAGGGAGGTTATGACCCGCAATGTGTGCCTGTGTTGAAAGAGTTTTAATGAACTGTAAAAATAAATAAATAATAATAATAATAATAATAACGTTTTTATTTCTATATTCGTTCATAAATTATATTACTTTGTGTCATATTTTTCAGTTGGCATTATTAATAAGTGCATATGAGAAGTTTAATACCACAGAAGAAAAATATTTCTTTTTCGAAGCTGTTGTATATAGAAAACTGATAGCTAACGTTTAGGCATTCATTACTTTCTTTCAATTTAATAATTTTTTGCACCCCATGTGAACTGTTGATCCCCCAACCCCCCCTAGCACCCCCAACAAAACAATCCTGGAACTGCCACTGTAGACGTCATATCAGCGTGATCTGCCAGCATGCACTGCTGCTGAAGATCTGTTTAAAACATTGCATGCTGTGGGCTTTATTATTCTCTGTGGGCGAATATTATACCTTCTCCCACCACCAGGATGACAACAAACCTCTTATTAGCATGAGAAAAGCAATATTACCGACCATATGTTACATAAGAACCAGACACCAGACGTCATGGCGGCTTTTATCACATGCATAATGGATGTAAAAAAGTTGCGTGTGACAATATGACATTCATTTGCTTAAAGGGGTCATATGATGCTTTTTTAAAGATAATTATTTTGTGTATTTGGTGTTATAGGATATGTTGGAATGCTTTAGTGTTAAAAAAACACAGTATTTTTCAAATACTGTACATTATAATAGGTCCTCTATGCCCCGCCTCTCTCAAACAAGCCATATCGTTTTCTACAAAGTCCTTCCTTCCGACAAGCACAATCGGCTCTGATGGTCCAACTGGCACAGTGCATTGTGATTGGCCGAACACCACAAGCACGAGTCGGAAATATAACGCCCCTTTCCATAACTGCAAGCTTCAGCTTTCAAAATAAATGTAAGACAGTTAATAATGTCCTTAGTTTTACCATCAGTTCAAGGCCGAGAGGAAAACACAGAGAGGAGTCACGTGACAGACACAGTGATGAAGCTCGTATGTGTTTGTACACTAGCCGCAGTTGTGTGACTGTGTCTCTCTCTCTCACACACGTGAGCACAAACACACACACACACACACACACACACACACTGCAGCTGTGACTCTCTCTCTCTCTCTCTCTCTCTCTCTCACACACACACACACACACACACACACACACACACACGACACGCAAAACGTGCATTTAAACAGTCAATAGCAAATATTTAAACTAATAACAAAACATACTTACAGTCACTGATTCAAAAGCGCCAGATTGTCATGAAAGTAAAAATAACCTCCTCTCCTAGGCTCACAAAACTGTCGTCCATAAAATGCGTTGCTGTTCCGTTGTGAGTAATCTAAATGATTCCTAAATGCATCTATTTTCAGAAGGTCAAATAAAGGGCCTTTGCTTTTACATATAAAAAGACACAGCGTCTCCCTGACATGACTGCCTGTATCAACACTACTTTGGTTACTGAAACCACACCTTGTTTCTTTGAGTGAACATTTGGGCGACATTACGCAAATATTTCCACATCCTGACATAGACATGTGGGGGCGTGTTTGACTGAGCCGTTTTAGGGGGGTGTGGAAGAATCGTAACTTTGTTAAAGAATATCTCTTTGGTTCTGAGACTTTAGTCTTTGCAACTTCATCTATACACAATCAGCTTGTAACACTCCAAAGAGAAAGCTAAACTTGAAATCGCATCATATGACCCCTCTTGCTTAATAAGACAGAATGCAAAAGTATAGGCTACACCAAGAATGAAAGTAATATTTAGGTGAATCTCGCAGAAACATGTCCAAGTCATATTTCACTCTAAACATAAAACAAAATAATATCTAAAATATTTATATATAGAAAATGGAGTCTGATTTTAGGACCATTAACATTTTTTTTTATAGATTTATGAATATCACAATGCAAAATACAAATTATGGTTATACAAAATTTCTTAATTTTCTTTATGCAATTTATATTATTTTGTAATTTTGTTTGAAATATGACAGGTTTTGTGATATTCACACATTTATGCATCATTATATATCATCAGTGGTTATTAGTGCACCAGTGAACTTTGAATGCACGAGTTCTGCAGCTTAATAAAATACAACAAATTATTCATTCTGAAATAAAAGCTTTTGTAATGGAACAGAGCTGAAGAGAGAGCTCAGTTTATCTGAAGTGAATCTCTGGCTCTGCACTATATTGAACATATCTCACGGTTCTGCTGCTGCTGCGAGAACTAATAGCAACTCAGCGATTCGATTGTCCAGACAGACAAGCAGACAGGCCAGCCTTGACATAAGAGCTGAATCAGCAAGTATGACGACTAGTTACTGTTAGTCTGAGTTAGTGGAAATGATGTAGTCAAACATATTTACCAGATAGAAGCCATTGTGCTGCGATGTCTCTTTATTACGGTTCTTTTTATCCTGTTGAAGGTGGCAGCACACACACACACACACACACACAGAGAGAAGTTAAAATGTTGTTAAAATGGAGATACATGGTAAGATAAGTGAGGCAAATATAAGATGAACTCTGATTCTGTGAAAGTCTGGGATGGAGAAGGAAATTTAAAGTTTGACATTCGCAACTGGCCGCGTTCACACTGCAGGTTCATTTGTATATGCAGTGCACTAATAAAAATTAATTTGGTCATGTTTAAAAGTGATTGTGATTCTAAAAACTTTGTGTATATGGCCAATAAAAAAAATGTGCAAAATGTTTCACATCACTAAAACAGATGTGATGATGTGATGATCACTAAAAAGATGGACCATGATAGTCCAGTCTCAAAAGTGAGTTTGAGATTATTTAGTGAATCTTTTTTGACTGATGGATTCATCAAAACCACTTATAAGAGTTCATGAATTTGATATCACAGTTCCTGCAAGTCGGCCTAGCCTATTATTTCTATATGAAGTGGAATAGCTCATTTAGAATAATTTACTCATATTTAAAAGTGGTTGTGACTTCCAAAACTCTGCAGTGTGTATGCGGCCAATAAAGAAAAATGATTATGCAAATCAAATTAAAACATTCAAAACAACAACAAAAAATGCAATTAAAAGCAAAAACAAAAGTATGTTAATCCTGTCGCACATTGGCGGCCATCCTACCTTAAACTCTTTTTCGATGTCGGCGAGTTTGGTGAGCTCATTGCTCAGCTCCAGTGCGGTCAGTACCGGGTCTTCACTGGACAGAGAGAGATACGCCGGACTGGCCAGTCCGCGGTAAGCATTTATCCTGGAGCATGAGTGACTGAACGAGTCCTTCCTCTGCTTCTCTGTGCAGTCGGCGCATTTGCAGAAGTAGTCATGTGGCTGCTCGATTCTTGCGCCCTTCATCAGCAGCATGTGCACGACCTCGTATTTCTGGCAGTGGGCGGCCAGAATGATAGGCGTGATATCGGGTGAGAACCGCGTGCCGTCCTCGTCGTACGAATAGAAGTCGTCGTCTTGGAGCTCGCAGGGGCTGCGGGTGAGTCGTTCTATGCCCGCAAAGGACGGATGTCCCAGTAGTGCCTCCACGATACGCACATAACCTTTAGAAATCGCCAGCAGGAGCGCATCCCCAACACGGGCCAGGTTGTCTCGCCGCAAGAGCAGCTCGGTGACCTCCAGGTGTTCGTTGCCGACGGCCAGCTGTAGCCCGTTCTGTCCCATGTAGTCCATGCAGTTCACGTTGAGCGTGGGTGATTCTTCCAGCATCTTCCGGACCACTGGGATGTTACCATACTCTGCCGCATCCAGAAAGCGTTCTTCTTCTGCCGTGAGGCTGCTGCCACGGGCGTTGAACATGAAAACTGGTCCACGAATCGCCTGCCGTCGGCCCTTTTCTCGCGGTAGGCTCATCCTGCGATGGGGGAAACTATCCGAAGATTTCCTGCAATTGAGAAAGAAGTAGATTTTTGTTAACATTGGTCAAGCTCATCCAAGTGGAAGTGACTTTCTCTGTACTTGGCTGCTTGATTATATCTCACGCCTTTGACAAATAGTCAACAAGTTGACTTTCTCACTGAGAGCTGACAAGTGGTGTAAAATCAGGGACGTGATCCCACTGGGACGGAAAGCAGAAGTTAATTTGGGCCTGACGGTCCTGCTGAAGGCGAGATCACCCTCAGGCTTTTAATAGCTTTTTAATGAAACGCAACAGATGCCACAATCAGACAACAGGTTAGTGTAATGGAGTGACGTCTGTGCTAAAATCGAGCTGACTCATGTTTAGTGAGCACTTGAGGTGAAGAGAACATACAATAGCAACAGTCCATGAGCTTGAATAGAGTTAATTCATATGGATGGGTAATTTTAATAATTTTAATATTATTGGGATTTGTAGCTAGTTAACAAACTCCTGACATCTTCAGACATCATGGCATTGTTACTCATTCAAAATATGCTCATATCAGAGTTTCCTCTATTTTCCTCTTTACACATTCTACAATATAATATTGTATTATATACAAAAACATCAAAACATTTTGGGGAATTTGATGAGAATTTGGCACTGGAACTTTGTCCTAATGGCAAAACTTATTCTGAGAGGATTTTAACATGTTCTGACCAATGATTTTCCTGATTTTCCATGACTTCTTTCGCAGTAATTCATGATTACTGATATATATGTTTAAAAAAAAATATATATATATATATACATATATATATAGATATATTATAATAATTTTATTGAGACTGAGACTGCACTCACAGAGATTAATTTCTGGTCAAACACCTAAGAGCAAAGCATGGCTGGAAAATGTTGTTATATATTTAACACATTCAAGATTACATACGGAAATATACATTTTAAAAATGATTTTACACATATTAGGATATTTTACTAATTTATCTTAATTATAAATATCTTGATTTGTGTTCCAAAGATGAATGAAGGTCTTAAAGCCAGGTTTGGAAAGTCATGCAGGTGGAGTAATTAATCAAAGTATTTTCCTTTTTGGGTGAACTATGACTTTTATTAAAATCCACCAACACTGTTTACTGAGCCATATTCATGCTGTAATAGCAAACCGTTGACTGACAAACAAACTTATCTACTTTAATACAATATACACTCACTGGCCACTTTATTAGGTACACCTTGCTAGTACCGGGTTGGACCCCCGTTTGCCTTCAGAACTGCCTTAATTCTTTGTGGCATAGATTCAACAAGGTGATGGAAACATTCCTCAGAGATTTTGGTCCATATTGACATGATAGCATCACACAGTTGCTGCAGGTTTGTCGGCTGCACATCCATGATGCAAATCTCCCGTTCCACCACATGCCAAAGGTGCTCTATTGGATTGAGATCTGGTGACTGGAGGCCATTTGAGTAAAGTGAACTCATTGTTATGTTCAAGAAACCAGTCTGAGATGATTTGAGCTTTGTGACATTAGTAGCCATCAGAAAATGTGTACACTGTAGCCATAAAGGGATGGACATGGTCAGCAACAATACTCAGGTAGGCTGTGGAGTTTAAATGATGCTCAATTGGTACTAAGGGGACCAAAGTGTGCTAAGAAAATATCCCCCAAACCATTACACCACCACCACCAGCCTGAACCATTGAGACAAGGCAGTATGGATCCATGCTTTCTTGTTCTTTACGCCAAATTCTGACCCTACCATCTGAATGTCGCAGCAGAAATCGAGACTCATCAGACCAGGCAACGTTTTTCCAATCTTCTATTGTCCAACTGTGGTGAGCCTGTGTGAATTGTAGCCTCTGTTTCATGTTCTTAGCTAACAGGAGCGGCACCCATTGTGGTTTTCTGCTACTGTACTGTACTGCTACATCAAAGGACTTCAGCACAAACCATATTTACTACATGTATTACCTGGTGATAAGTAGGGTGTGAGTGAATGAAGACAGAATGAGTTTGTTTAATTTAAAGGCTGAATTTATAGTCTGAAGCGAGATGGACTACTCTACAGCAAGAATTACTTGAGCGGGGAAATTCATTTCACAGAGCAGGTCCCTGGAGCTTCAGACGCCCACGTCACCAGAGGCCAGAAAGGAGGGGAAGCATTCAACTCGAAACTCACCATGCAGACACTTCTACCATGCCAATTCAATAAACGCAAAGAGCTCGGCATCCACTAAAATCCCTAGACTAGCAAACACAGAACATGACTTGAATCTTGAAGGTATGTGTAGTAACCAAAAATGTGAA
This sequence comes from Oxygymnocypris stewartii, assembly GCA_003573665.1. NCBI lineage: Eukaryota > Metazoa > Chordata > Actinopteri > Cypriniformes > Cyprinidae > Oxygymnocypris > Oxygymnocypris stewartii. The sequence continues at coordinate 51,541 of QVTF01021965.1, forward strand.
ACTCTTATATTTGAGCTTTTACAAGATTCTACAAGATTTATAAGATTTACATGACATTTTATTGATTTGGCAGATGCTTTTATCCTAAATAAAACATACACCTTTCAACTGTTTTACATGAGAATCAAACTCACTTGATTTACTTTTTTATTTTGTTTTACATGAGTTAACCCTCTTTTTTACAAGATCAAATCATTTATTTATTTTGTTATTTTAATGTTTAACAGTGGACATATCTTGTGGAACACCTTTTAATGAATTAGGGCAAGATTTAATAACAGCTTGCGCCAGTGCAAACCACCTTCTGGCATTTAAAGACTACTGTCAGGATTTACTAAAGATGAAGAATAAGCACTGAAAATGTATGGACACAGTTATTTTTCTCCTGGTCTTATTGAAAATGCATTTGTAGGAGTTTGGAGGAGAGTATTAAAATGAACCACGCAACGCAATTTTAGTTTGCGCTCGTCAAATCACTGGCATTTGCGCCATTATTTAAGAGACAAAAAAAAAGAAGTCTTAAAGGATAATGGCGGAAATACCAGTAATTTGACGAGCGCAAACTAAAATCTCGTTGCTTGGTTCATTTTAATACTCTCTCCCATACATTTTGTGTCAACCAAGAATGAAAACTATCCCATGTTTTACTCACCCTCGATGCATCCTAGGTGTATATGACTTTCTTCTTTCAGACGAATTCAATCAGAGTTACAGAAAAAAAATATTTCAAGCTTTATAATGGCATGCGCACGCGGGTGTTTTTGATAAACAGTCCAAAAGTAGTCAAATAAAGCACATCCATCCATAATAAAATGTGCCTCACATGGCTCGAAGGGGTGAATACAAGTCTTCCTGTAGCCAGGGCCGCATTATCCTATCCTACTGGGCAACATGGGCTGCAGCCCAGGGCCCCGAACACAGGGGGGCCCCCCCGAGTCAATTCTCTTTCTTATTTTATACAGGGTTGCCAACCGTTCCATATAATAAGGAATTGTCCTGTATTAAAGGCATCAGTTTGTCCCGTATTTGCAGGAATTTTCCGTATGACCACCTAGACTATACAAATAAAACATAAATAATTATTTTTTAATTGTTTGAATTGTGAACGTAACCGCTCAAGAAAGGCTTTACGACCATCCGGAATCCTCTGCCGCCTAGTCGCTCCCGTTTTGATTTCTGCAAATCAGTTTTGTCGAACTCAAAGATGAGATTATTGATCGTAAGAACAACATCCAGCTAGAAAACATACTACCTTTTACTATTTGCAACAGTAGGACAGAGGCTATGGAATAACCTTCCTTTATCTGTGAAAGCTTCAAATTCTAAGTCTACGAGTTTAAAACTAAATTTAAACTTTAAGTTTGTTGGATATCTTAAATTATCTTTTGACTTTACGGATTATTTTATTTTTACTGGGTTTTAATTTTATTTGAAAGCACTATGGTCAACTGCTGTTTTTTTCGGTTCTTAACACATACAAATACCTGAGGGAATATGTATTTCACTATTGTAAGTTAATGTTAAATAGAGAAACAAAATTATACATTTTTTTAATGTCTGTAACTTATAGTGCACTATAAGAAGAGCAGGAAGAAGTCCTTTTCAGTGATATTAATGGTGAGTGATATTAATTCTATTTGCTGGGCTGTTGCTGATTTGTAAGATTATTACTCATAATAATAAAGGCTTAACGCTGCACTGTCTAGCGAATAGATGCGGTTTTGTAAATAAATAAATAAATAATATTTAAAATAATATAAACTGTTTTGTGTAACTTCCACTAACTGTTGTACGTGCGTTCACAAGAGAGTGCCTTTCTAGCGGATGGCGCCAGACGAATGCGTAGTGAGTCTCGTGAAAACCTATGTTTGCTTACAGGAACAAAGGAAGCAAAGTTTCTTTACTCTAGCAAAGGAAAACCAGTCTCCTCTTGGCTTATATCGAAATCCTCTGATGTTTTTCTTTACAAATCCTCGTTTTGTACTTCTAATTCATGACCGGCGTTTTGTTTTGCTCTCTCTTCCTTTCTTCTGCATTTTTCTCTAATCACTGGCACATGCATGACAATTATGTCCTATGTCATCTGCCGGAACAGCTTCCATGTACAAAAATTAGAAGAAGTGAGAAAAAAGTTTTTATAATTGTGGCATAATGAGCTGAAAGCCCACACCCAGTTATGTGACGTCATTAATTTGCGCTTGCATTTAGGCTCCTTGCGCGTCTTCTGTGAAGGCTCGCCTGTTTGCTTTATGCTGCACGCTGCTGTGACCATTTTCAGCACGTTGTTGGGAACTCTCGCCTGTTTGCTTTATGCTGCACGCTGCTGTGACCATTTTCAGCACGTTGTTGGGAACTCTCGCCTGTTTGCCTCTTGTTGCACGCGGCTGTGACCGTTCTGGGCGGACAACAATTTCCCATTTGCGTTTCATTATAAACGTGGTTTTGACTTCAGTCGGATGGCTGTTTAGCGGGCGTCTGTGGACTTCAGTTCATGATTTTGGTGGGTGAATGACGACTGCATTAAACTATTGATCGAATGTCCTTTTGGGTGCCTGGCCTCGCAGCTACGGAGAACTACAGTTCGTGCAGTGTCACCGCTGTTTTGTTTATAGACCATTTGATACTGCTGTGATACAATGTTTTGATACGTACTGCGGTGTTTGTTACATACTCATATCTTAAATCTCAACTCTTAAATTATCTTTTTCGTGTGATATCTTGCTTTGCAGGAGTAACTTGTGGTTTTTATTTCTTTGGGCGGTTTTCTTTCTTTTGCATAATTTGTCATGTCTTAAATTGTCTTTCTTGGTTAATTTAATATTTGTGAATTGACTTATTTCATATATTGTTTATTCATTTGAAGTGTGTTGATTTATGTATAGAACATAATAATTGTTGTCTTGTTTTGTTGAATTTTGTTAAGTTTACTTTCAAAATTTGTTTACTTTTAATTGTTTTTTTGGATTGGATTGGGCCTATTAGGGTTGAACATCAAGGCCTGTAGGTGGATGAGTATTTGCCATCCACCTGTTAGCTTGTATAACCTTTTTATTAATCTTTTCTTTTTTTGTGTGGTGTGTGGTGTGGAGAGTGTGTTTGTCTTTAGGAGCTGCGGCCTTTTTGGCTTAGGAAATTGATCGTTTCCCTCCTATCTTTGGTGGTGGTGTCTACAACGTGTGCCGTGACCGATCATTTCACTGGGGCTCTTTGTGCTGTGAGAGTGTGTGTGTGTGAGGGGAACGTACACATCTCTTGCAAGGCCGCAGCTTCCTTTTTGTGAACATTGTATTTGATGGTTTGAGGTTTGTCATGTTTCTGTGTGTGGCTTTTTATTATAAATTATAATAAACTTTTTGGTAATTTTGTACAAATATCTGTGTCTCCATGTTTTTCTGTCGTTAGTGGGGAACCTGTGCGCGGATAGTATTCTCTGGGTGAAACTCCCAGGGTGGCGTAGTTAAACTAAAACCTATAACGTATATAGTGTCCTTCGTCCCTGTGGTTGCCACATAATGTTTTAAATATGGATGTCTTTCCTACAAAAATGCATCAATTCGCTAGTGGAGGTCTCCCCAAAGGACGCCCACCCCACCCCACCGCCGGAGCCACGTGACGCATGTTTTATTATGGATGAATGCACTTTATTTGACTACTTGGACTATTGAAAAAAAAAAACACCCACCCATGCCAGTATAAAGCTTGGAAGAGCAAGGATTTTTTTTTTAAATATAACTCAAATACACCTAGAGTCCATTGAGGGTGAGTAAAACATGGACTAATTTTCATTTTTGGGTGAACTAACCCTTTAAAGCTGGCGGTAATTTGCGCTGCTCTTGGTAGATTGTCAGTATGGAAATGATCTGGCTGTGTCTGTGTTCTTTAATGTACACACTGTTAGTACATAACTCACAGAACTTTGTGCTCTAAAGCTAGTTTGCCCTGTTTAGCAAATCTGGCCCTTAGTTTTGTAAATAAATTCATATTGCCAACAAAACAAATTTCAGCATTAATATAAGGTTTTTTAAAACATAACCCGTCAATAGATTTTTGGGTTCCAAGGACATTCTGAGAATGTTAGTTTATGATTCCCTGAATTGTTCCCAGAACATGCACTTTTTAAGGTTTATATTTGGTTGGCCAGATATTTATTTAATTGGTTATTCCTTTATGAAAGGTTTACAGAACTTCAGGGCAATGTTCGGTGTTCTCAAAAATTCTCTAAAAAAGCATCAGTTAAAATTGTCAAATATTGTCTAATTCCCTAAGTCCTGCTTGATAAGATGTTTTATTAACAAGGTCCGGGAGGAGCACGATCAGATAATCAGTCTGACCCAGGTGCAGATCGTCAGCTAATCACCTTAACAAGCACATCAGGTTTATATATACAGCCAACTGACCTCTGTTCTATGACAGTTTTCCATTATCCCGCCTCCACCCCAACTCTGCACTCCAATCTAATTTCATCCCATTCTTGGCAATGGGGGTTGGGGATTTCTCTGGGTTCGGGCTCTATTGCAAGCTCGGAAGCCCTCCCTCCTGACAGCACGCCAAATATGCTAACTTATTGTTCAATCATATTACATGTTAGTGCGAACTCGTGAAATATAATTCTCTACTAATATATTATAGAATGAACTGTATCAAGGATTTTCGTTCAATGACATAAGAATGTTTAGCTATTCTCACCTCTGTCCCCCTCCATCACCTCCCATCACTTCTATAATAGCTGATGACTTCACCACTTTCTTCACAGAAAAAACTACAACAATTAGTAGTCAGTTCTCACCTCCACACACACAGGACCTCCAACTAACCACATCCACTGGTCAAACTCCCATCTTCTCCTTCTGTCCCCTCACTGAAGCAGAAGTATCCAAACTTCTCCTCTCTAGCCATCCTACAACGTGTCCTCTAGACCCAATCCCCTCGCACCTTCTCAGAGTAATCTCTCCCACACTCTTATCAGCACTCACACACCTCATCAACACATCTCTCCTCACAGGCACTTTCCCCACGGCATTCAAGCAGGCTCGGGTAACCCCACTGCTCAAAAAACCTACATTAAACACTTCTCTTAAACTACAGACCTGTCTCTCTCTTTCCATTCATAGCCAAAACACTCGAACGAGTTGTTTTCAATCAGGTATCATTGTTTCTTTCACAGAACAACAAACTGGACACTAACCAGTCAGGTTTCAGGAGTGGCCATTCAACTGAGACTGCACTACTCTGTCACTGAAGCCCTGTGAATCGCAAAAGCTGATTCCAAATCATCGGTCCTCATTCTGCTGGATCCCTCTGCTGCTTTTGACACTGTCAATAATCAGATCCTCCTGTCCACCCTCGCATCACTGGATATCACTGGGATTTCACTTCGCTGGTTTGAATCCCATCTTAATGGTAGGTCTTTCGAGGTGGCCTGGGGAGGGGAGGTATCCAAAGCACATCAACTGGTCATTGGGGTTCCTCAGGTGTCAGTTCTTTGACCCCTCCTCTTCTCCACATACACTACATCAGCGGTTCTCAATTCCAGTCCTCGCGCCCCCCACCCCGCTCTGCACATTTCGTATGTTATTCTTATCACTTAAGACGTTTGTTCTATTCGAACGCAAGTGCCCTGCGAAGTGAACATCACACGATATTCCTCCATGATTCCAGTTCGAAGCGAACGTATTCCATTCATAGTGCATTGAAGTGTGAAAGATGTGAATTTAAATTGTGTATATTTACAGACGTATATAATGTCACACTCGTCTGTGCGTGAAGATGTTGTGCAGCGCAAATCCATTAATGAATGTTCTGAAGTGAAGTAAACTTCAACGGATTTCCCCTGCTCAGGGAGTAGGGAGCATGTCAATCGGAACACAATCAATGCACGGAGCGCACTTCTAACGAGCTGATTATCTGAATCAGGTGTGTTAACTAAGAGAGACATGCAAAATATGCAGAGCGGGGGGGGGCGCGAGGACTGGAATTGAGAACCTCTGCACTACATCACTGGGTCCCATTATACAAGCACATGGTTTCTCATACCATTTCTACGCTGATGACACACAACTCGTTTCTCTCGTTTCGACTTGATGATCCAACGGTAGCTGCACGGATCTCAGGCTGCCTGGTGGACATCTCGGCATGGATGAAAGAACACCATCTACAGCTCAACCTGGCAAAGACTGAGCTTCTTGTCTTCCCTGCCACTCCAACTCTACAGCATGATTTCCCCATCCAGCTAGGTTCTTATACAATTACCCCATCAAGCTCAGTCAGAAATCTTGGTGTAATCTTTGATGAACAGCTGACCTTGAAAAAGACCATATTGCAAGGACTGCTCGATTATTGCAGGTTTGTATTACACAACATCAGAAAGATCAGGCCCTTTCTAATGGAGCATGCTGCACAACTTCTTGTCCAGGCCCTTGTCGTTTCTAGGCTGGACTACTGCAATGCTCTTCTAGCTGGACTTCCATCAAGCACAATCAAACCTCTACAAATTATTTAGAGTGCAGCAGCACGACTGGTCTTCAACGAGCCAAAAAGAGCCCATGTTACACCTCTCTTTATCTCCTTGCACTGGCTACCGGTTGCAGCTCGCATCAAGTTCAAAACATTGATGCTTGCATTTAGAACAGCCACAGGCTAAGGAACCGCCTACTTCCACTCACTAATGACAATCTACATCCCCTCCAGAAGTCTGAGATCCGCTAGTGAGCGACGCCTCGTGGTACCATCACAGAGAGGCTCAAAATCACTTTCCAGAAGTAATTCTCGGTCACCACTCTTGGTTGGTGGAATGATCTTCCCACCCCCATCCGGAATGCTGGATCCCTGTCAATCTTCAAGCAACCACTGAAAACGTACCTCTTTCGACACTACTTGACTTCATCCTAAATAAAAAAAAAACTAAAACAAAACCCCTGTCTTTCTCTTTATTTATTCCTTCTCTTGCTATCTTGTACTTATTTGAACAATGCCTGAGACTTATTACGAGCACTTCCTCTGTCTGTTTGCCTCTTCAAGATGAATCGCTTTATGTATTCCCCAATTGTAAGTCGCTTTGGATAAAAGCGTTGTCTAAATGTAAATGTATTCTTTATGATAATGCTGATGTAAAAGGTTAGCCGTGGTAAAAAATAAATTTGACTAAAGCGATCAGAAATTCCTTGTTGAGTCAAAACACATTCAGGAAAAATATGGATGCGGAAGCAGAAAATGTGAGCAGAAGATATTTCTATTCCTTTCATTAAAACACCCTCTCCATTATCATGAAAAATTGATTGATTGACATTAATTATGCAGCTCCTTGTTAATCAGCTGCAAAAGTGAGAGTTTAAACAAGCTTAAAATGTTAAAACGTGCCAGTGACTTGCACGTGTTCATCATTGCACAGCAATGCTTCCTATAGACATGCATAATCAAGAGAGAGGAAGACTATCTGTCATTATGCAGGACATAGCTCTATTTATTAAGAAAGAACATGCTGTCTTTGAAACGTAAACAGCTGTGGGTATTTCAGAGTCTGGACAGCATGTGCACAGCACATCCACCACTAATGAGATGCATCAGTCACACAAATGGACATTTTGACTCAGTGATGTATTGGAAGACCATTTCCAGTTCTGAATTAATTATCATGTATATCCTGAAAAGCAAATGTCAGCATTGAGGTTATTAATCAAGATGTGAATTCATAGGCATCGTACTTCACTAGTGGCCACAGTTTTCTATATTATCACCCATGTACTTAACTTTGCAACATTTGTGCTACAGACATGAACAGTACCTCAAAACATGTGTTATACCTTTCTTATTGATCAGACTGTGAGTTCTGCCTGATGCATGAACAAATATGTGAACAAATCTCAATATAAATTATTTTAATAACTAAAAATTATACTAATAATATATGTATAACTTACATACATAGCTTATGTTCAACTTGATGTGCAACCCGAGTTCTGGAAACGTTTTTTAATGTGAGTAAAAGGAAAACTAAAATAATTTCAAATCTTATGAGCCAATATTTTATTCACAATAGAACATAGATACAAAATTAGCTCATTTCAAATTTGATGCCTGCAATGGGTCTCAAAATTGTTTGGACAGGGGCATGTTTACCGTGGTGTAGCATCCCTTCCTCTTTTCAAAACAGTTTGAAGATGTTTGGGCATCGACGCTGGAAGGTCTCCCTCCTCTATAGCCCGGAGGAAACGGCGTCCGTGATTTCCAACAAGAATGTCAAATTTGGACTCGTCTGACCATAGAAAACTTTTCCACTTTGAAACAGTCCATTTTAAATGAGCTTTGGCCCAAAGGACACAACAGCGCTTCTGGATCATGTTCATATATGACTTCCTTTTTGCATGATGGAGATTTAGTTGACATCTGCAGATTTTGTGGTCCAAGGTCACAATTGCAACAACAAAAAAAGAAGTTTGTATTGAACATTAATGGAGCAACAGTTTGCAAATGTTTTTGTTTGCAAATCATTCAAGTTGATTTACGAAATGCTAGGACCATTGGCTAAACGTCTGATGCATATGGTACAATTATCTGGAAAAACTTCATTAGTGTCAAAGTCGTCGTCGGATTGGTTGAATTATACAGGATTTCCGGGAGACGTGTGTGTCGCATTCTTTAACGTTCTGACTGGAAACAAAGATGCCGTGAAGCCAAACCCCCTCGCGAAAGAAGAACGCCGTTGTGTTTACAAATGTCACGCGAATGCTCATCAGAGCAGATTGAATGCTGGATTTTCTAAAGTATGTGAAATATTTAAAGTTTGCCCTATAGAATCTTTAAAATACAACCGAGAGTTTCACACACTGATTTGTTGTTGTGGCGACATTTCCACGCCCCCAAAACGTGACGCTGAACGAAACAAATTGTGATTGGTTGTTTGACATGTCGGTCAAACGGCCTCATGGGAAGGCCTTGACCAATGAATGTGGCCATCTATTCCAGACCTTCAGCCGTCAGTATGAAGGTCTGGCTACGCGAGACTACTCACAGAGAGCCTCACAACGTGACAAAACTGCAACTTTCCTTTTTCTTTTTTTTCTCTTCTAAGGAGCAGAGTGCTCAGCATAACTTTCTTAGATGAGAGGAGCACAAACCATGCTCAACCTAAGAAGTACAATCAATATCATTCATTACACAGTTTCTATTCTGTTAACAGATAGAAACCAAAAGAAATTCTGAAAGAGAAAGCACTCCTAGTCAGATTCCTTCCATGCCCCGCCTAAAATCCACGTGATTGGTCTAACTACCTCGGCAGCCACGAGACCCGAAAACACAGGTGGGAGGCGCTCAATTCTCAACCTTTTTTTTATATAGAATCAAGCATCCAAGGCATACTTAATACGATCACTTCCCGTGAAGTGCAGGGATGGGTTGTTGTCTGTATTCAGAAAGGCACGGAAAGCAATTAACTCATCCTACTATAATAACATGAGCCACTAAAGGGCCATGGTTAGCTTCTGGCTAGCGGTAGCCTGTTACATTGCAGTACATAAGATTTCACTTACCACATAAACAGAGTAAGGAGAGATGACTGAGGATGATGGCAAATTATTTACAGATTCTGATTACCACTGATAAGCATCTGATCTTGTAAAATGTGTAGTAAATACTGCAGCTCCATGGTATAAACAGTACGTGCGACAGAGAATCTCGAAAGCGAAAGTAAAAGTAAAAAGCGATTGTGCATTCCAAAGAAGTTTCAATGCCCAGCATATTAATAGTGCATTTTAGTTACAGTATAATTACCCGACAATATAACTGCGACAGAAAGTATAGAAATATATATTTTCTTCCCTGTCCTTGCTTCTGCTGTGTGAGAAATAAGCTAAAATTAGCGATGAGCGATGCATTCATTTTGAACAAATCTTTAATGTGACTCGAGAAGAACGAGTCGTATCGGGGAGTGTTTCGTTCAGTCGTGCATGCGCACCATCCTATAGGTTCTGTACTAGAATTAGTTCACCTGTTTCGAGTCTTCGGGTTTTTCCGAGTCGTTCGTTCATCACGTGACTAATGCAGTATGAGCCGGAAAGAGAATTGATTGGTTCACCTTTTGAGTCTTTGGTTTTGAGTCGTTCATCACGTGACAGCCCCATAAGCTAAACCTATGCAGTCTAAAGGCCAGTACACACCGGGACGAATATCGGCGCGCGTTATTCGTCAGCGTTTTTCAACGCGTTTTTTTGTGTTCACACCCAAGCAATTTTTGCTGACGGTGAGCCTAGTGAACATGCAAATTCATTCCCTGACATTAGATGGCGCTTAATGTAAAACAGAAATACCCTGGTACACAAGGTGGCGCTGCGCAACTTTACGCTTCTGACACTCGCTTGTCACTCAGAAGAAGAGAGCAAGTATTTACGCGCTTGTCAAAATCATACAAAGAAAACATGGCTATTTCAAGCACCAGAAGCTCCTGCTCCAGCAGCTCCAGCGATGAAGAAATTATTGTTCTGTTGAATGAGGAAAGACGCCGACGCCGGCAGTGTAGACGCTACCTGGCGTATATCTTCTTCGTCGTTACGTATGTGTGCTCGGCAAGACTGTTTTGTGTTTGAGCGCCCCCAAGTTGTGTTTTACTGTAACTTCAGCAGCTCCAGACACGTGAGCAAAAGCGTCAATCTCATTGGTCGGATAGTATTTGACACGTCAAACCAAAAAAACGAACCCGAGGCGTTTTGAAAAAAATTACGCTTTTACGCGTGGCGTTTTTCACGTCGGTGTGCACACTCACATTGCCGCCCTTTGTTTAGTCATGAGGCGTTAAACGTCGGCGAATATCGCGCGTGAAATTCGTTAAGGGCCTTAAGGGAAAAAGACTTAATAATAATAAAAATAAACAACTCTTGAGTTGTTTAGTTTATTATCTTCGTTACAGCATTCAATGTTATGAAAAATAACCATCATGACAGAAATTCAGACATTTAAAAACTGTAAGAAATAAAAAGCTAAAATTTGAGACCAGAAATGCATCACCTAACTGTAAGAGTAAATAATAATTATAATAATGATAATAATAATAATAACTATGCACCCGTTTGTAAGGAATCTTGCAAATTAACTAATTTATCTATGCGTTCGAGAACGAACGACTCGAAAGACTTAAAAGGTAAACTAATAAATTCTCTTTTCGGCTCACACTGCATAGGCTTAGCTTATGGGTCTGTCACGCGATAAACGAACGAACGAAACCCGAACACGTCAGAAAAAAGGTGAGGTGAGCTAATCATAGACTAAAGACCCAGGTACACAATGAATTAATCGTTTCTGTTTCGTATAGAATTATAGTTTTGTATTGTTTGTAGTGTGATCAACGTTTGCATAAGTAGTAGATGTGTTAGGGAAGTTACACGTAAGACAAAGGTCCGAGTCAGTAAAATGATCCGAACTTCCCATCACTAGCTGAAATGAGCCACACTGTGAAACAGCCAATCAAAGCAGAGCTCAACATTATTATTCATGATCCTACCAAATAAGCCAATAACAGACCATTTAATTAGGGAGAAATCCTAGGGTTGTAAATGCACATGTAAAACCGTTTCTGGATAATTTTTGCCAATACCTAAGCCACGCACCTTCCATGTAGAGAACAATTTAAAATATTATATTAATGCATTCTATGGCACCTTTAAGTTTATTTACAATACACAGTGTCACTTGTAATGATATTTTTAGGAGGTCAACCATCGGATGGAGGGGGGGGGGGGGGGGGGGGGGGGGTCCTGTCTCCCTTCCATTAGGTGTCGTTTCGTTAAAGTTATTAATGACAGATGTTTGCAGAGACAGCACCAACAGGACTATTTCATCCGGAGCAACATAGCCTATTCAATGCATTTTAATCATTATAAAAAAGAGATGACTATGAAACACTGTGTATTATACTTTTCATGTAGGCTAATTAAAATCATTTATTCTGATTTTCTTCGCATTGTGTTTAATTTCACTACTTTATCACTGAAATCCAAGACATTAGTGAGTTTGTAGAGTTGTATGAACACTCACATGTTGTACCGGTAATATCCCGACGAATCCCTGACCGTCTTGACGGTTTTCAGGTGATGTGCGTCCACACCGCCGTTCTCCTCTTTCCAGCACTGCTCATCTTCATCCTCAGAAAACGACTCTCTTTTCTGGTATTTGGACCCTCTGCCTTTCGTGGACATCCAGACAGCGGCTGTGAAAGCTGCTCCGGGACTCCAGCGCTGCTCACTGCAGGTGATACTCTGACTCCAGCATCAGGATCAGCGTGCGTGCGTGCGCGTGCGTGTGGGTGTGCAGACGCGGACTGGCCATTGGGAGCAACGGGACGTTTATTTAATATTATTATTTATATAATATATATATTTAATACGCTATAGCCTACTGTAGTTTTGTCTTTATTATGCTAGTTGAGTATTAAACTGCTAGCACATGTTAGGCTGTCAGTAGCACCCCATTATTACCTTGAGTCAGAATACTGTGCTAAAGGACATCATTATCGATTGGAAAGTTACATTAATACATTTAGCAGGCAGATATTCACATGGATTTATTGTATAGAAAGGGAGGGAGCTAGAGCAAACAGAAACACAAAAATATCAGTCAGCCCTAAAATACAATAGTGTGTTCATTGTTAGGAGTTTCAATGTACTTTAGAAAATCTGTTTTAATACATATGTATGAATTATAGGTTTGTTAAATCTTGGGTATTTAAGTCATTTTAAGAGAAATAACAACATGTGCAAACAAATTGCAACGAGGTAGTTGTTTTGCAACAAGGTGAACACAGTTCTGTTAATAACAGTAGACCTGAAGTGACTGGTACAAGAAAGAAGGGGGTGACAGATAGGAAAAAAAGAAGAAAAGGAAAAGAGAAGTGAAGGTGCAGTTCAAAAGAGAGCCTTTAATTATTTTCCAGGACCCTGACTAAAGACATACCTTTTTATGTTATGGACATACAAATAGGCTAATAGGGTTGTCCATGTTTCAGAATTTGCTGTGGGTGTATGGTATGGCCTGGATGAGTGTAAGCTCATCTGCTGAAGCTGGTTGCCTTAAAATTTTAAGCTGGCTCAACTTCTTTTTTTTTTTTACAGTGTAGGATATGCTCTGGTGGGATTTCATGCATTTTATGTATGGAATTATTTTATACATGTCATACAGTGCTCCTTACATGCTCGCATGTCTGTGGATGTATTCGCAGTCTTGGTACTTGCTCTGCCGTGGCAGCTGCAGCTTAGCAGATGTATTCTGCCAAAACCAAACATATTAACATTGTCATCTAAATTACTGTGCTAAAGTGGTCATGATATAAATACATGTACAAAAATGACAAAAAAAGAGACAAAAACACATGAGAGTGTATTGTTTTATTGCAAATGTTTTAGTCAAATAATGACTTTGTCTTATAATCCAGTCTGATGTTTATCAGTTAGCAAGACTAAGATTCTGTACATACATCTTTTGAGTTAATGGATCAAGACACAAGGAAACTGTGTGAGAAAGCCTGTGGACATCTTGATCAATAGCAGAATTGACAGACAATTACAGGTGAAAAGGTTGCTTGGCTGTGTAGTTTGACAAGCATCTTCATATGAATTTGATTAACAAAAGGACAAAGGTCAAGAAAATCTATAATTGTTTTAGTGATGTTGCAGTTTTATTTTTGAAAAATAAATAAATAAAAATGACATGGGAAACCGTTTAGTGCTATTTTGCGCATACAGTCACCAGAAGTTCTATCCAAACTAAATTACTATTGGTTTTGGGAATTACAGATAATCATAATTATGCTGAACAGTTGTCTAAATTTCAATAAAGCTCAGCATCTGTCATTGCCATATAACAATCCTTTGGGAAAAGATTGACCTAACTTAGTCACAACCCAAAGTGATGTTAAAAATGAAAACAGATTATAATCAGGCTGAAATTTCCACTGGACATTTCCTCAGCGGACTTACATTAGTACAATGTGTATCACAAGATGATCTGCTTTCAAATGTCATGTCACATTTACTGGCCTTTTCACATTTATCTCAATGAAACCAGAGCAGAACCTACAGAAGGTCTCTTGCAAACACAGGAAATGTTGTTTGTTGCTTGTGGCGGAGTGTGACTTTACAGAAATGAAGAGCTCTTGGTTTTCCATCATGACAACCAGAGAATGGGGTCTGATTCTCATGATCAAAGCATACTCCATATGTTTTCCTCTAAGAACAGAAAAACATTTAATGTCTCGCTGTATTATCGGCCTCTTGTATTGAGTAGAAGACACAGAGAAGCCAGATGCACGTAGGCAGAATTTAATAGATATCCGATCAATATGAAGCGCAGTGTGTAGCCTCGTTGAAAGACCTACATGTATCAATGTCAAGTTGAAAACAAAAAGACCTCAAGTGACATGGAAATTCAGCAAGTCCAGAACATATTAATATTTTGAGAGATCAAGATTTTAATGTTTAAAAAGCCTCAGAGGAAGGTTCATGTAAAATACATACATTTTTTTTGTCATAAAGAATCTCTCATGCGATAACATTTTCCTTAGAGATTAAATAGAAAATCACTCAGCGGCCATATTTGTAATGTCTCCAGGACCCTTTTCACAATTTTAGGGTTCTCAGAAATGGAAATCTTCATAGTTTTGTACGCATCTATGGTGGTGAATGGAAATTACTACAAATAAATATTGTTGGTGTTTTTTCTGCCAATAGCAAATGAAAAATCCACTAGCATTTCTATGACTCTCCAAGAGAAAACAAATCAATAGATTAATCAAACTATGATGGTGAATGACAATTAGGCTTATATAATTCATTGGCATTTGTATGCATGTGTGTTTGTGAACAGTAGCTCCGCTTTCTCTCCGTCAGGGAGCTCAATCTACCTGAGGTGTATCTCAAATCTCTGTGTGGTCGGTGCCATTTCCATGGCACAGTGGAGTGTGGCGAAATGGACAGCCCCTAGGGAAGGTGTTTAATTATTCCACCTGAACAGCACGGGATTATCCAGATCAGAGGCTCCTGGGGTGGACAAATCAGGTGATCTCTCAAGATGTCCTAACCTGCCCTGTCACTCTTTGGTTAAGTGATTTGGGGATATAATCAATGCGCTTCATGGGTCAATGCAGATTTCAGCTTCTCTAGAAGTGAACTTAATTTGTTGCGTGTAGTCTGTCATGTTATATTAAAAATTAATGGCAGCTGCCACATACATTTTCTGTTCATCAATATTTCATGTTGTCACGGATTCTAATCACCTTCATGTTCTGTGGAACCAGAGAGGATGATTTACTGATCACAGATCATTTACACACCTGTTTCTGCAAATACAGTTTCATGTTATTTTGGGGCAAATTATGCATTTTATTATAAATCTCCCTTGATGCCAACATGTTCACATGACAACACATAATACAAAAATCAATAGTTTTCCAATTTGGACATCATAATTAGGAATAAAAATATACATATAACTCGCAAATACTGGGTACATAAGAGTCACATACAGTTTATAGAAATTACAAACACAAACTTTGAAAAATTTAAAATTGTGTTTTCTACACTGTTAATAGGACATATTTATTGAACAGCAAATCAGCATATTAGAATGATTTCTGAAGGATCATGTGACACTGAAGGCTGGAGTAATTATTCTGAAAATTCAGCTTTTCATCACAGGAATAAATTACATTTTAAAACATAGTAAAATATAAAATAGTTCATTGTAATAATATTTCACAATATTCCTGATTTTACCATAATTTTATCAAATAAATGCAGCCTTAGTTAGCAAAAGAGACTTGTTTAAAAAAAATTAATAATAATCATCTCACAGATCCCATACTTTTGAACCGTAGTGTGATTTTGTTCATGTATACTGACAGCCATTACACATTATGTATCTTTACAAGTCTTACACATTTATAATCAATTTATCTATCTGTTGGTTGGTTTATATTTATTAAATTTGTATGCCATTTATTTTGACTGCAGTCATAGCCTGTCCATAGTAAAGTAATGTTAAGGATACATGGACAATATCTTGGAAGAATGCTTATCTGATCCCACAAATATGGTTGTAAGCACCATATCACTATAATCTATCTACACATATTTTTATTTTGAATTTCAGAATGATTAAACATCAGGAATGAATTGCGATAATGCTTCTTTCTCATGCAGTTTAATTCACTTCAAATTATAGTTCGGGTTCCATTCAAAGACCTTGTCAATTTGGCTCTGCAATCACTAATTCAGCTCAGAATTTGACATCTAACAGAAATTAATTGGTTCAGACACCTAATTGTAATGCTCATATTTCTTTTTTTATGCTTATTCTGTTCCAAATCAGGAGAATATAAGAACATCCTGGCCACTGTTTGCTATATAATGAATGTGAATGCTCCAAAATGACTAAATAAACCACTAAAGTCCGATAAAAGTGACCTTTAATAAGTCTGATGTCATACGGTAAGCTTTTTTGAGGAATGAATCGATCGAAAGCATTTATTTACTGACAATCTCCCCCTGCTCTTTTTACTGCAGTCAACAAAGCAATAAAAGCAGATCTAGCCTTCAGCAAGGGCAGTGCAAGACAAATGTTAGGCCATGTATCCAGTGGGAGAGATTGATGCTTTCAATTGTGTATAGTCCTCCTGCCAGGGTAAGATGTGTGGGATTCCTGCCCCGTGGCATTGGTCCAGGAAATAATCTTGTGTAAACCTGAAGAATCGGAGCAGTGTTGACTCTGAAAACAGATAAATGAGGATCAGGGCTGATGACACAAGTGTCGACGATATGGGTGATCTATTAACTAAAGATGTTGCTCGCATCCAACCCGGGTGTTGTCACTAGCAGTTCAGATAGCTTTCGGAGAGAAGTTAAATTATGGTCCCTTCAGGAAAAAAATGTCATAGTCTGGGACTCAACCTTGGCAGTGAAGTTAATAATTCTCTGACAATATACTGCTTGAGAGTTTGTGAACCCTTTAGAATTGTCTATATTTCTGCATAAATATGACCCAAAACATTATCAGATTCTCATATAAGTCCTGAAAGTATATAAAGAGAACCGAATTAAACAAGTGAGAGAAAAATATGTTCCTTGTCATTTATTTATTGAGAAAAACGATCCATTGTTACAGATCAGTACGTTGCAAAAGTATGTGAATCTTTGCTTTCAGTATCTGGTGTGACCTCGTTTTGCTGCTGTAACTGAAGTTAAAGTTTCTTGTAAATACTGCGCAGTCCTGCACAATAACTTGTAGGAGTTTTAACCCATTCCTTAGTGCAGAGCCACTTAAACTCTGTGATGTTGGTGGGCTTCCTCCTATGAGCATGCTTGCTTAGGTTCTTCCACAACATTTTAATTGGATTAAGGTCTGGACTTTGACTCAGCCATTCCAAAACATTATTTTTGTTCTTCTTTAACCATTCTTTGGTAGAATGACTTGTGTGCTTGGGGTTGTTGTCTTGCTGCATGACCCGTGTTCTCTTGAGACTCTGTTCTTAAACAGATGTCCTGACATTTTCCTTTATAATTTGCTGGTATAATTCAGAATTAATTGTTCCATCAATGATGGCAGGCTGTCCTGGCCAAGATGCAGCAAAACAGGCCCAAGCCATGATACCACCACCACCATGTTTCACAGATGGGATAAGATTCTTAAGCTGGAATGCAATGTGTTCTTTTCTCCGAAACACAATAGCTTCTCATTTAAACCAATAAGTTCTATTTTGGTTTCATCCATCCATTTAACCTTTCTCCAATAGTCTTCTGGCTTGCCCACATGACCTTTAGCCAGCAATTTTCTTTTTGGAGAACAGTGGATTCCTTCTTGCAACTCTGCCATGCTCACCTCAGTGTTCTCCTTATGGCTGGCTCATGAACATTAATATTAGCCAATGTGAGAAAGGCCTTTAGCTGCTTAGAAGTTACACTGGGAATTTTTGGAACCTCGCAGATTATTACACGTTCTGCTTTGGAGTGATCTTTGTTGGTCGGCCACTTTGCGGGAAGGTAACAGTGGCCTTGAATTTCCTCCGTTTGTACACAATCTATCTGACTGTGGATTTGTGGAGTCCAAACTCTTTAGAGATGGTTTTGTAACCTTTTCTAGCCTGATGAGCAACATCAACTCTTTGTCCGAGGTCTTCGGTAATCTCCTTTGTTTGAGACATGATTCACTTCCACAAACATGATCAGACTTTGATAGATCCCTGTTCTTTGTGTAAAACAGGTCATGCACTGACATGTGATAGTCATTACACTGACTGAAACCACCTCTACACAGATGGACTCTAGTTTCACCTTTAAATTAACTGCTAATCCAACAGATTCACATGCACAGATATGCAATATTGGATCATTTTCCTGAATAAACAAATGACAAAGAAACAATTTTTGTCTCATTTGTTTGATTGGGTTCTCTTTGTCTACTTTCAGGGCTTGTGCGAAAATCTGATAATGCTTTGGGTCATATTTATGCAGAAATAAAGACAATTCTAAAGGGTTCACAAACTTTCAAGTTAGTCAACAATAAACTTTTTTTTACTACTGTTTCATTTGAATAGAGACTTTCAATAAAAACAACTGAAATAAAACTTTATATTATTATTTTTTAATAAAGAAAATGTATTAAACATATCAGCGTTTTCAATTCCAGAACACCACTTACTCTGAAGGAGGTTGCACTTCTGTCAGTTCAACAAGTTCTTCAGATGAAGAGGAGCTGTGTCAAATGCTCAAGTGTTTCGTCAGAGTTAAAATGACCTGCTAACAATAAAACCCTTCAAAGCTCCACAAAGCAAATGCTTTACAAATCTACTTGCAAGTATCATAAACAGCCATATTGATAAACGTTAGTTGCTGGTATAACTATAGTCTTTTTTTCCATACTATGGAAATCAGTGGCTACTTTTTACTTGTTTGGTTATCAAATTATTTTGTGTTGAACAGAGGAAAGACATGGATACATATTTGGAACAACATGAGGGTAAGTAAATGACCAATGTTTGAGCAGAAATACATCAAAAATTAAATGACTGTTTGGTACAAGTGAAATAAATAGGTGAGTAGGTGACTTCATCGTGTAAAGCTGTAAAAGTAATCACATGTATTGATTCCTGACCTAGAATGGAGACAGAGTGCATTAAATGCTATTGAATATTGATTCTGACATTGATCCTGAACCTTGAACCATGATTCATGAATTCATTGTATAATTGACATGCACTGCAGCATCTGCAGACTGACTCTAGTCTTAACCGCTTTACGTGAGGTTTACTGCCCATGGAGTGCACTTTTTTATATTTGTTATATAGCATCTGATATATGTTATAGATTTAATATATGTTTAATGCCTCTGCAGATACCATTGAACAACAACTGTAATATAAGTATGAATATAATAATTTTAGTATTGTGGGAGACATTGTATGGCAAGAGCAAGCAAAGAGACAGTCCGTAATAACATTCTGCAGAGATGAACACTATTAGATCATATCTGCTTGAGGAAACACAATATGAATTGCTTTCATTTCACAAGTCATATTAAATTAGATGCAATGGTTCCTAGACTTTTGTTGTACAGTAGCAGGAGTGTAATATAAATAGGTAAACTAAAACACTTGCTTTGCTGTTTGGCAAAAGGATTCGGTTACATTAGGTCACAATTAAGTATTGAACAATCACAATCATTCTTATGTAATGATTGTGAACAGATTTTTTTCAAACACTACCTGAATAAAAGGGCATAAACTAAATGAATACAGAAACTCATAAATCTCCACTAATTGTAAATTCACTTCAAACAGGAAGCATATCCTGTGTGCTCTTTTCCCTGAGCCTTTTTGAATGATTCATTAAGAACTGCAGCTCAAAATATATATGAATCAGACTACACTGGTCACGCTGTTATGTTGTTGATTAATTAAACAGAAAAAGTCCCGTTAGAGTCAATTGTTCATGAATTGGACGACACTAACTGAGTGGTATGCTTCTGGTTCACTAAAAATATCCGACTCGTTAGAGTCAATTGTTCATGAAGTAGATTACTATAATTGCGCTGTATTTGTTTGTTTGTTTTTTGCGATCAGTTTATCAGACAGATGTATTACCATGTTTTTACTTGTCATTTTATCCACTCACATTCAATCCACTCTCCAAGCTCAAAAACTCTTGGTTTAAAGCCACGCCCCTTGAACGCATGAATGCACACACACCAGAGGACCAGAAGTATGTTTTATTATGGATGGATGCGCTTTATTTGACGTCTTCTGGACTGTTGAAAATAAACACCCGCCTACTCCCATTCTAAAGCTTTGAAGACTAAGGATCATTTTTAATATAACTCTCATTGGATTCATCAGAAAGAAGAAAGTCATACCTTGAGGGGGAGTAAAACATGGACTAATTTTCAGTTTTGGGTGAACTAACCCTTTAATTTAACGTTCGCCTCATCAAACACTGTTGTCAGCAGTAGGGGCCTCTTGCATGAATCTGAAACTGTCCTTGTAACAATTTATGCAATTACACAATCTTTGCAACTAGAGCAAATGGCTGTCAGAGTTTTCAAAATATTTTTCTTTTTACTTGACACAGAGTAAAACCCTCATTTCAGTATCAAGTCCGGAAAAGCCTTTTCAGCACTGTGAATTGTTATTAACTAAATTTTGCGGTGATGCTTCTGTAAACTATTGTAAACTTCTAGGCCATGAATGCCAATTTCTAAACGTTTCAGGCAACATACACCATTTTTCATGTAAAATGGCCTATATTTAAGAATTATTTATTTGAATTGCATATAAAATTGCACCATTCGCATTACAAGGTAATATTTATTAATAGTAATTTAATATTTAAATAAAATATTAAACATAAAAAACACGTAATATTTATTCTACTACTAATAATACTATTAATACTGCTAATTACTTATGCAACTACCTGTTGCATTTACATGTGAATTCAAATGTATGAACAAAAGTTTAATGTTAGAACTGATGTGTACTGGCTTACACTCAGAAAACCTCAAGATTCAAGCCTTTATTGGTTAATTAGTCATGTCTACAGGGTGATAAACCTGATCCCCTTGCAAGCAATCATTTTTAATATACTTAGCTGAGATGACGCAGGAAACGAAAAACATGAAAGTAACACTGAGCGAGAGAGGATCTCATAGAGGAAGAGAGAGAGTAAATATATCCTCAGAAACATTGCTCATTAAGGACATGTCCCTGTGGCAGACAGTCATTAAGAGCTTTCACACAGGAGAGCAGGACAAACTCATGTCACAGTGCATATAATCCGCTCAATCACCTCTGATGATTGAACTTACAGATGAACTGGAAATTATGTTCAATGGAATTGTTAATGTGAAGGTGTGAAGATGTAAATAGCATATTTTACTGAAATTTTACTGAACTTTCTGCTAAGGAAAACCCTGAAAGGTTCCCTCATTAGTGTTTTTGTGCTGTATGATGGTTTGGTGCTCAAATGGGCTTTAAACACATCCCGATGCCGATTAATCAAACAAACACTCAAGCAATTACTCTAAAAGCAGCACAGTTACCAGAAAGATGCTTAACCTCATTTAGTTAAAAGGTCAATTAATCTAAAAATTAACATTCTGTCATAATTTACTCATGTCCTTCTAAACACGTAAGTCTTTGATTCTTCAGTGAAAAGTGGTTTTCTATTACTGATGAGATACACCCTATATTGACAGTTTGCCAGTAATTTATTCTGCCAATAAAGGTGGCTGATCATTAGGAGAGTTAACGAGAAAAAGTAGTATTGAGCTGGACAGTATTGAGCTTTTCACTATGCTCCATATACAACATTAAACTTTCCCAAAATTATTCATTTCTAAGTGTAAACCTTTTTTAATGAATACAAAAATACAGCTTCTTTATAATGATTTGATGAAAACATATCCAGGAATTTTTTAATCTTAATAGTAGCTAATCAGATAAATCGCTCACCAATTAAAATACATTTTCTTAACCGTATAATATAAACTTATGTATGAATATATGAATAAGCAGCATTTGCAATGTGCAAAGTAGTCTCAATATGTATAAATTAAGTGCATCATGTATAGTGCAATCAATTAATAAAGTATAGTATACTAATTTAGTGCTATCAATGAGCTATTATTAATATGCATGCCTGTAAAAATTAAAGTGTAAAAATTCAACTTCCTGAGATGTTATGCCATGTTCATATATAAGACTTTACATTACGTAATAATGAGTTTAAAAGTCAAAATTATGATATAACAATTCATAATCATGAGATAAAAGGTACAAATATGACACACAAAGTCAATTATGAGATAAAAAGGTTAAATTATGGCAAAAATTCAGTTATGAGAGGAATTCTAAATTATATTTTATATTTTAAATGTTGTAATCATGGCATACTAAGTCAGAGTTATGACAAAAAAGTCATAATTATGAGATACAAAGGTAAAACTTACTATTTATAGCATAATGTTTACTTAGTGTATCATAATTATCTATTATAATTTCATAATTATGCTTAGTATGGAAACAGTCAACTATAGTCCCTGTTGCAAAAAATAGCCACCGTAAGACTTTAAATGACTACAGACCCTTAGCCCTTACGTCACTTGTGATGAAGTCCTTTGAAAAGCTGATCAAAAGAGAACTGACATCTAGAACGATCTGTTTACTCGACCCACTACAGTTTGCTAATAGACTCAACAGAGGGGTCCAGGATGCAACTGTAACAGTACTCAACCTCATTCTTAATCACCTTGAAGGCAACAGAAACCATGCCAGACTACTGTTTGTGGATTTCTCGTCAGCCTTTAACACCCTTCAGCCCCATCTGCTGGTTGAGAAGCTCGTGCATCAGTTCAAACTGGAGGCCAACCTTGTGGGCTGGATATTAGACTTCCTCACAAATAGATCACAGCGGGTGAGAGTAAATGGCCATCTCTCTGACTTGACCCTCACATCAACTGGCTCACCGCAGGGGTGTGTTCTTTCCCCCCTCTTCTACATTCTGTACACTAATGACTGTCGCTCTGTGACTGAAGACTGACACTTTGTGAAGTTTGCTGATGATACGGTTATTGTCAGCTTACTGAACAATGAGGAAACTTCACACGGTTCGGTCATTGATCACTTTGTAACATGGTGTCAGGATGACTTTCTTGAACTGAATGCCTTCAAGACTAAGGACATGCATATTGATTTTAGGCGCAATGTCACTAATACTGACAAAACTAGTATAAATGGTCAGGAAATATAGAGGTTGTTACAGAGTATAAGTATTTAGGATCCATTATTGATGATAAGTTGTGCTTCGAGTCAAATACCAGTTTGCTTTGCAAGAAAGGCCAGCAGCGCCTGTATTGCCTGAGAAAGCTGGCGAAGTTTAATGTGGACAAGACCCTATTGACCCTTTTCTATAGGTCCTTTGTTGAGTCGGTTGTTATCTTCTCCTTAATCTGCTGGTATGGTCCATCACTTTAAAACAAAAAAACTCAATTTCAAGGTTAATTAGGGTGAGCAGTTGCATCACAGGTTCCAAGCAGAAAAGCCTGGGTGAGCTTTATCAGAAGCAGATGTTAAGAAGGGTTGAATCTATCCTGTCAGATAGTTCTCATCCTTTACAGGCTGAATTTCAGATGTTGCCATCGGGATCTCGCTTTAAACTCCCAAAATTGAGAACCAACAGATATAAACACTCTTTTGTACCTGCAGCCATTTTGCTTCTCAATTCTAAAACAAAACATAGATAACTTATTGACTTACCATATATTGATTGTTTACTGTTTTTATTGTTTTTAGCATGCCTGTAAGGTAGGCAATCTCTGTATTGGGTGTGTGATTGTGTGTGATTTGTACTATACTATCTGCTGCAAAACGAATTGCCCCACTGGGGACAAATAAAGTAATTTGAACTTGAACTAAAAGAAAGACAAACCCTCACTTGCTCTTGTAAATGCTTTAAATGAATCTCATCATCTCATCAATAGGCAATCAACTCTTCCAGCCCCGCGGTGCATCCTTTCAACGAGTGGGGCGGAATCTCTCACACATTCTGAAGTATGACAACATTCAAATATATTCAGCTATATTCAAGCTATATTCCTCTTGTGCCTTCTGAAAACCCATCAGGATCATCAAATCACCTAATTAATAAAATCACCTTATTTCAAATCACCTATTTGAGAGTATTTTTCAGTAGGTTCTGACATGAAGTAGTGCAATATAAGCTGATGTATAAATATATGTAAAAGAAGTGTTTGCAAAATGCAAGGTAGTTTCTTAATATTCATATATTCAGTGTGTCATGTATGACTCTTATTATGCAATGAATTCGGGGATTTTATGTCATAATATTGATATTGTGATGCATATGTGTTGCATTAAGAATTATATGAATAGTGATTTAGTCTTGCATTTATTTGTATCTTCTCTTTCTATGCTAATGCAGACTTGTGCTGTTTCTCCTGCCACCAGCTTTGAAGTGGACATGCATGTGTTTGTGAAGATCAGACAGGTCTCAAAGAGCTTCTATTCTACCAGACAGCTTTGATTTTCAGACAAAACAACAGCCGTGTTCAGAAACAACCCTGGTTGAAAGTCTCAGAGCGAGTCAAGCTGCAGCGCTAGTGCTCTCGCTTTCCGACACATGCTATATGAGCAGTGTTTGTTTGAGGGGAACAAATGAGTCCCAGAAGCATCAGATAGAGGCAGTTACAGATGGTCAGGAGCTGTTATACAAAATATACCAAGTCTTGACAGTTTTCAAAAGTGGAAAATCTATCAATAATGAGAAAAGAAATTGGAGAATACTGTAATATTGTAAGAAGGAATAAGAAAAATCATATACTAAATTGAAATTATGAGATGAATTCTTCACACAAAAAGTCAAAATTATGAGATAAAAAGTCAAATGTATGACTTAAAGTCAAAATTGACATACTAATTCATAATTATGTGATCAATGGTTACAATTCTGACACACTAAATTGAAATTGATATTTAAAAAAATGATATTCATGACATTACATGTCATAACTGTGACATACTAAGTCATAATTATGAATTTAAGTCAAATTATGACAAAATTTGAAATTATGACAACAATTCACAATTGTGATATACAAAGTCGAAATTCTGAAATAAAAAGACCTCAAATGACAAAATGAATCTTAATTTAGAATTTGTTCAATTTCAAGTTATCATTAAAATGTTTTATCTCATAATATTGATTTGGTGTCATGATTTTTTACTTTTGATCTCTTAGCTATAAATTAGTATGTCATAATCTTGACTTTTTATCTAAAGAATTTGACTTTTTGTGTTATGTTTTTATGTTTCGACAAAGTCATAATTGCTGTATGTCATAACTAGGACTTTTGATCTCGTAACTATGAATTATCATGTAATAATTTTGACTTAGTATGTCATCATTTCAAATTAGAATGTTTGGCTTAGTAATTATATCATAATTACAACATTTAAAGTCATGGCATAATTACTAAATTTTCTTTCATGGCAGAAATCGGCTTCTATAGAAATATAGAATTTCTGCATTGACCAATAGAAAGTTGCTTGTTTTGGAAAAAGACATCTGTCTCGCCTTCACACAACAATCCTGATCCCACAGATTCATAGAAGTAACTACAGTAGATTAAAACAAACAAAAATTTGGTAAATGTGAGCACACATTAAGTCTACTTTTTACGAAAAAGCAGGGTACAAAATTAAGTTAATTACAGGTGCATTTTATGTCTTTGTTATAGCCTTACAATTTCAGTAGCAGACCAGGGAAGTGTTGTACATGAAAGAGCAGAACATTTCTAAAAGGCTTGTTTTATATGACAGATATTGTGAGGTTGGCCTTTCCAACTCCATAACATCAACACAAAATATCAATCACATATCCTGGGCAGTCTTTTATATATGAGGCACTTTGGTGCTGATATAAACAGTAAAACAAGGCGAAGATATATTAGGAGAAGAGTTATTGTTCTGGCTGCAGAACACAGGCTGTTAACAAAGCATTGGATGCAAGCATATATCATTTATGAAAACTAAATTAGACTAGAAAATAATGAATGACTGGAGATCATGCTTGTCTTCCTACTCACCCATCTGGCAGACTGACTGATTGACTGAGAACAAGATATTGTCTCTTGTCAAATGCAGACAGGTGCCTAATGAAAATTAATGCTCATTAAGGTACAAAATTACATGGAGGGAAATTGAAGTTGGCACTACAGACTAGTGTGATGCAAACCAAGGTTCAGAAGAACATGTGGTGTACAGTTAGGATGGGAGATGTTAAGCCCTGAACAGACTGCACGATTTTCGTCTGTGGAGGGTTTGATGGCAGGCTTGGGGCAAGTTGGAGCATCCATATGTCTTCGCGATGGGACAGGATGAGGGCAATTCTTAAATTCAACAGAATTTTCAGAACCTTTAAGCCAGAGAATGAGATTAATAGATTCTGCTAAGCGTAAACAACCCCCTGTAGACTGAAAACAAATCACATCCTCATCCAATCCCATCTGAAAACAATCAGAGCCTTTGATCGCTGCAACTCACCAGATGGGAGAACTCCAAAAACTCAAGTAATATTTACACATATACATGGACATAGGCTATAGATGTCTTGTATTTATCATGTATGATAATAATACATATTTCACATTTTACAATATAGCTAGTTTACTGTAGCATAAGCACGTTTGCTCATACTAAACACCTATTGAGCAGACTATCACTGTGCTGAAAATTGAGACGCATTTGGGGAACGCCATCAGTAGTAGTAGTAGTAGTAGTAGCCCTTTATTGTCACTAGTACAAGTACCAGCGAAATTAGCCATCAACCTGTCCATACATACACAACATACATATGACAACGGGGTAGACAGAACAGGAGACAGGGTATTTAGAAAAATACAGCTTTTACATGAGGAGAGAGAGGAGGAAAAAAAGATTTTTACCCCCAGACTATGCTCCATTTGGAGTACAGTCTGAGAACAGAAAAAAACACCTCAGCACAAAAGCACATATACCATAAACACATGACTTGCAACAGGGGAAACATATCCAGCTCTGGCAAGCAGCCATCCGGTCCAGTGCCATTTATTTCGGCGCCGGTCGCAGACCTGCTCGACAGGTGGCGGTAAAAAGCATTACAGAGGCAGTTGGATGGGGGAGGGGAGTAATGTCTGTAGTCGGGGAAGGGAGGAGGGGAGGAAGAGAGTCCCACTCCATCGCTCTCTCAGGGTGGTTATCCAGACGGCCTTGGCCAAGGCGCCGGTACGGGGAGCCAGAAAAGATAAGATTAAATTGTTGTGACTTTTGGGGCGAACAGCTGCAAAAACTTCCACAGCTCATTCTCTTTGTCCATTCTGATCTCTGAAATCACCAAGTTTCACTTCCAAAGCTGCGAGTTTCATCATGATGGTATCCATATTCCGGTTTATAGTCTCAGTCTCATTGCTGACCGCTCTTCCCACAGCTTCAATCAAAACGGGCAGCCTTGTGAGACTTTGAACGGCTGTTCCCGTCTTCTGAATTTTTCGATAACCCAGGGTAAAGCCTAATCCAATTAGCAGAATACCTGTTATCATGGTGTCGAAAAGGTAGATATCCTCAGCGTCCTCAACGGAAAGAGCCGCCAGACACACGATTTGCCACTTCTCCCACGCATCCCTCGTATCATCAGCGATATCCAGCTCTGAATCATATGTGTAATTAGTACAAACGATGGACAAGACGTCATGGGCGGGTGACGTAATGACCAGGAGGCTTAAAAGCACGTGGGGTGCAACCGGCGTTAGCTTCTAGGAATGAAGCAAAGCTCTAGTAGGGATGCCGGAAGTATGGCTCTGCGACGCAGCGTCTCGTTCCCTCGGGGAACCATGTTTACAAACATAACCTGGGACGTTCCCCTCCGGGAACTTAGTTCCTAACCCTAACAAGATATCTATGCCGCCAGACTTGCAAATCCCTGCTTAGTGTGGAAGAGCACAGCTATGGCAAGAGAAAAGAAGAGCCAGTAGTGGCTCGCAAATCTTTGTCAAGAATCTGACGATTGTGAGGGGCGTAGACCACCCTGCAGCGTTGCAGTACCGGAAAGGCCTTGGAGGCCGCCATACCTTGAGATGAGTGAGCCTTGACTCCCATCGCATCCTGATCCCCCACTTAGCATAAGCTTCTCTGGCCTCAGCACCGGAGGAAATGTGTAACTAGAGGGTTTTGCCTACTGAGAGGCCACCAAGAGGGGCGTGGTAGGCCGCTATAGCTGCCACGTGGCCCTTCAGGGTGGAGTGGGCTAACCCTGCGGAGAAACAGGCCTGCAAGAACTCCAGCACTGTACCAACAGGCAGTTAACTGGATCAAGCTGGTGGTCTCCGCACCCTGAGTCTCAACTTCAGGACATACAGTTTCCTCATTGAGGGAGCGATCGGGGAAAGGTGTACAGACGAAAGTGTACGGGGAAAGCCTCGGCCAAGTCTGTACCATAGCATCCAGCCCCAGCGGAGCTGGATGAGTCAGAGATAACCAGAGGGGACAGTGCGATATCTGACGAGTCGCAAACGGATCCACCTCCTGGCCCAAACTCTCCATATCTGCTTCACCCCTCAGGGTGAAGCATCCATTCCCCGGGCCTCAGCCCCTGCCTCGACAGGACCCTGGTGAGCAGAGGCCTCTAAAAACTCTCTTAGTGAGAGCGGGGGACCGGCAGGAGACGGCCGATCTAGCTGCTCTAGAGACCCCCGAAGGGGTGGCGAGCCTCCCAGCTCCGCTACATTTCTGGGCGGAAGAGACTGAGAGAAGTGCTCGCTGGAGACCGCTGCGCCCTGGAACACTGGCAGGGTTAGCACATTGATCTCCTGAGGGCACTGAGGAGAGACGGGCACCATGTGATGCGGTGTACACCGCTCTTCCACAGAGGGGCTGGGCCTCAAGAGCCCTGGGCCATTGGCATCAGGACATTCTAGCCGAAGACTATTTACTTTTTCTTTTTGAAAATGATGATCTGCAGATCTGTCTTTGGCCTGGGAGCACCACTCTGACTCCGACTCCTTTCCGTTGGCGAGAGCCTCCCAACCAGACAATCTTACCTTTCAAGTCCCATGTTCGGCGAGGCTTACCCGTCCGACACGGCAATTTTTGAAGCCACCGTCGGTCGTCGGCGAGAGCCTCCCAGCCAGACAAACTCATCCTTTCCGTCTGCTCGCACCACAATATCGAACTCCGTCGAACGCTACGTGCCCGGCCGTTCAGGCAATCTTAGCTTTCAGTCCACAACCGGCGAGGTTCAACCATCCGACTCACGAGTATGGATCTCACGTCGGATGCCTCAAGAGCCTCCCGGCTGGACAACCTCACCTTTTCCTCCTACGTCAGCGAAGCTAACCCATCAAACAGGCGGGCACGCCCACCATTTGGATGAAGGCTAAGCATCCCGACCAAACTTTACCTTTCCGTCTTCACCTGTCCGACACAGTGAGTCTTGATCTCCCGTCGGTCGCCGGTGAGAGCACTCCCGGCCAGGACAACCTTGCCTTTTCTAGTCCCGAATACCATTCAACTGTCTCTGCTATCCTCAAACCTTTCCCCCCCGCCTGGCGAAGCTTACCCGTCCGATGTCCTAAGTCTTACAATCTCCCATCGGATGCTGCCAGAGCCCCCCCAGTTCTGGGTTTCTCTTCTCCCTACTCATAGGCGAGACTATCCGTCTGGCATCGTAGCCTTGGTCTCATGTCATGATGTTGACGCTGGTCTCATGGTGGGCTCCTATGCTTGCCGTCTGCATGCGACGCTCATCCATTCGATACCGTGAGTCTCGATCTCCCATCGGATGTTGCGAGAGCCTCCTTGTCGGGCATCCCAAACTCTTTTTATCTGCTCAGCCGATAGGACCCACCTGTCCGGCGAAGGGGTATTGTGCCCTAGTCGGAGGCTTCATGGGCCCTCTCGGCCAGGTACCGCCCTCTGTCCTCTGATTAGCAGGGGCTGATGGCCAGTAGGGCCGGTACGCCGACTCCGTGAACTATCCCACTGCAGGCAACTCGGGTCCTCCTGGCCAGGGCTCCAACCACGCTGCACCTCCATCGGCGGACAGGGCTCACCCGTCCCAACGCGGTGAGCCATCGCTGGGCCTCGGTTGAGCCCTCCCCGACCGGTCGCCCCAAAACCACGAAGTTCACTCCGGCGGTCGGTGGGGCCTGCCACACAGGTTACATCTCGGAACTAGCTCCCGCCAGATCTCAAACGCATATTTGGGGGGAATCTTAGTCTGGCGGCTGTCCTACGCTCTATTGCTTTTTGGGGGTACTCTGGGTTTGGGCCCTTCCCGAGCTCAGAGCCCTCCCCCAGGACAGCATGCCTACAACGTATTACCATACACGCCAAATACGCATTACGTTTATCGTGCTAGTAGATGTAAGTGTAAAATCGTGAAATTAAGTTTAGAAACGAAGTTTATAAACTAAATTCGGGAGGAGCACGTCAGATACTCAGCCTAATTAACACAGGTGCTACACAATCTAGGTAATCAACCCTTGGACATAAATACAGCTGTCTTACCTCCATCTAGTCGACGGTTAAGCAGCATCCCTCCACCACCCCTTCTCCACCAATATCACTAGAATTCTCATCACACGGGGGGGGGGGGGGGGGGATGCTGCTCCCATTGCAGCAGGGAACACACGTTTATCAACACCTCCTTTTTTTCTCAAGAGAGCTGTACGTGTGCGCTTCTCTTATTTTTAGCTCCGCTCCCCAGATAGGTTTCTCTCTATAGCTTTATTTGTTTTTATTTATTCACCGACATCCTCCCTGTCCCCCTTGTCGGAAAAGGACAGGCGGAGCGTCGAGCCCTTTCTCTGGGGGGAAGAACCGCGGGGCGGGCTTCCGATCTCAGAAAGCGGGCGCTGGATCTGATGGGAAAGGAAGAAGATTGGGGATCACCGGTCTTAATTCCCTCCATCTGATCCATCTGTGAGCACAGCCACTGCTCCACCTCAGCGGCAGCGTGGCAGGTGCTGCGAGGACGCTGGTGAAAACTCCCTCCTCAAAGAGAGTTTTTCCCCCCGGGAGCGAAGCATACGCAGTGGATGCCACTCATAATGTGGGCAGTCGGCTCCCTCGAGAGCCGATTCTGCATGCTTCACTCCCAGTCAGACCATCGCACAAACTGTGTGTATCCCGCTTGTGATATAGCGTGAGCAGGGAGGAACAACCAGTCTGTAACGTGATCTACTTTCGCCCTTATATGCCGTTGACATGTCTTGATATTTCTTATTTCCTATCTTTCTTTGACAAATGATAGTAAATATACTCACAGAACATATACGTGACTGACACACACAGAGAGCTTTGCTGAATGACAAAAAGCTAACGCCGGTTGCACCCCACGTGCTTTTAAGCCTCCTGGTCATTACGTCACCCGCCCATGATGTCTTGCCCATCGTTTGTACTGATTACACATATGATTCAGAGCTGGATATCGCTGATGGCGTTCCCCAAATGCGTCTCGATGCAGCTCGAAGTTCCCGGAGGGGAAGTCAGATTTTTCTCCCTAAAAGCTTTAAGATGTGCATAAAAAATGACACATTTTCTCGTTTATCACACCCAATGAACTAAAGAAATAATTCAAGCAACGTAATTAGAAATACATCTTCTGGGTTTTAGACTGAAGTATTAAAATTTATTTAACTTTAGAAATTCATGGCCAGCCTGAGAGAAAACGTAACAAACAACAAGGCAACAGGAGGGCTTTTCTCACTGCGCTTAACCCCGGGCTATCGTCGTTCTAAACACCGCTTTTAACCCCAGGTAAAGACACGTTTCACACCTGTTATTTGAAAGCGGTGTTTGCACTGCATTTTACCCGGGGTTATGAAACCCTGCTCTGGAGCAGGGCTAGCACCGCATTTGTGGTGTTAACCACGCATTGTGGTGCTAAGTTTGTTCGGTGTGAAACGTGATTACAGATGATTCCACTTATCCGGGGTTTAGATGACCCAGGTTTAACAATTTAAAGTGTGAAAAGCCCTAATGTAACATACTTTTAACAACCTGTATAAAGCAAAAAAAACATTTTTTTTCACATAATTAATGTGGATAAATTAAATTGCTATAATGTACATTAATCAGATTTTTCTTTAGTTACAATACATTCAGGGAATAAAACTGGTTAATTTTCTGCTTAAGTTTGTTTGGGTGAATCTCACTGGCCTGGCTCATAATTCTTTTCAAAATCATATTAAAAGGATGATGATGATAATAATAATAATAATATTAGTTAATGAACGAATAAATAAATACATAATTAAATAAACGTAATATATACAAGTGTATCTCAATAAATTAGAATCATGGAAATGTTCATTTATTTCAGTAATTCAACTCAAATTGTGAAACTTGTGTATTAAATAAATTCAATGCACACAGACTGAAGTAGTTTAAGTATTTGGTTCTTTTAATTGTGATGATTTTGACCCACATTTAACAAAAACCCACCAATTCACTATCTCAACCAATTAGAATATGGTGACATGCCAATCAGCTAATCAACTCAAAACACCTGCAAAGGTTTCCTGAGCCTTCAAAATGGTCTCTCAGTTTGGTTCACTAGGCTACACAATCATGGGGAAGACTGCTGATCTGACAGTTGTCCAGAAGCCAATCATTGACACCCTTCACAAGGAGGGTTAAGCCACAAACATGCATTGCCAAAGAAGCTGGCTGTTCACAGAGTGCTCTATCCAAGCATTTTAACAGAAAGTTGAATGGAAGGAAAAAGTGTGGAAGAAAACGATGCACATCCAACCGAGAGAACCGCAGCTTTATAAGGATTGTCAAGCAAAATAGATTCAAGAATTTGGGTGAACTTCACAAGAAATGGACTGAGGCTGGGGTCAAGGCATCAAGAGCCACCACACACAGACGTGTCAAGGAATTTGGCTATAGTTGTCGCCAGAGGCGTCTTACCTGGGCTAAGGAAAAGAAGAACTGGACTGTTGCCCAGTGGTCCAAAGTCCTCTTTTCAGATGAGAGCAAATATTGTATTTCATTTGGAAACCAAGGTGCTAGAGTCATAGGGTGGAGAAGGGTGGAGAAGCTCATAGCCCAAGTTGCTTGAAGTCCAGTGTTCATTTTCCACAGTCTGTGATGATTTGGGGTGCAATGTCATCTGCTGGTGTTGGTCCATTGTGTTTTTTGAAAACCAAAGTCACTGCACACGTTTACTAATAAATGTTGGAGCACTTCATGCTTCCTTCTGCTGACCAGCTTTTTAAAGATGCTGATTTCATTTTCCAGCAGGATTTGGCATCTGCCCAAACTGCCAAAAGCACCAAAAGTTGTTTAAAGGACCTTGGTGTTGGTGTGCTTGACTGGCCAGCAAACCCAGCAGACCTGAACCCCATAGAGAATCTATGGGGTATTGTCAAGAGGAAAATGAGAAACAAGGGAACAAAAAATGCAGATGAGCTGAAGACCACTGTCAAAGAAACCTGGGCTTCCATACCACCTCAGCAGTGCCACAAACTGATCACCTCCATGCCACGCCGAATTGAGGCAGTAATTAAAGCAAAAGGAGCCCCTACCAAACATCGAGTACATATAGAGTAAATGATTATACTTTCCAGAATGCCAACAATTCACAAAAAATGTTTTTTTTATGGGTCTTATAAAGTATTCTAATTTGTTGAGAATTGGTGGGTTTGTTAAATGTGAGACAAAATCATCACAATTGAAAGAACCAAAGCCTTAAATGATTTCAGTCTGTGTGCATTGAATTTATTTAATACACGAGTTTCACAATTTGAGTTGAATTACTGAAATAAATGAACTTTTCCACAACATTCTTATTTATTGAGATGCACCTGTATATTCTGCCCTTACACAAGCTTCCGTCTGGATCCAACCCTTAAATGATCCGAGATGACCAAACACCTGAGAAGAGATTATGCCAACCCCTCAGAGAATATACAGAATTAACCAAATTTTGCCATAAGTTAAACATATTAAGTTTCTGCAATATATAAATCTATTGTAGAAACTTAATTTTCTGTAAAGCTGCTTTTCAACAATTGTTTCGTGAAAAGCGCTAAACAAATAATCTTGAATTGAATTTAATAAAATTAAAATATTCTGAAAATAAAGTCTATTTGTATAGGAACATTAAGATTTTCCCAATTCTCATTACTAATGCAAATATTTATATATATATATATATGATGTATTGATATACAAATGAAAATACATGGCAACATTATTTTGAGCTGGAAAAGCTGGTTTTGGACCTGATTGTGCAACAAAAAGCTAGCTCGTGCAGTGTTGCACAGTAAGAACAGTAATCATTTCAAGGCTTTTGTGAGAATCTTTCATGTTGGGACCATCTTGATATGCCTCTGATTGCCTTTTGGTTTGTCTGTGATGTGTAATTAGTGATCATCAAGCGTTCAGACCACCAAAATAAACCAAAGTTCGGGATAAATTAGGGGCATACTGTCTTTTTTAACCAATATTAAGTACTACTGTACAACATTTGCAAATAAAAGGTATTATTTTTATATTTTCTTTATTCAGAATTTCTTTGCGTGCAAAATTTCATTTTTTTCTCTTTTTTAAAATGTCTATATAGTTTTTTGTATCAATTTTTTATCTGGGCAATAGGTTTTCATCTATTCAATTTTCTTTCCTTGTTTGTTCTTTTCAGAAGTTGTATTGCTGGTATGCATGATCTGTATATGTGTATAGATGAAAACCTATTGCCCAGATGCAACAACAACATAAATCAATCCATTGTAATATAATAGCTGATCTTGATTTGCATACAACTGGAATTACACTACACCCTGAAGGAATAATTGTGTCTTCTCACGCTTTTCCATGTTTATAGGAATACATTCCTGTTTATCAAAGGGCATGTATACTGGCATTTCTGGTTTCTAAAAAAAACAGAAATACTTGCATGCAGATTTAACCAGAAATTGTGTTTTTAATCTTGCAAATGCAAACTTAACGTGGAAATATCAGCATATACTTCATGGCTGTTGTAAGAACTGATCAGAAGAAAAAATAACTTAACATGCATCACACATGAAAAAAAATACTATCATAAAAATGTACATGCTCAGATTTTCAGACTGATGCATGTACTGTAAAAACAGGTCAGTGGAACATGTATCACAAGAGACAATACAAGATGACTTTTTCTCCCTGGAAAAGCAATACTTTGAATTAGGGCTCTCAATCGATTAAAATGTTTAATTGCGATTAATCACATGATTGTCATGAGTTAACTCGTGATAATCGCAACTTAATCGCACATTTTTATTTGTTCTAAATGTACCTTAAATTAATAATTTTCAAGTTTGTAATTCTCTAATCAACATGGGCATAGATGTATGGATGTAAATGTATGTTTATTATTAGTAAAACCCCAATCAACATAGAGCATGAAGACTAGACATGTTTCAAAGGTCATAGATGTTTTTCAAAGAACTGGTTCATGTTAATTAGAATCATAAAAAATAAATACCAGGTTCCCATTACTCCTCTTTCTTTGCACTTAGCAATTTACTTACAAAACCTGTTTATATTTTTGCAAGTCAGGGCAGCTCTTCTTCTGAACATGCAGAATATACATATATTATTTATTATTACATTTGTTTGCCTCTCTGTGCCCACATCTACTGTATTTTGATGCAGCTAAATTCTCAATAAAACTGTTTTCACAGATATATTTTACTGTTTCTGTTGTCAGACAACGGAATGAATATGAAATAGTGATTGAAACTCGACCCATTAAGACAACTTAAAAAGCTCTCCCTTTCAAGATGTTAATCTGCACAAAAATCCTGACAATCGAGCTGTTGTCTGATTAAATCAAATACACATAAGATAAAGACAAAAGTTGTGCTGTGATTTCGGCTATACAGGTGCATCTCTATAAATTAGAATGTCGTGGAAAAGTTCATTTATTTCAATAATTCAACTCAAATTGTGAAACCGTGTATTAAATAAATTCAATGCACACTGACTGAAGTTGTTTAAATATTTGGTTATTTTAATTGTGATGATTTTGGCTCACATTTAACAAAAAACCATTGTCAATGCCCTGGCTAGTTTCAAATCCCTGGCCCTGATGGTACATGGCCCTGGCCATCGTCTTTTTGATGCGGTGCAGTTGTCCTGTCCCCTTAGCAGAAAAAAACCCCAAAGCGCAATGTTTCCACCTCCATGTTTGATGGTGGGGATGGAGTTCTTGGGGTCATAGGCAGCATTCCTTCCCCTCCAAACACAGCGAGTTGAGTTGATGCCTAAGGAGCTGGATTTTGGTCTCATCTGACCACAACACTTTCACCCAGTTCACCTCTGAATCATTGGAAAACTTCAGACAGTCCTATACATGTGCTTTCTTGAGCAGGGGGATCTTACGGGCGCTGCAGGATTTCAGTCCTTCGGGCGTAGTGTTACAAAATGTTTTCTTGGTGACCATGGTCCCAGCTGCCTTGAGATCATTGACAAGATCCTCCCGTGTAGTTCTGGGCTGATTCCTCACCGTTCTCATGATCATTTAAACTCCACGAGGTGAGATCTTGCATGGAGCCCCAGTCCGAGTGAGATTGACAATTATTTTGGGTTTCTTCCATTTGCCAATAATCGCACCAACTGTTGTCACCTTCTCACCAAGCTGCTTGGTGATGATCTTGTAGCCCATTCCAGCCTTGAGTAGGCCTATTATCTTTTCCCTGACATCCCTGGACAGCTCTTTGGTCTTGGCCATGGTGGAGAGTTTGGAATCTGATTGATTGATTGCTTCTGTTGACAGGTTGTCTTTTATACAGGAAACAAACTCAGATTAGGAGCACTCTCTTTAAGAGAATGCTCTTAATCTCAGCTCATTTCCTGTATAAAAGACACCTGGTAGCCAGAAATCTTGCTGATTGATAGGGAATCAAATACTTATTTGACTCATAAAATGCAAATCAATTTATAACTTTTTGAAATGTGTTTTTTTGTATTTTTTTGTTGTTGTTATTCTGTCTCTCACTGTTCAACTGTTGCGAGTATGTACTCACATGTATTAAGTTGTTGAAACACAGAAAGAGGTGATTATGACAAAAAAATGTGCTACAGGGAGCCCTTTTTGATCAGGCAGTAATGTAATGCACTCTGACCCTGAAGGAATGACACATTGTCGTAAAACGCTCTTAACATGGTAAATAGTGGTCCTCAAAGAAAACTGTAAAGGATGAGAATTTACATGAATGCAGCACCAACACGTTGCACATTGCATCAGTAAAGTGGTTGTTTATTTGTTTTTGACTGTGTGGGTCTTCGGTTCCACCATCTGCAGATAAAAAGTTACCTTATTATCTGACACTTCTAAACCCTTTAAGAATCCAGCGTACCGCAGGCGGGACGCCTAGTGGTGACAGGGTAAAGTCGTCAGACACACACAAAAAAAAAAAGTCGATCATGTCATGTATCCACGGAAAGCTGAGATTCTTGTGATTTCAACTATGTAATTTTAAGATACAATGAACACAGCATGTACAATCAGTGTTTTTATCAGACCACTTTTTGTTGACATAATGCAGACATGCATGATAGTACAGACATGCATAGGAATAACACAGTAGGGATGCAATATAACACCAATATAAGAAAAAACCCACAACTTAACTAATGTACCATGTACATAAATAGAAATATAGGAAAAAAAAATATTTCGATTATAAATTATAAATATATATGTAATTTTAAAAGTGTACACATTTTGGATTCTATAAATAAATGTCACTATAATGTGTTTATGCTTCAGTTACTATGTGTCAGTAATTATTGACAGTGAATCTGGATGAGCATTTGAATAGCTCTAAGTGTAACCTTTCATTAGAGCCCAAAATGATGACTGTACATTAAAGCATTCAAGAATTACAGCATTGTATGTGTCGTTGGTTACAAAGGGTCGTTTGGAGTCTCCCAAGTGTAATTTTTTTGGAAGCGTCTAGACATAAAATTAGATAAACATGTGTAAAACACTAATTTTCTAATATATTGTTTATCAAATGGGAAATTTGGCTTGGTAAGGCTTCATTCTGTGATCCCAATGTATTTTCCAGTTCATACCTCCCAGCTATAGTCATCTGCAGGCTTCTATTTACAAAGAAAATGCAGGCGGAATATTTGTTTAATTTTTTTAGTGTATTCAAAGTGCTATTACTCAATATCAGTTAGACTTACAGTGATTCTGACTGTTGAGAAACAAACCTCAGAGTGTCACCTTTCAAAGGAGACCAACACCATGCATATCATCCAAATGGCCCAAGAACAGCATGCAATTTACTTTGGGTTTTAGGCAAATTTTACAGGAATCGTAAAGGGTTAAACAAATGGTGTGTTTATTTTTGTAATTTTTTTTAAAAAAGGTACCTTATTATTTGACAGTTCTAAATCAACAAACATTTCCTCGAATTCCTGCACTGTAATCAGAGAGCATTCTGGTCATTGTGTAGGATGTCGGTTGTTGCTAAAAAAATATAATTTTTTAAAGTATTTAAAAAGTATTATAACTTTAAAAAGTATTAAGTATTATAGTCAGCCATATTTTGAATGCATTGCAG
Organism: Oxygymnocypris stewartii; assembly: GCA_003573665.1. Taxonomy (NCBI): domain Eukaryota; kingdom Metazoa; phylum Chordata; class Actinopteri; order Cypriniformes; family Cyprinidae; genus Oxygymnocypris; species Oxygymnocypris stewartii. The sequence continues at coordinate 90,184 of QVTF01021965.1, forward strand.
TTATTTTTATTAAATGTTAGTGGGAAAAATACTATTAATCTCAAAAAGTTTCCATTCTTTAATTATTAAAGGAATAGTTCACCCCAAAATAAAAACGTACTCACCTTTATGCCATTCAAGATGTAGCTGTAGTATATTTCTTCATGTGAACAGATTTGGAGAAATTTAGCATTACATTATTTACTCACCAATGGATCCTCTGCAGTGAATGGGTGCCGTCAGAATCCAAACCACTGTAAAAAAACATCAAAACAACCCACAAGTAATCCACACCACTTGAGAAGCAAAAAGCTACATGTTTGTAAGAAACAAATACATTATTAAGATGTTTTCAAACTGTTTTGTTGGGCTAAAATATGAGTTCTTTATCCATATTATTGCTTTCTCCGAAAAAGTCATCTTGTCTGATCAGGGGAACTGTTTACAAACAAAAGCAGTTCTAAACAAATATATGAGTGGATTTTAATGTGAAACAACAGCGGATTAACTTTTTCACTGGAGGAAGCGTTATGTATTATGGATGCGCATTTTGGCCAGAAGCGACAGTTTAAAGTTGATGGACTGGAGTGGATTACTTGTGATATTTTTATCAGCTGTTTGTCTCTCATTCTGACGGCACTCATTCACTGCAGATGATTCATTGGTAAGCAAGTGATGTAATGTTTAATTTCTCCAAATCTGTTTTGAAGAAGAAACAAACTCATCTACATCTTTGATGGCCAACTTCAGCAAATTTTCATTTTTGGGTGAACTATTCCTTTAATAAGCAATGATCATTATTCTAGCATATTACATTAACAAGCAGTAAGGAATACTATACACTCTGACCCGAAATTGATCACATGGGAACTTATAGAGGAAACACTTGTTCCCTTCCGAAGGGAACTTCTACGCTGCATCCTCTAGGGGTCGCTATGGGAACGCCTTCAGCGTGACCGGTGTCTTGAAGCATGAATACAAACACCCAATTGACATTGGCAGGTGGACGCCTATGACGCAAGCTAATGAGCATCTGTGAGCATAAAAGGGCACCTGTGGAACACATCATCCTCTTTTTTCTCTTCAGGGGACTCTGTTTCTGAAGTGTGAGTATTATGAAATGCTTTAGGAGGTGAGGCCAGATGACACACACGACTTATGCGTTGGGAAGAGAGCACGCGCGCTCTGTTCTCGAGGGAATGGAGTGCGTTCATTGTGAGCCTTTTCTTTGGGAAAAGCTCCGCTCATGCTCGTCCCTTTTCTTGAGAGAATTGGGGCGATCATCTGCCCCCCGCGGCTCGGGTCCAGCCGCTGCTGAGGCAGTGAAGAGACTGAGTTCGCGGCAATAGCAGATGGAGCTTGCGTTGGGCGGAGAGCACGCGCGCTCTGTTCTCGAGGGAATGGAGTGCGTTCATTGTGAGCCTTTTCTTTGGGAAAAGCTCCGCTCTTGCTCGTCCCTTTTCTTGAGAGAATTGGGGCGATCATCTGCCCCCCGCGGCTCGGGTCCAGCCGCTGCTGAGGCAGTGAAGAGACTGAGTTCGCGGCAATAGCAGATGGAGCTTGCGTTGGGCGGAGAGCACGCGCGCTCTGTTCTCGAGGGAATGGAGTGCGTTCATTGTGAGCCTTTTCTTTGGGAAAAGCTCCGCTCTTGCTCGTCCCTTTTCTTGAGAGAATTGGGGCGATCATCTGCCCCCCGCGGCTCGGGTCCAGCCGCTGCTGAGGCAGTGAAGAGACTGAGTTCGCGGCAATAGCAGATGGAGCTTGCGTTGGGCGGAGAGCACGCGCGCTCTGTTCTCGAGGGAATGGAGTGCGTTCATTGTGAGCCTTTTCTTTGGGAAAAGCTCCGCTCTTGCTCGTCCCTTTTCTTGAGGGAATTGGGGCGATCATCTGCCCCCTGCGGTTCGGGTCCAGCCGCTGCTGAGGCAGTGAAGAGACTGAGTTCGTGGCGATCGCAGATGGGGCTTGCGTAACGAGTTCAAGAGAGGAATTTTTCATCTCGCGCTCAACAGCGGCTGACGAGAGTAGACTGCGGAAGGAAGATGTATTGTCTGTAAATACATGTAAATACATTTGTCTTTCCTCAGACAAATGTATTGTCTGAGAAAAATGCTATGATGTGAATATTAACACATATCTTTGATATTTACAGCTTATGTTGGAAGCAATGGCAGGTGAGTCACATGTACTTATGTAGACTATGTATTTCTGTATTATTTCTAAGCATGATTGTTAATATTGAAGGTTTTCCAAATGCTGGTTGAAGGTCAAAACAAAACTAAAGTGAAAAATCTACACTCTGGATAGATTCATTCATCTTGGGGTTTAAAATACCAATAATATTCAATAATATTTGACTACACTGACACTATTGGATGACATCAGAACTAAACTGAGCTGGACAATGACACTATTGTCTTTTTAGAGCTGCTTTATATATATATATATATATATTCATAAGTATATATAATAGTCATTACCACTAGTCATTACCACTATTGCCTGCCGCTCAGTAGAGCTGCTTATTGCTTGTTTTGTAATTTAGTGAAGTTTGCACTATTATTGAACTAAACCGAATCAATACTGAACTAACGTGAGTTGAATAATGAAACTATTAGCTTCTGCAGAGCTGCTTTAAAGTTAAACTGTCTTTGCTTCATAACTGACGAACTCTCAACTTTGCAGTTATTAAACTAAAGGGAATCAAAATTGAACAATATTTGTACAGCTTTCAGCTGGAATTGTGTGTATTTCTTTCATAATTGAAGAACTTCACAATGCTTTTTATTTTCTTCGCTATCACTGTGAAGTTGCTGATATCTGTATTGTATAAAGCACTAGGCCTACATAAATAAGTGTGATTCTGATTTGACCTCCTGTAAATTTACTGAAAAGTTTTGGCATGTTAACAACATTATTTATTTTCTAGATTTAGTCTATGAATAAAGGGCTGGTATTCGTATGATACTCCACAGATGATAATTTTAAACGTGAGTTTCTGGAGGCCCATAACCAGTACAGGAAGCAGCATCAAGCCCCAGAGCTGACGTACAGTGACGAGCTGAGCAGCGCTGCTCAGAAGTGGGCAGATCACATGCTGAGCATAAAATCACTGGGCCACAGTGACACGGAAAATGGGGAGAATGTGTTCTATTCCTTCAGCTCTGTCGAAAAGACGGCCAAAGGTAAAATGCGCAGTTAAATAATTACTTACAGCCTCTTCAAATTGATGCAGAGTGAGAAGGTATAGACTCAGTGGGCTTTATTCACTAAAACAATTGTGGATTCCTATAGGCCTAAACACACAAAAAAATGCTTTTTAGTTTCAGAATGATATTTTGAAAAGTAAAGAACAACATATTAATTCAGCTATTTATTTGACCAAGTATCATATAATTTATGCATAAAAGTTGGCTCTTTGCAAACCAATCTTTTCACATTTCATAAATGTCTTTAAATTATATATAAACCTACTGCATCAAATAGAATGCACTGAAGATTTTGATTGTTTTGTTTATTTTAGGGCAGGAGGCTGTAGACAAATGGTACGGTGAGATCAAGGATTACAACTTTAGCTCACCAGGAGATCAGCCCAAAACAGGTAATAATACTATTGGGAATAAATGATTTAAATGGAATATATGACATTACAACGATTGTTCAGACATTGACATTTCTTAATTTGGCTTACTCTAATTCTGTCTAGTTAAATATATAAATATATATAAACATACATTTAATATGCTTGCAGGGCATTTCACCCAGGTTGTGTGGAAGTCATCCAAAGAGCTCGGAGTAGGTCTGGCTACTGATGGAAAAACTATTTTTGTCGTTGGTCAATACAAACCTGCTGGAAATGTAACCAATGTTGGTTACTATGAGCAAAATGTTCAACCTAAAACTGAATAATGATGATTTTCTTTCCTTCATCGGATTTGTCTATTGCTAAATGTAAACATGATTTCGCAGATGCTTTTAATTCAAAGTGACTTACAGTAAATCCCCATAACCAGTTTAAATGTGAAGGACAGTCCTATAATACATTGTGATCAAATCCTGTGTGTTAATAAAATTATGGACCAAGCTAATGTGCATTTATTTATACTAAAACTGACATTATTAAACTTAGGTTTACTTGTTTATGCAGCCTTTTCTTCTATGTTCAAATGCAAGTATCGAATATGATCATACTTTTGAGGAACGTTTATTTGTTTATCTCTCAATCAACATTGTATTGCATTGCATTATATGTTTTGAAACTAGAGTTTTGATCATAAAACTAAGCATTTAAATATAATCTTGTTAAGATATTACTGGGAGATTTAGAGTGAGGACTGATAAGCATTTTAAATCTGCGTATTTTTGTTTGGTCCTTTTTTTGTTGAGGTCGCTAGAGGGAGCCAGATAACTATATTTCAGTGAAGCGCGCCATAAAGCAGCTAATAGAAGATACACACACAGTTTTCCTGGAATGTTAGCCTCGGTTGCTCTGTTCAGTCGTCGATTTGAGGGTTGATAACAGCATTAGGATTTTGCATAAATGACGAAAACATGAACACCGCCAGAATTAAATTGACCAAAATGAAGTATATTTATAATTTAAACAACTAGAACAAATAGCCTATCTGCCAGTGGGCTCTGGAAAAAAATCAACTTAACTTAAAGATAAGTTTCCACACCTCTCTGATTAGTTTTTTTAAGCATAAACTCGCTTATTTTGTTCAATTCATCACTTAATTGTGTTACATTTGATAAATATATCATGATTTAATGTTGTATGTTCATTTTTTTGTAGTGTGTTTCAGGGGCGTAGCCACGGGTGTGCCAGGGTGTGCCGGTGCCACCCACAGTGGCAGCTGGCACACCTAAAACAAGATGCAGAATTATTTATTTTTTTAATCGTAATAAACATGGGCAGCGCAAAGGAGGGGCTAGCAGATGCTTCAGCACCCCTAAGAAAGACCAAAGCACCGCCATTGCACCCATAAGAAATGAAATACATTAAAAACATTTTACTTATTATTACGCATTCATAACTCTGCATTGCAATATAACGTGACATGATTAGCAGGCGCACTTTTCGAATTGACAGCATTTTATTTAAAAAAAAAGATCGGTTCTTTGTGCCAAGAAGGCCAGTCCCCGACTAAAGATTTCACTAGTCACAGATAAATTGATTAATATAATAACTTAGGCTACTAACCATCCTTTAATATATAGGCGTATAGCCCATTCCGCGCCCAAGCGCACGTCTAAAGCTTGCAACGGCAAAAGTAGGCTAATGATTATGAATGTTGGGGGAAAGGCAAAATAAAACATTTTAATTATTCGTTAATAAACTAGTGATTTCTTCTCAGTCAGTGTCGGCTGAAAAGATAAAGTTGCAGAATGCGACGCTGACTTTAATAAAGAAATGCACGTTTTCATTCCGACTACGTAATTCAAGATTTTTATTTTTGGTTGGTTCGTTCGTTTAATAAAGCAGCCGGTTCATTGCTGTGACGCGCTCCATTTCACGGAGACTGCATGAGACGGCAGAAAGCGCATCTTGTTTCTCTATGTATTCTTTCTCTGTGTAGCCTACATAAATAAAAGCATATATATATATATATATGAACTTGCTGTTGAATTTTGTATTTTTGAAAGTTCAATAAAAAAACTTGACGGACGGATTCATTACCCCGCGTTGTACCGGGACCTCACAATTTACAGATTAAGCAGTGCTTACAATATTTGTTAATTTAAAATTTAAATAATTTTCACAAAAAAATAAATAATAATAACATAATTGAACCATTCAAGGCCAGACCACGCCGTCTCGCCCTTTGAGCAGCTAACAGGCACCATTAAATGTACTGTGCTAAGGAGGAATTATTTAAAAGCATTTTGTTTTATTTAGTACAGCAGCTACAGCTGTTTTTACATAATAGATTTGTACATAGCCTAGTCACTGAAGTCAATGATTATTCTTTGATAAAGTAAATGTGCTTTGCTCACTGTATAATTTGTTCGTTGTTTGAATAACCGTGGAAATGCGGTGTTATAATTAGACTTAAAATGTATTTTTATTAAACCTGTGATCATCAGGTTAGGAGTTTAGTCTTATTAAAATATGTGATAAATTGTACTTGCCTAAAAGGGGTTTATGATGTGTGTAGTTAATGATTAGGCTACAGTGAGCGCGTTTGACTAGAGCGCAGTTAAAGAGCTGTTGTAGGTTATACTGTTTGTGATTGTCGGTGACCATCTTGAGCGAGAAAGCTTCGGAAAATGGAAAAACACAACAACAACAAAAATATAGCTGCAAGCAGCGATAACCAGGGTTCAAGAATTTTAAGGCCTAAGGTGGTATGCTTTTAGGGTCTAGGCCAACATTGGATGCATAGCTGACAGTGAAACTCATCGAAAATGGACAATAGGCTCACAGAAACACAGAAACACACACACACACGCACGCATGCACGCACGCACGCACACACACACACACACACACACACAAATAGAAATGAAATGGTTAAACTATCATATTAATAATCATTAAGCTTGCTTACATAGATACACACACAGACACACTCATATACGGACATACATGCACACATATTTTGTTGCAGATATAGATATTTGAAATAAATGACAGGTGACAATACTCTTTGCAAGTCTTCTCTTTTTAAGAGTTTATATCAGGGATCTCCAACCCAGCACCTGGAGAGCTACCATCCTGCAGATTTCAGTTACATCCCTGCTCCAACACACCTGTCTGAAATTAACAAGTAGCCTTGAAGACTGTGATTAGCTGGTTCGGGTGTGTTTGATTGGGGTTGGAGCTGAAATCTGTAGGACGGTAGCTCTCCAGGAGCAGGGTTGGAGACCCCTGGTAGGCCAATGTGAAATGCAGGGCTGACAATAGAACACATTCACAATGGAGAATTCATTAAAACTGTCTCTCTCTCTGTCACATACACACACACACACACACACACTCACTTTGTTGCAGATATAAAATAGTGATTTTCAAAGACATCCAAAACAGAGAATAGGTTAACAGACATATGTAGCCTACACAAAAATGAAATGGTTAAACTAACATATTAATACCCAATAAGCATGCTTGTTTTTTTGTTTTTTTTGCGCATTAATCTGACAATAAATGTGGCACACCCAGTTTTTCTGATGCACACCCAGAGTCTCCTTTCTGGCTACGCTCCTGGTGTGTTTAATATTTAATGCCACAACTATGAATTTGTGGAAGGGTGAATTAAGACTTTGTAAGACTTGCATAAACCCTGTTTAATTTTGTTTTATGAAATCAACAATTCCCATTTCCCAATATCAAAGCTCTAAACTGAAAATATATTTATATTTTAAAATATATTAAAATATATTTTTACCACAGTAAAAATGATTTTTGGATTAATTAACGGATAATACATTTCTGTCATATTTTATTAAATCCTATTTCATATAAAATAATTATTTTCAAGTTATATACACCTATCTAATGCATTGTGTAATACAATTATTTAAATCTTTTCAAATAAACTAGTGTTCATCTGGGAATGTTTTAGGGTTGATCAAAATGATTTTTAAACGATTGTTTTTCTCTTTGAAATTCCAGAAATACCTGTTCTGTAGGTCCTGTTTTGCATAATGCTCAAACATTTACAACATTTTTTCTAAATGCCTCACATGACAGTACTCAGCCATTAATAGCTTGTTTTGAATAGTGCTGTGACTGGCTGTTATTCGTTGAATTGAATGGAATCGCACTGCATCGTAATAGGGGTGAATCGTATCGTATCGCATCGCTAACTGCTTCATATATCTTCAATGTATCGTATCGTTGGCTATGCATCGAGATGTGTATCGCATCAGCCTCAGTTATGGAGATGCACATTTCCATTGAATGGTATGCAGATTTTAATATGTAAAGCTGAAAGCATGAGGAAGACTTCGCAGTTTAAACATTGCTTAAGGTCAGGCACACACAAATAAATAAAAAAACTCCTACTTAGTATAACAAGAGGGAATTTAGGCTGTGCAAATCTGGCACTGAAAAGGTGCTCGAAATTGCTGACTGGCTCATCTCTTAGAGCAGCTGATGGGGTGATTGCTGATGGGGTGATTCCCAGGGAACACACATACTGACAATACATGTATAACCTGAATGCACTGTACGTCGCTTAGGATAAAAGTGTCTGCTAAATGCATAAATGTAAATGTAAATGATTGTAACACATTTTTTCATTTTCCTTCATAACTCACTGCCTATACCTACCCATCATATTATGCTATTAGAATAATCAATATGTGCCAATAGTAGGGTAGGCCTATTACAATTAACCCTTTAAAACATACTCAGCCATTTCCAAAGCATTTAAACAGAGGTTGGTAGTAACAAGTTACATACTTCATTACATTTGCTTGAGTACATGTTTTGGGTAACTAATACTTTTTGAGTATATTTAAAGATGGATGCTTTTACCCTTACTCAAGAATATTTTTTGTGAAAAAAAATGTATTTTTACTTCGTTACTGTGGGCGACGCTCCTCTTGTTACTTTATCTTAATGCAATATAAGTAAAAAATGCTTCAATTTATTCCAAAAGCACCGTCTACTTTATTAGCGATGCCCTTTCACGAATGATTCATTCTTTTGAGTCAATTCTGGTCAAAGGCTTGATCAAACAGAGGCTGCGTTTCCCAAAAGCATCTTAAGCTTAAGTACATGGTAGACCTATTGAAACCAATGGAGCTACGATCAATTTAGGCTCACAATGCTTTTGGGAAATGCAGCCCAGTTGGCAGATCAGTGATTTGGTTCGCAAATTAGTTTGACTGATTCGTTCAGTTGTTTGAAGCGGTTCTCACTCAGAGTTGCAACAAAGTTTAAGGACATCAAGAGTGTTGAAGACATGGATTTGGATCTAAAATCAATTGAAAGCAAATCTGCTAAGGCTATTGTTTGCTAGCGATGAAGATATTTATTAGATGAACACCGCGTGTGCTGTCTACGGTCCCACAGGTATTTATAGGCCTCATTCGATTACAGTACACGATACCATGACATTACTAGTTTGCAGTGGTGGACAAAGTACACAGATCAAGTACTTGAGTAAAAGTACAGATACTTATAGTAAAATATTACTCCAGTAAAAGTAAAAGTACTGCTTTTTCAATTTTACTCGAGTGAAAGTACAAAAGTACTAAATTTTTTATGTACTTAAGTAAAAAAGTACTGATAGACAGATTTATTTAGCAATTTTATATAGACTACTTTATTTAATTTTATATTAGCACATATTTTTATAATCCTACTGCCCAAAATACCTGCGTTTTCCCCAAAATAACCACTATATAGAGTCAAGATATATATTTTGTTGATATGGACTACGTTGATGAGAGTGATGTAGTAATGTTCACTGTGAAGCTTACACTGCCATGTACCTGAGAGAAAACAGATTTCACCATCTAATCTTCACCAGGAAGAAAAAAGTGTTTTAGAACTTGTTGTTTTGCAGAACGTCAGTTATATATGACATGGGAATTAGGCCTGAAATTAGGAAGAACATTTTAAGGAAAATCTAATTATATTTTCATAATGATTTTTTTTCTTCTCAAACCTTGTCTGTGGTGTAAAAACACCCCTGGCCAAATGCCCCCAGAGGGCATCACTTCCCACTCTGATAATTACTGTAGTTACTATGTTCTGAACATCACATCCTTTCTTTTTCCCTCAGATGGAATCTATCTAGGTGGCTGAATAAAGATATTTGGACTTTATATCTAAAAATGTCCTCAACTTAGCACCAGCAAGCTTGTTAGCTAGACAGTTAGCATCAGCTAACAATATTTACTTATTTTCAGTATGGTTATGAATAAACATTCATATCTGTATACTCAGCTAGTTGATCTAAACAATATAAAAATGCATACTGTTGATAAACAATATAAAAACAGACGTCACATAGGTCTAAATGCATAGCATTTTAATAAAACTGCTAACGTTACAGCAGCGGGGAATATGAACGTGCAGGAGTTATTTTATTTAATTGGTGTTATTTTAATGTTTTGTTTTTTGACCTAAAACATAAGTTAGAGACACTGATGTTGATCTGTCTGCATTCAAGCATTTCAGTGGGCTTAAATAGATCACCCTTTACAGCAGATTTAGTTCACTGACAGTTTTGACCTAAATATTATTTTCAGTTACAATAATTAATTCTAAAATTCGACATTAGTAACTTACTTTTCGCAGCAGCTGTTGCGCGCCTGCGCGCGCGCGCGCTCACGAGATCTCCCGGTTCTTTACTTGTGAGTTCAGTTCACTGAAGAAGACTCGCTCTAAACGGATCATTTGAATCAGTGAGTTTTCGACTCGAGAACAGCTGCAATCGGATCATTGCCATTCGTGATTGAATCGTTTGTTGCGATTTGCGAACCGATTGAACAGGTTCATTGAAAATAATCAGTTTGTTCATGAATCAGACACCGCTTCTGCGTCTCGGAGCACGTGATGTATCACGTGAGTAACGATATGTTTTATGAAATGTAGTGAAGTAAAAAGTACGATCTTATGCTTTGGAATGTAGTGAAGTAAAAGTAAAAGTTACTCAAAATAAAACTACTCCAGTAAAGTACAGATATTTGAAAAATGTACTTAAGTACAGTAACGAAGTAGTTGTACTTCGTTACTGACCACCACTGCAAGTTTGTTATACATCTACCTTGTACATTAAATACAATGTATAATTTCTACATTAAATAAGCTGTCACAGAGTATGAAATGAACACACGCCAAACCTGCGTTAATGCATTTGTTTCGTTATGTTCAGAATTCGGTGGCGGTCATGTGAGGATTTTCCTTTCGATATTTCACTCGTACTGTGTCGAGATATCGACACTTAGTATGGGAAAAACAGATTTTGCCTATTTCAATCACGCAGTTATAACTGCACGTGATTGGTTTGTGTAGGATAAAAAAACGAACCAATGCATGGCGGTGGTGAGCGAGCCAATGGCTATGCAGCCCACCATAGCCCGCAAAAATGGGAGGGACATCCGGCTATATAATCAGCTGCCAGCCACCGCATCTCAGATTTCTTCTCTTCAGCGACAGAGACCTTCTTCGCTGACTCTTCGCTGACGCCGAGATCTGCAGTTGAAGCGCCTCAGCAGCCGGATTAGGACCTCTTGCAGCGACCAGCTTGCAGACTCTGTCATCCCCTGCGGCTATCCGGTAAGTTTTAAGAAAGCCTTACTAGAAGAGCAAAATTCAGCGCAAAATTGTTGCAAATGCCCCTCCATCATTGTCAAATGTGCGGGAATCCCGTGCACGCTGATGACATTCACGCTGAGTGTGTGTCATGCTTGGGGAAATCCCACACTGACGCTGCGTTTCAGTCTTGCCTCTCTGTGCTCGCGGTCATCTTTCTGTTCAGCGCGCAACTCCGCCCCTCGTGCCCTGCTATTTTCTTCCTCTCAGGAATCTGTGAGAAAAAACAGCGGGCAGAGGATTTCAGCGGCCGATGACAAGAGAACTCACATCGGCTCAATGGCCGCATGCCTCGCCGTCACCACAGAGGGAGAGACCATTCGTCCATCCTCTTCACTCAACACAATCAATGTCCCTCCGCTGTGAGTGACATGATCTTGTTCAGTGCGAGTGACGGCGAAATAGATAACAGCCTTTTTTTCTGTGACTGACCCCGCTGTCTAACCGTCGTCCTCTTCATATAACGCCAGACTCAGAGAGGAGAGGAGCTCATCCACATCATGATAAAGGCTGTCAATGAGCTCGGGCTCGAATGGTCTCCACTGAGGAGCCATCTCGCAGCAGGCTGGACGAGTGTTTTTTCATGGGGCGCTTTCAAGCCCCCCGACAACGCTCGTCCCCCTTTTTCCCATTTTACTGCCACCTGGCTAGTGCTTCCGGAGCATGATGGCAAAAACTGAGAGACCTAGACTCCTAAACTCAAACTCGGTCTAATAACATTAACAAGACTCAATTTAATAAACTGTAAGATATTCACTATTCTCCATCATCCATTTTGCTGCTATGTGTACATACCCTGTACAACTTGTTTGCATATTCCTCTTGCACATCCCTGCTTATATTATTATTTATTAAGTTACTCTTTATTTTGTCTTCTTCTTCTTTTTTTTACCTATATTTATGTTTATCCTCTTGTGTTGTGTTACATATTTTGCACTGTCCATTGAGCGGACCTGAACTGACTTACATTTCACTACTGATTATATTCTGTATAATTGAGTATGTGACGAATAAAAAAACCTTGAACCTTGAACCTCCTGAAGTTCATACGAGCTCACGATATTATGGCACGCCTGCCACTCGTCTCGCATCTGTCCTTCTGCTTCAGCTGCTCTCACATCTGTTGATGGCGCTGAAGAAAAAGGATACGAGCACCTGCCTCTTCTGGATGAGTCTGTGGCCACACATCTCTGCCCGCCCACAGCTATTGGATGGAAGGGGAGGGCGAGCCATCCGTTCAAGCCGTGCAGAGCCACATCTGCACTCGCTGGACGCGCCTCCTCGGCAGCTGGACAAGCGGCTTCAGCGCTGCACTCTATGGCTGTGCTCTATGTCTTCCAGCCCAAGATGCTTGCCAGTGAGGAAGCCGGTCTAGATGCAGCTTCACTCAGGGACTTGAGGAGCGCGACAGACCTGGCTCTACGCACCACCAAAGCCACCGCCCAGGTAGTATTAGAGCACAACCTCTGGCTCACAATGACAGAGATGAAAGAAGCAGACAAAGTTTCCTTCCTCGACGCTCCAGTTTCGTTAGGCAGCCTGTTTGGACCAGCTGTGGAGGGCTTTGCTGAACGCTTCATGGAGGCTCAGAAGTCGTCTCATGCGATGCAATACTTCCTCCATAAGCGCACCGGCTCTTCCTCTGCTTCCAGTCACCCCAGACCTGCACCAGCTCAGCAGAGAGCTAAACCAACGCCAACCGCCCCGGAACCCCGACCTCCTGAGGGTCGGCGAGATAGAGGGCGCTCACGCTCGGCACGACGCTACCCCTTCCCGAAGTGCCAAGGCCCCCGGCCCAAGATCGCCTTGGATCCGGCGCCTCAGAAATCCTCCTGAACAGCCAGGTAGAAAGAGGAGGGGCCCGAGTCTTGCTGCCGCTGGACCACCAGCCTCTATTGTGCCTCTCGCCGTCCCACTTAGCGCTGGATGCAGAGGAAAGTATGTTTATGGATCCACACAGGCCCACTATAGCGCCCAGGTGTCCGACCGCTGTGATAGCGGACAAAATAAACACATACATTTTCAAAAACAGTGTAAAAATCTTTTTCTGCCTACCATAAGCGTCCTGCCCTTATGCAGCCAGACTGCACAGCCGTTTCAACCCCTTGCCACGTGGGCCGAGGCCTGGCAGGCCATCCCCGATGTGTCAACGTGGGTAATGACTATGGTAAATCGAGGTTATACACTCCAATTCGCTCCAGCCCAGAGATAGTCAGGCTTTTACAGCCGCTACTTCCTCGTCCCCAAAAAAAGATGGTGGCCTGCGACCTATTCTAGATCTCAGACTCCTGAAATACCCCCTGATGAAAAGGTCGTTCAGGATGATCACTTTGAAACAGATCCTATCGTAAATATGCCCAGGGGACTGGTTCATGTCGCCTGATCTAAAAAACGCGTACTTTCACATCCAGGTAGCCCCCATCACAGACGATTTTTGAGATTCGCATTCGAAGGGATGGCATTTCAATACAAGGCCCTACAGTTTGGGCTGTCCCTGGCTCCCCACACTTTTACACAATGCATGGATGCGTCTCTCTCCCCTCTGCGACAGATGGGAATCTGCATACTCAACTACCTTGACGACTGGTTCATTCTGGCCCAGTCGCAGGTGGTCTTAACATCGCACAAGACCCTCCTCCTCAGCCACTTAGATTGCCTGGGACACAGGGTCAATTTTGCCAAGAGCATACTGTCACTCAGCCAACGAGTTTCATTCTTGGGCACAGTTATCGACTGCAAATGACAGCAACTGTCTCAGCGGAGCGAGCCATGACAATTCAGTGCCACGCGGCCTCCTTCAAGGAAGTTATTGCCTGTCTGCTCAAAGCTAGCCAGAGAATGCTGGGCCTTATGGCAGCGGCTTCGCCGGTACTTCAGTTGGGTCTGTTTCACATGCAACCCATCCAGTTCTGGCTGAAGCAGAGGGTTTCATCCGTGTAACGGTGAAGCGGGCCTGTGTATCAGCCCTGGCTCGTTGGAGGGACCCCTTCTGAATAAATCGAGGTGTGATCCTAGACACAGTACACAGAAGGTAGGTTGTCATGACAGATGCTTCCAACAATGGTTGGGGAGCACTGTGTGAGGGCAAACCGACCTTCGGCCTGTGGTCCGAAGAGAAGTCGGGCCTGCACATCAACTGCCTAGAAATGCAAGCGGTGTGTCAGGCCTGTCAATTCTTCCTGCCGTACATTCGGGGACACCATGTTCTAATACACTCAGACAGCAGGTCCGTGCTGTCATACATAAATCACCAGGGCGGCCTTGGCTCGAACCGACTCTGCATGCTGGCAAACGACCTTCTTCTGTGGGCTCAGAACAATCTATGCTCACTGAAGGCAACGCATGTGCCAGGAAAAATTAACCAAGAAGCAGACATGTTGTCGAGGAACAATGTTTCTTCAGAGGAATGGACGCTCCCCCCGCTCGCGGTTCAGAGAATTTGGGAAGTCTATGGCAGAGCTCGAGTAGACTTCTTCACCTCCGAAAACAGCTCTCACTGCCCAATCTTTTTTACAAAGAGCACGGATGCCCTGGCCCACGAATGGCCCAGCCTTCCGCTCTATGCCTTTCCCCCAATTGCTCTGCTACTTCAGGTACTCAGGCGACTCAAGGAACAACGCACAAGCTTATTCTAATAGCCCCCCTCTGGAGGAACCAACCGTGGGTGTTGGAGTTATTCCAGCTGCTGAAAGCAGCCCCGTGGCCGATCCCTTTGAGACGGGACCTCCTCTCTCAAGCAAACGGCGCAATATGGCATCCGCGGCCCGAGTTATGGGCCCTGCATGTGTGGCCTCTCGACGGGAGCCTTTCGTCCTCCCAGAGTGTGTCCTAAACACTATGGCAGAAGCTAGAGCCCCGTCCACCAGACGTCTCTACGCTCTGAAATGGTCCATTTTCTCGGCTTGGTGTCAAGACCGAGACTTAGACCCGGTCACCTCCGATGTGTCAGTGGTTCTTTCATTTCTGCAGGAGATGCTGGATAAACAGCGCTCCTCAACGACTATCAAAGTTTACGCAACAGCCATAGCGGCTTTCCATAACCCTATTTCTGGCCGATCGGTGGGCAGAGATAGTGCGGTAACTCAATTTTTACGAGGCACCGGGAGAATGAATCCCCCGCGTCCTTGTACAGTTCCATCTTGGGACTTACCAACCGTACTAATGGCTCTAAAAAGGTCCCCGTTTGAACCATTGCAATCCTCGAGCCTCAGAGTACTCTCGTTGAAAACTGCCCTGCTGTTAGCGCTGGCGTCGGTCAAGCGAGTAGGAGACCTGCAGGCCCTTTCCATCAACTCTGCTTGCCTGGAATTCGGGCCTAACGACTCCAAGGTCGTCCTGAAACCAAGGCTGGGTTATGTACCTAAGGTGTTCTCCACTCTGTTCAGAGCCCTGGTCATAACGCTTCCCGCGTCCATTCCGCCCCCCCCCCCCCCCCCCGATGGGCAGCCAGGAGTCCCTGCTCTGCCCCGTCAGGGCCAGAGAGTATACATTGAGCGTTCTGCCTTGTACCTAAATTCAGAACAGCTTTTTGTTGGCTTCGGTAACGTGCTAAAGGTGGCCCTGTTACGAAGCAGAGGCATCGCCTCTTCTTGGGCATGGTCCAGCGGGCTGTCCATTTCAGACTTTTGTGAGGCGGCTGGCTGGTCCTCGCCATCCACATTTGCAAGGTTTTACAACCTGGATATCCCCGCCTTGCAGGCCAGAGTCCTTTCTGCTTAGGTAGCAATTTTTCGGGTTCACTTGACCAACATTGTTCAAGCCCCTCTTTTTCTTGATTTGTCCATAACTATATGGACACCAGGTGTCCCTTCGGGACGACACCCAGGCCACGGATGACCCTCAAGGCTCACCCTGTGCTTGTTATATTCTATTGACTCCCCTGTGCCTAATTCCACGTGAGTCTTGGTTTCGAGTTGTTCCGCATCATAGCATGGCGTGATTGGACTGGTTCCCATACTAAGCGTCAATATCTCGACGCAGTACGAGTGAAATATCGAAAGGGAACGTACTCGGTTACTATCGTAGCCTCGGTTCCCTGAGATATGGGAACGTTTCTGGCCGTGCTATGAGCGGTACGCTCGGTTGCTTCCTCCGAAAAAATCTGAAATGCGGTGGCAGGCAGCTGATTATATAGCCAGACGCCCCTACCATTTTGGCGGGCTATAGCGGGCTGCATAGCCATTGGCTTGCTCGCCATCGCCGTGCATTCGTTAGTTTTTTTATCCTACATGAACCAATCACGTGCAGTCATAACTGCGTGATTGAAATAGGCTTCAGTTGAAGAGGAAAAAATAGTTTTTCCTGTACTAAGCATCAATATCTCGACGCAGTACTCGTTCCCATATCTCAAGGAATGGAGGTTACTTTAGTAACCAAGCACGTTTTCACTCTTCTCCGTGTCAGATGTTTTATAAATAAATATATATATATAATTATTTCATATACTTTAAAATATTATTTAGTTAAGTGATGCAAATCAGAATTTTCATCAGCTGTTACTCCAATTTTCAGAGTCATATGATCCTTCAGAAATCCTTTTAATATATTGATTTATTACCAGTATTGAAAACAGTTTAGCTATTGAATATTTTTTTTGAACCTGTGACATTTTGTTTAGGATTCTTTGATGAATAAAAAGCTAAAAAGAGCAGCATTTATAATAAATCAACATATTGGAATGATTTCTGAAAGATTATGTGACACAGAAGATTGGTGTAAAGGCTGATGAATATTCTGATATGCAACACTGAAATAAATGACAAATATTTTGAATGTTATCGATGTATCTAGACAAAAATAGATTATACAATAGTCTTCATGCTTTTCAAATCCAAAGGAACTAGTAACTAACTTGAATAGTATTTTATCTGATACTTTTTTATTCTTACTCAACTGTTCATACTATTACTTTTACTTGAGTAAATATTTCTACAAGTACTTTTACTTGAGTACAGTTTTTGGGTACTCTACCCACCTCCGCATCTAAATGATCAACATGATAAAAAACTTTTCTGAAAGACCTCAGCACACAATTTACCACATTCCCTCTGTCATCTGATTTATAGTTTATACTATTTTTAGTAAAAGGCTTTTTAGTGTCATTCTAAAACTTAAATTTTCAGGTCAATAAAACAAATGACAGAGCTTTGAAAATAAACTAAGAATTTAATTCTCATCTTACTTATTATTAGAGATGAGTGTGATAACTGATATTTCTATAATTTTATGTCAGTAGTCTGTTATACTGTTATTAGATCTTGTTGATTTACATTTCAAGCTATCAAAACTGTCCATATAAATATCAGCATCTGCAACAAATTGCTCAGTTTGAGCCTCTGAATAAAACCAAAATGTTTTTTCCTTTAGTATGGTCTCCATATTCTGCTATCATATAACATATATGAGGCATAAAAGCCCGATGTATAAAATATGATACTCAACAAACCACATATGCAAACCAATTTTTTTTTTATGTATGTTGTTTTTAAAACAACAACAACAATAAAACACTACTATTTCATATTGGGTTAAATATTAACACACTTTGAATATTTGTTCATTTAACTTGAGATCCCAAATAATTGCTTAAACTATTGCTTAAACACGTATTAATATCTCTAAAACAGTTTCTTTTTATTCTCAAATATGTCTTTAAAGTAAAGGAATAATTGTTATCCAAATTCATTTATCAATCAGCTGACGAGGCACACAACTAAAAAAACATCAAGTCCCAACAGATACTTTACAGTATCTTTATATAGTTATATAATACTATATGTTTTAATCATCCAATTGTCCAGTTTATCATAGGTTTTTGTGTATTTCATAACATTGTAGTTTCCCTGATCTCACTGCCAGTAAATCTTGTATTAGCTAGCAAGCATCTCATCACATCATGCTATTGTTTCTTAAACAAACAGCCTGGTGACAAACTATACTGGACACTAGATACATTTATTTTTCAAGGCTTTATAACTTCATAAGCACAGAGGAAAGTGTTGGACATAAAAAAAGGTTAAAGGTTTTATTGTATATTTTTTATAATTCAAGTAAGATTTATAAATACAGAATAAAACAGAAACAAGAACTAAAAGAATGTGCTCTTTGACACAGATCAACATGTATGTATGCAATGTGTTGAGTGTTTTTAATTGGAAGAGTTTTCATAATTACAGGCATAGATCATTGTTTGTCACGCTACCCCTTAAAAATACTTCACAGTTAAGTATAAATATTTTAAATAATAATATTTCAAAGCCAAAAAATTAAAAAGACAATATCAAACTGCACTGGACAACATAAGTGAAAATCCTACATCACACAATTAACATAATTTCCTGAGTTCTGCCTTATGATTGTGTGTGTGTGTGTGTGTGTGTGTGTGTGTGTGTGTGTGTGTGTGTGTGTGTGTGTGTGTTGAATGGGTTTGTATACTATGTTTTCTTTCTTGTCAGTGAACGTGATAAAGAAACTAATCACAGCAGATTTCACAGTAATGTCTTTTGAATATATATATATAAGCTATTACAGCAACTTTCACAGTGATTGATGTCTTTCCACAGTAATGCTATGGAAAAAATGTGTAGAAAATGAACAGGATTTTTACTTCTCTATTTAGCTGTTAATGCAGAAAATCTCTGCACCTCCAGTCCTGCTGGAGCCATTTCCACCGGCAAGATCCGCAGAGCTTGAGACGGACAGACATTACAGAAGTACGGAAACACTCTCTCGCTAAAGGCGTGCGTGAATGTGTGGAGATGTGTGTTGGTGAGAGGATTGAAGAATGACACTCGGCCTCCATCCCAGTCTAGCTGGACTCTGATGCGCTGGACCTTCTGTTTCACGGCGAGCGGCATAAGAAACTCCCCTGAAAGACCTTGTCCATATGTGCCATTGTGAAAGCCGAGGCGCCACAGACCAGAACTGGGCAGATTGTCTCGAGTCCGGATGGCAGTCTCTGAAATCACTCCTAAGGCCCAGGTGGTGTTGTCACCGACCTCGACGTCCCAGCAGTGAATCCCAGATCTGAAGCCCTCAGAGCCCAGGACACTCGTATAGCCCTCGCGTTTGTCTGTGTAACCCAAGGCCTGTCGACTCCACTGACCAAACCTCACATCGCTCAGATTGTCAGATAGATGCAGGCATGGGTGAGCGGTGTTGGGGTCGAGGACAACAGGAACTACAGATGGAAGAGGATGTCATGACATTTGCTTTCATATAAATTAAATAGATTTACGATGTTTTACACTACATTTAAAAAATTATGGTTACAAAAGGTTTTTTTTCATACTGATGCAATAGAAAAAAAAATGTTGGTTTCTCGAGAACCTTTCAGTTAATAGTTATTAAAAGTATAGAATCTTGTTTCCACCACAGGAAAAAATAATACAAAATAAAGGTAACTGCCATGGAAGAAAGGGTAATTGTGACTTTTTGTCTCTCAATTCTGCCTTTTTTTTAGAATTTCAAATTCTGTAAATTTAGATCTGCAAGATATAAAATCTGAATTGTGAGATATAAATATGAAAATGAGAGGGGATCAAATTACCTTATTATTCTGTGACAAAATAAAGATGTAAAAGATGTAAAAGGTCAGAATTGCAAGATAAAATAGTTATATTACCATTTTAATTATTTTTAAGTTTAAATCTCACAATTTTGACTTTTTTTTACAGCTGTGATAAAGTCAGAAATATCACAACTACCTTTTTATTGTAAACTAAGAATTCAGAGAGAGGAAAAAATACAGAATTATGAGATACAGACTTAGATTTCAGAGAAATTGTGAGGTACAAACCTAGAATTATGAGAAAAAAAGCCCTAATTACCAATTTTATTAATTTATTTTTATCCCATAGCGGAAATTGGTTTCCAGATAATAACCTCATCAAATATTTTTCTTAGTTCGAATGGCATTTTAAAATCTAAAGAACCTTTTGTTGAATGGAAAGATTTCATGGATGTTGAAGATTCTTCATGAAACCAATGATTCATGAGACTCACTGTATTGAGCAGCAGCCTTCATGTTCTGCCATACGCTGAACTTCAGATTTCCCAGGTGCTTTGCCACATTGATCAGAACTTCTGAGAGCTTCTCTGAACAGGGACTGGTGCACTGAGAGCTGGAAGAACATCCTCAGTCAGTACTCAACATGATTCTGGGTCACAATCAAAACAGACAGGGTAAAAAAAAAGAGAGATATCGCCTTACCTTTCCGGTGGGCCTTTGTACTTCTTCAGATGGATTTACATGGAAATGACCAAGATACATTGTAATTAAAAACAAATCTCATAATCAGAATCAAAATCAAAATGATATTTTATAATTATACATTGAGAAATGCTAATAAATCAGCATTAGAATGATTTCTGAAGGATCATGTGACACTGATGATTCGAGTAATGGTGCTCAAAATTCAGCTTTGATCACAAGAATAAAATCACATATAATTATATTCAAATATACTGATAAATTCAAATAGAAAACATTTATTTTAAATTGTAATCATATTTCATTATAATACTGTCTTTATTGTGCTTTTGTTCAAATAACTAATGATTAATAATTGACTATTAATCAAATAAATACTTCCAAAATAATAAATAAATGTTCAAATATTTTACATGTATATAATTACAAATACAAATATTTTGGATCCTGGTTAGAAAAATGTATAAATAATTGGCCGTACCAGCAGGAATGAGATGTTGGCGGTCTCTATTTCTTCCTCAGTGTTCCTGATTCTTTCTTCTAGAGATGGGAGTTCACTGTTAATTCTCATTATCTGCTCCTCTAACAGCTTCCTCTTCTGCTCCTCTTCCTCCTTCAGAGCAGTTATCCTGGCCACCTCTTCATCACGCAAAAACTGACGAAGCCACTCAAACTCCTTCTTAATATGTGCCTCTGTTTGCTCAGCTTGACTCTGTAACACATTACAAAGACAAAAGTTACGTAATTGTTACTCATTTCTGTAGAACATGAAGGTTTTTCCAACTGTTGATTTTACCTTGATGTGTTTCACTCGTTGATTACAGATGAATTTCTCTAATTTTAAGAGTTTGTGCCTCTCTTGCAAAGGCTTCAGGCTTGTTTTGAGCACCTCCTGAAAAGAAACATGGACATACTTACTTCAAATTCGAATTTTTTTCAAAGAATTTGCACTGTTCTTAAAAAGCTTAATGACTAAACATTTAGTACAACATCGTTTTTTATTCGATATGAGAAATGTCTAACTGCTTATGAATACATGTTTGTTACAGTGAAAATGTAATGTAATAATTTTCAAAAAAAAAGCAGTTGGATAATGTACCTTGAGAGGCACTGCAGCTTCATCCACAGGTCTGAATGTGTGATTAACATGCATGTCATCGTTCACACACACGCTGCACACGGGATGCTGGTCCTCTACGCAGAAGAGCTGAAGTTTCTCTCCATGTGCACTGCACAATAACTCGTGCTCTGCAGATGCAGTCTTGCTTCTCTCCAGCTGGAAGATCTCGCACAGGTTCTTCAAAGCGCGGTTGCATGGAGGACGGTCCATGCAGAAGTCTGTTCGGCATACAGGGCATATCTGTGAGCCGCTGAGCTCCCAGTACTGATCCAGACAGGCCCAGCAAAAGCTATGAGAGCACAGCAGGAGAACAGGATCTCTGAAGATGTCACAGCAAACAGGGCACAAAAGGTTCTCCTCAAAGTGAGACGTCTGAGTTGCCATTTCGTAGTGTTTCAGCTGGGGAGAACTTGCTTTTCTGTTCACTGGAGTGTGGAGGAGAGATTCAAATACAGCTGAGCTGTGATGTCACTTTGTAAAAAAACAAGTTATGCCAGTGCAGAAGGTTTCCAAAGAATGGCTGAATGAATCCGTGTAAGCGCATGTTTGCAGGGTTGTTGTCGTTCCTTGGAAAGATAAGACTTTAGAGATTCCAAATAATTTGTTCTCTTGTTTTCTTTTTGATTCCTTATTAAGGATTCACTGGAACAGCAGCATTTGACCTACAGGCGAATCAGAACCTTTTCCTGGTTGCTTTGTTGGTTTCATTTTGAATTACAGAGTATATTTAGGTTAAACATTACCAAATGATGGAAATTCTTTCTTAGTTCCTTGTTAGTCTCTATCTGTGTGACTCATGAGTTTACATGCTGTAAATAGTGTAATTTGATGCTTGAGGGGAAACTGGAAAATATAAGTTGAGGGGAAAATATGAGTTCAGGTACAGTATAATGTACAAAGTGCAAAAAATGTAATATACATCCATATATTATGGCTGTACTTACAGTAACAAGTGTGTGTGTGTGTGTGTGTGTGTGTGCCTGTGCGTGTGCGTGTGTGTGTGTGTGTGTGTGTGTGTGTGTGTGTGTGTGTGTGTGTGTGTGGAGGGGGTGAACTGACATAACAGGAGCTTATATGCAAATTTACATCAGAATATTTTGCCAAGTTGTTGTTATGTAAAATGCAGTATAAATGTCATTACGTGTGTATTTCTCTATAGCCTCGGGCTGTTGACACATTGTAAATCACTTTGGATAAACATCTGAAAATAATTACTTGTTCTTTCTAACTGAATATAAACCAGAACAGCAGGGACGCAGATGGGATTTTTTTTAGCTGGGGTGGTGTGGGGGTATATTATGCACTAACAAGCATCCAATCTTAAAATGTGTGGTAAGCACAGCCGCTCCAGTACATGCGATTGCAAATTTTGTAAGTGAAAGTGAAACTAAAGGATTGTGCATTCGTGCTGCAGTTTCAATGCCAGGCATAATAGCGGCTCCCTGATGACCGTAATATACAGTATTATGTACATTTATATACAGGGTGTGTGTGTGTGTGGGGGGGCATTAAATAAATTTAATGCAACTATAAATATCATGGTGGTTTAGAGGTGTTGAGTTATGATCCTCTCAAACAATGTTTTAAAATAAATTGGTAATTTTTACCAATACTTAAAAAATAAAGACAGTATTTGGAACTCTTATTCAAGCAATTGGGTAACCTAGAATTTTTTGAAACAGAAAAACAAACAAGTATTTATGGCATGGACGCTGGACTACAAACAGTACTATAGTACTTGGACTATAGTACCTCTTTCTCACCAAAGAGGTACTATATTTGGAACAACAAAGACATCTTATACAAAAATAAATCTTTATATTTTGATTACTGGTTTGAAAACAATATTATAGTAGTTAGCCAGCTCTTAAACAATGATGGAGTTTTATTAACGTATACGGAATTTTTGAATACATTTTAAATACCAGTTAGACCTAAGGAATTTGCAGTTGTAATGGATGCAATCCCTCAAAAAGTGTTGACCCTTCTCAAAAGTGCATCACAGGAGAAAGATTTGAATTTTCAAGAGATCAAGAGTAAAATATTGATTGGTAATACAAATATTATACAAAATAAACTCTCAAATAACTATATTAGGAATATACTTAATAACATTGTTTATCATCCAGCTCGTTTTTCCTGGTCTTCTGTATCATTTGATTTCTAATGTGAATTGGCACAAAGCTTGGCGAACAGTAGACAAATGATATATTAATAACAAAGTAAAAGAGGTTTATTTTAAAATAATGCATAGAATATATCCAGTTAAACATGTGCTGGAACGCTTAAATTAGAAAGTGTTTGGAAATTGAAAAGGAAACTATGTTTCATTTATTTTTTCACTCTATACATACAAAAATATTTTGGATTGATGTGGAGTTATTTATTAAGAAAATGTTGGATATTTCTTTGCAGCTGAGTAGATTTGATGTAATAATGTACTTCGGTGATCATGGATTTGATAAAGATAAAGCATACTTCATACAGTTGTTAATTTTACTGGGGAAGTTTCATATTCATAAAATGAAGTGGTCAGGCTCCAAACCAAACTTTTCTCATTTTATAAACAATTTCAAGCTATCTTGTAAGGTCTTGTATAATTGCATGAGTAAAAAGGCTATTAGAACTCATAGTATTGTAAGCAGGTATGCTATTGTATAATGTGACGCCCCAAAACTTAAATTATATTTTTTATAATATTTTGTTACTCTCCTCTGTCACTGTTTCTCATTGTATGTTCTGATGTGAGGCATAATGAAACATTAAAAAAGATCCCGTGCAGATGGCACTAGGGATGGGGGAGGGGTATGACCCACAGATCCATAGTGACCCGATCCGTCTCCCTAACTGTCTCTACAAAAGGCGACATCGGTAAACAGAGGATTAATCAGGGTTTCCGCTATGTACATTAGCCTAAAAGCCTGGGTTTACTTCACTTTCCACTCCTGTTGTACACTCACCGTCCGAGCGTTCTAAAAAAATTGCCTGGTTGCGGACGGTGAGCGTACAACAGCGCATACACTTGAATGTCGAGCTCCTCTGTGTCCATCCGCACTCATCAGTGGGCCTCATTGGGACTTTCGGCTAATGTACATAGAGGAAACCCTGATTAATCCTCTGCTTACCGATGTTGCCTTTCGTAGAGACAGTTAGGGGGACAGATCGGTTCACTATGAATCGGGTGACCCCGTCAAGGTCATATAATCTTAAAAATAAAGGTGCTTCAAAGGCTTCTTCAAGAGATGCCATAGAAGAACCATTTTTGGTTCCACAAAGAATCATTAATTCAAAGGTTATTTAAAGAACCATCTCTTTATTAACTTTTTATAATCTGAAGAACCTTTTGTGAAACAAAGTTCTTCAGGTGTTAAAGGTTCTTTATGGAACCGTTTAGACAAAAAGGTTCTTCTATGGCATCATGAAGCACCTTTATTTTTAAGAGTGTATGATGCTACAAGCTTGGCACTCCTATTTTTGGGCAGTTTCTCCAATTCTTCTTTGCAGTATCTCTCAAGCTCTATCAGTTTGGGGAGCGTCTGTTCACAAACATTTTCAGGTCTCTTCAGCAGTGCAGCTGATTATATAGACAGACGCCCCTCCCATTTTGGCTGGCTATGGCGGGCTACATAGCCATTGGCTCGCACGCCACCGCCGTGCAATGGTTCGTTTTTTAATCCTACACGAACCAATCGACGTGCAGTTATAACTGCGTGATTGAAATAGGCTTTAGTTGAAGAGGAAAAAAGAGTTTTTCCCATACAAGCATCGATACTCGACGCAGTACTAGTGAAATATCGAAAGGGAACATACAAGACTAACTATTTTTAATGAATTTAATTGACCAAATATTAGTGTTACTGTTAACTCATTTTATATTATTATTTTATCTGTGTGGAATTAGTTTTAAAATGTGAAATAATACAGGATTATTCTGAAGTTTTCAAGAAAATAATTGATAAAAAACCCACATATATATATATATTTTTTTTTTACTTATGAAAAAAAACATAAGAATAAGAACTTTATTTTAATTTGATTCATTTTATAACCGCAATTCCAGAAAAGTTGGAATGTTTTGTAAAATGCAATACAATCACGAATCTGTGATTTGTTAATTCTCTTTAACTGTTATTTAATTGACAAAAGTACAAAGAAAATATAACCATAGATTTTACTGACCAACTTTAATGTATTTTGTAAATCTAAACGTTAAGTTTTGATTTTAATGACTGCAGCAGACTCCAAATAATTTGGGACAGAGTCAAAATAAAAGTGAAAATGTTTCAGAATACATTCTAAAAAGCACACATTATACGCGGAGGAGACGAATTGTTGAATACAGGCAGGTTTTTATTTTATAAAAAAAATTTTGCTTCGTAAAATTACGGTTGAACCCCTGATGTCACATGGATTATTTTAATGATGTCCTTGCTACTTTTCTGTACTTGATCATGGTCATTAGATTGCTGTCTATAGAGGGTCATAGAGCTCTCAAAATTCGTCAAAGATATCTTAATTAGTGTTCTGAAGATGACCACAATTAACACAGGTCTTACGGGTTTGGAATGACATCAGTAATTAATGACAGAATTTTAATTTTTGGGTGAACTATCCCTTTAAACAGTTTTGAAACAGTTCACAGTGAGTGAATATCTATCATGTTTTGGTATGAAAGGAGCATCTTAGTCTTTGCCATCAAATGAATATGCATTACCTTAGACGGCATTGCATAAGAAGCCGTCAAATGCTGCTGTGTTAAATATTGCCACATGGGCTGCTGCTGCATCATAAATGCAACTTGAACCTTTGTTACTCAATGAGAAACCGATACGTCAATTCTATGTGTGCCATGGGCTCTCTGGGCCAGAGCTCATCTCAGATAATCAAAAAGACAGTGCATGGAAATGTGTGCTGTGGTCAAACGAGTCCACGTTTTAGCTTGTTCTTGGGAAAAACAGATATAACATTCTCAGTCCCAAAGACCAAAGGGACTTTCTAGATCTTCACCAGAGATAGATGCAACAGAAAACATCTGTCATGGTACGGGGGTGCATCAGTGCAAACAGTATGGGTGACTGGCACATCTGCGAAGGAACCATTGACATGGAGGCATAGATATGCTGAGTATCTGAAGTCTTGTATCAAGTGAGATTTTACAAGGATTTTGCTTGCATAACTTTACCAATTATTTTCCTCAATTCCCAAACAACTAAAGGTTTAGTTCACCCAACAATTTTAATTAGCCCATGGTTTACTCACCCTCAAGGCATCCTAGGTGCATATGACTTTATTCTTTCAGACAACTCTAATGGGAGTTAGATAAAAAATTATCCCTGCTCTTTCAAGCTTTAGAATGGCATTAGGTGTTTTTTTGTTGTTGTTTTTTTTAACAGTCCAAAAGACATAAATTAAAGTGCGTAGATCCATAATAAAATGTGCCTCACACGGCTCCAGGGGTGAATAAAGGTCTCTTGTAGCAAATGTATGCTTTTTTGTAAGAAAAATATCCATATCTAAAATGTTATACATACATGTACTTACATTTACATTTATTCATTTAGCAGACGCTTTTATCCAAAGCGACTTACAATTGAAGAATACAATAAGCAATAAATTATAAAGAGGCAAACAGACACAGAATTTGCTTGTAATACAAATTTCTAGGCATTGTTCAGAGAAAATTCTGACCAGACAATGAGAGGTTAAGGGAAAGAGAGCAAAGTTAAGGAAAGAGAGTGAATGTTTTTTTTTTTTTTAAAGATGAAGTCAAGTGATGAAGGAAGAGATGAGTTTTCAGGTGTAGCTTGAAGATTGACAGGGATCCAGCATTCCGGATGGGGGTGGTAAGTAAATTCCACCAGTCAGGAACGGTGGATGAAAACGTTCTGGAGAGTGATGTTGTGCCTCTCTGTGATGGCACCACGAGGCGACGCTCGCTCACAGATCTCAGACTTCTTGAGGGGATGTAAATTGTTATAAGTGAGTGGAAGTAGGAGGATTCTGAGCCTGTGGCTGTTCTACTGTATATGCAAGCATCAGTGTCTTGAACTGGATGCGAGCTGCAACTGGTAGCCAGTGCAGGGGAGATAAAGAGAGGTGTGACATGGGCTCTTTTGGGCTCGTTGAAGACCAGTCGTGCTGCTGCATTCTGAATCATCTGTAAAGGTTTGATTGTGTTCGATGGAAGTCCAGCTAGAAGAGCATTGCAGTAGTCCAGTCTAGAAATGACAAGGGCCTGGACAAGAAGTTGTGCTGCATGCTGTGTAAGGAAGGGCCTGATCTTTCGGATGTTGTGCAATGCAAACCGGCAAGATTGAGCAGTTTTTGCAATGTGGTCTTTGAAAGTTTTGCAATGGGGTCTTTGTATCTCACTTCCGCTGACTGTCATACATGCAAGCCATTCCGGCAAATGATGTATATAGTATGCATCGCGTATGCATCGCGCACGCACCTGTGAGATATGCAAGTGTTGCGAGTTTGTTTACAGGATCCAAGGAAGCAAAGCTTCCTTACTTTAGCAAAACAAAAAACAGTCTCCTCTTGGCTAATATCCTCCAACATTTTTCTTTCCAAATTCTCATTTTGTCCATCCCAAAGAGGCACAAAATCACTTTGACAGACATTGCATTTCACAGACATTTTACATTAAATGTTCCCTCCTGGTGGAATGACCTGCCCAACTCAATCCGAGAGGCTGTCCTTAGCCATCTTCAAGAATCAGCTTAAAACAGATCTCTTCCATCTTTATTTGACCCTCTAACTCTAGCACTCTCTATTCTTATTCTATTCTTTAAAAAAGCCTAACACTAGCTTCTCTAGTCTTCTTGTATTCTATTCTTCTTGTATTTGTTGTATTTTTATTTGTTATATAAAAAACCTTGCTACGTGTACTGCGTTAAGCCAACTGAGACTTATTATAGCACTTGCTTCTGTTGGCCTAATTTGTAAGTCGCTTTGGATTAAAGCGTCTACTAAATTACTAAATGTAAATGTAACTAACCCTTTAAACACTGTAATTAAAAGTAAAGTTGATGTGACAGTGTTAATCTTGCCTCTATCCCAACTTTATGTTGCAACCATCAAAATCAAAATTTGCTTAGGCTATATTTGCAAAATAAAATTAAGTTGGCTAGTGAAAACAATGGCATTTTTTCTTTATACTTTAGTTAATAAAAAAAAGTTTAAAGAGAATGCACAAATAACATTCTTCATTTTTGACATTTCACAAAATGTCCAAACTTTTCTAGAATAGGGGTTATACATCTGTTTGGAATTGGTTTTAAAAGGCCAAATAATGCTTCACGATTCCTCTGAAAACAAATTCAGGACTGTTTTCTCCTGATATTCTCCTTATTTTGCTGCGCAAATGCAAGCTATTTTCTGTGCATGTGCGAGACTTCTGATCTATTAGCCGCTAGAAAATAACTAGAAGAATAACAAAGTCCACTAAGCACTAAACATAAATACGCTACAAACCAGAGTGTTTATAACTAAGACAGTAGATGAAAATAATCTGATAATAAATACCATATTTATAAGTAAACCTTAGCAAACACCACAAGCATCAAAATATATAAAGAGTTTTAATTAACTCCATTGTCCACTAGAGAGTGCCATTGCATTGAATATAGACTGACTTATTTTGAAGCGCGTTCTCTTGAGGCATTTTCCATCTGAATGGATGTACACTGCCTCTGTGTATTGCAGGACTAAACGTCCAGCACTTCTTCAAATATAAAATATCAAGCATGCACCATGTTGATTACAAGGACCTCCCTTGTGAAATGGGTGTGTCATCTACTGATGTGATGTAAAAGGAACCACTTATCAGTGACATTTAACCTCCGGGGGCTTATTGGCACTGGCAAAGGAAACAGGAGACAGATATAATTAGTGGCTCTCCAAAGAGCCCTGTGTTATTTCGGCCCATTGTATAAATGACACCAGTGATGCTTCCCTGAACTTGAAAGCTGTTTCTTATTGATTAACACGCATGTCACTCTTGCGTTCACTCTTGTGTTCAGGCTTGTGTATGGAGATAGAAACACTTACAGCTCATTGCTGTCATGTAGCCAGAATTTTAACCTAACTCCATAAAGTCAAAGTTTTCACAACAAGCCTTTTCTGGTTAAGGACCAAGTCCATCTGATTGGCATATAAAGTTACCAGTCACCGTTTTTTTTTTATGTTACATGCCGTTTTTTATTATTATTATTATTATAATTTATGTCACGGATGTAACCCGATCCTTCAAACGGGTGAATATCCGCAATTCTGTGGGTCCGGATGGCATCCCAGGCCGTGAGCTCAGAGCATGCGCATTCCAAATAGCCGGGGTTTTTACAGACATTTTCAATTTTTCCCTCTCTCTGTCTGTGGGTCCCTCATGCTTCAAAAAATCCACCATTGTGCCCATACCAAAGAAAAACATATAATAACATGCTTGAATGACTGGAGGCCCATTGCTCTGACACCAATCTTCAGTAAGTGTTTTGAGAAACTCATCAGAGACTACATCTGCTCTGTGCCACCTGCCTCACTGGATCCGCTACAATTTGCATATCGCAGCAACCATTCCAGAGACGATGCTATTGCCTTCAACCTGCACTCTGCTCTCTCCCTCCTGGAAAATAAGAACACCAATGTGAGAGTGCTGTGCATGGATTATAGTTCAGCATTTAACAACATAGTGCCTGCCACACTGGTTGCGAAGCTTCAGACTCTGAGACTGAACAGACCTCTGTGCAGCTGGATCCTGGACTTCCTGACAGGCAGAAGTCAGGGGGTCAGAATCAGTAACAATACCTCATCTCCCCTGATCCTCAACGCTGGTGCTCCGCAGGGCTGCGTCCTCAGCCCACTCCTGTACTCCCTGTACACACATGACTGTACAGTCACACACAGCTCCAACGTCATTGTCAAATTTGCTGATGACACAACGGTGATAGGCCTGAACACTGACAACGATGAGACGACCTACAGAGAGGAGGTGAGTACCCTGACAAAATGGTGTCAGGAGAACCACCTCTCACTCAACATCGACAAGACCAAGGAGCTGATGGTGGATTTCAGAAGACAGAGCAGAGAACACACACCCATCACCATCACCATCTACACCAGGCGGTGTATATGTAAAGTCCAGAGGATCATCAAGGACTCCAGCCACCCGTCCCACAGACTGCTCTCTCTGTTGCCCTCAGGAAGACGTGTCCGCAACATCCGATCCCGCACTAGCCGACTGAGGGATAGATTTTCCCTCAGGCTATCAGGTTAATGAACTGTCAAAACTAATACACCCTACAGCACACTCATACTTTACGATTTGCCATGCACTGCACTTTAACACAGTTCAACTGTACTACACGCGCACACTGCACAAACACAACAATATATCTGCTACCAGTGGATAACATCCAATGCACATCCATGACATTGCATATCCGGCTTTTGTATAATCTGCTGCCCCTTCGCATATTATTGTGTGTAGTGTATATATATGTGTACAAAATGTAGAATTAGTACATATGGTGTATGATCTGTATTGATAACTGTAAGTATGTCTAATAGTACACTGTGTGTACTAAGTATATGTATGTGTATTCTGCACATTTTCTTCTGTATAAGTCTGTAAGTATGTACTGTCTATAGCACGCTCTCAAGAATTTCACTCACCAAGGCACATGTGCTGTGGTGATGTGACAATATAAAAGTGAAGTGAATTGAAGTAATTGCAAACTGTATTTTCTTACTTTCTTTGGATTTTGGGGTGAACTATGACCCTGACATTACAGAGGGGTTTAATTGGACAGGGGCATCCAGGGGTGAGCCCCAGCATATAGTTTTACACTGGTAAAAAAAATGAAATAAAAATGAAACAAATTTAGACATTTAAAATAATAATAAAAATAACAAAAACATGAAACACAATTAGTAAAACTTAAACATTTACAGTAAATAAAAACAAAATATAAAAATAAAATAATAAAAACAATGATACTAAAGTAGGCTATTCATTTCATGACTAACAGCACACTGTAAGTAATCTTTGTAGCAATACCTTAAGGTTCCTCTTATGTTTTCAAGATAAGAACCATTTAAGAATTTTTCAAGAACTGCACAGTTTTACAAACTCTTTGCAATTTCTTATCTTCTTCTTAAAGACCCAGCATTCTTAAGAATAAAATTAATTTAGCTTCTATTTCTTGTTATTTAAAAAGTAAAAAGAAAACAAAAGTTAAGAATAATACGAGCTTCATTTTAATTGTTTTGATTTTATATTATAAATGTGTCTGTTTGGAATTGGTAAAATGCCAAATAAGTATTCAAGATTCTTCTGAAAGCAAACTCAGGACTGTTTTCCTCTGATATTCACTTTATTTTGCAGGGCAAAGGTATGCTATTTGTATGTGAATGTGTTAGGCTTCTGGTTTATTAGCCACTGTAAGTAAATAATTACAAGAATAACAAAGTACTGTAAAAATGAATACACTACAAATCAGCATGTTTATAATTAAAACCAATAATATAATACAAAATGTAACATAATTATAATTTGTATTAATAGTTACTGCATCATTTTTCACACTAAATTATTTGGTCCGATGGCTCAATTTGGAAAGTTGGGACAAGTTTTGAACAAATTCTTAAAGAAAGTATAAGAAAGTAATTTGTGTTAAAACATGTTTAGAGTAAACTATACTAAATTAACATAGGCCTACAGAAACTTTTAAACTTCTAAACTTTTAAAAATCAAGCTAGTAAAGCAGAGTGAAATCATAACAATAAATGGCAGAAGTAAATTTAATGTAAACGCATGTCAGTATACAGTATACTGCATATGGTGATATTGTATATGGATGCATGTATACATTTTAGAAGAACTTCTGATTTTTAGATATAAATTATATATTTTTTCACCTCACTGTAAAGCCAGATTCTTCAACAGTAAATACTGTAAATTGTTAGAGACTGTTCTGCACTGAAAATGACACAACGCTGAGGCCGTGTGCTTCACTGAATCGTATCATTACAATGTGAACAGGTGTTGACAGTGAGGAGCAGGTCAGGACACAACTTCATCCAACAAGCTGCTCAAGACTGACACAAATGCTGCTAGTGCTGTGTGCTAAAGGAAGCAACAGTATTACTAGTACCTGAACTTGGAGTCAGTGACTTGAATAAATCCTGAAGTATTAAGCCTAACTAAATTCTGACAGGTAATTTGTACCATTTGTGCTATGAAAATGAGAAAATCTCTCACAGAGAGAGAGACCCGAACCATAGTTAGAGACCAGTGGTGTGCAGTGGTGTTTCTGAAATGAGGAAGATTTTATATATATATATATACTAATGTATATATACAGGTGCTGGTCATATAATTAGAATATCATCAAAAAGTTGATTTATTTCACTAATTCCATTCAACAAGTGAAACTTGTATAATGTATACATTCATTCCACACAGACTGATATATTTCAAGTGTTTATTTATTTTAATTTTTATGATTATAACTGACTACTAATGAAAACCCCAAATTCAGTATCTCAGAAAATTTGAATATTGTGAAAAGGTTCAATATTGAAGACACCTGGTGCCACACTCTAATCAGCTAATTAACTCAAAACACCTGCAAAGGCCTTTAAATGGTCTCTCAGTCTAGTTCTGTAGGCTACACAATCATGGGGAAGACTGTTGACTTGACAGTTGTCCAAAAGACGACCATTGACACCTTGCACAAGGAAGGCAAGACACAAAAGGTCATTGCAAAAGAGGCTGGCTGTTCACAGAGCTCTGTGTCCAAGCACATTAATAGAGAGGCGAAGGGAAGGAAAAGATGTGGTAGAAAAAAGTGTACAAGCAATAGGGATAACCGCACCCTGGAGAGGATTGTGAAACAAAACCCATTTAAAAATGTGGGGGAGATTCACAAAGAGTGGACTGCAGCTGGAGTCAGTGCTTCAAGAACCACTATGCACAGACGTATGCAAGACATGGGTTTCAGCTGTCGCATTCCTTCTGTCAAACCACTCTTGAACAACAGACAGCGTCAGAAGCGTCTCGCCTGGGCTAAAGACAAAAAGGACTGGACTGCTGCTGAGTGGTCCAAAGTTATGTTCTCTGATGAAAGTAAATTTTGCATTTCCTTTGGAAATCAGGGTCCCAGAGTCTGGAGGAAGAGAGGAGAGGCACAGAATCCACGTTGCTTGAGGTCCAGTGTACAGTTTCCACAGTCAGTGATGGTTTGGGGTGCCATGTCATCTGCTGGTGTTGGTCCACTGTGTTTTCTGAGGTCCAAGGTCAACACAGCCGTATACCAGGATGTTTTAGAGCACTTCATGCTTCCTGCTGCTGACCAACTTTATGGAGATGCAGATTTCATTTTCCAACAGGACTTGCCACCTGCACACAGTGCCAAAGCTACCAGTACCTGGTTTAAGGACCATGGTATTCCTGTTCTTAATTGGCCAGCACACTCGCCTGACCTTAACCCCATAGAAAATCTATGGGGTATTGTGAAGAGGAAGATGCGATATGCCAGACCCAACAATGCAGAAGAGCTGAAGGCCGCTATCAGAGCAACCTGGGCTCTCATAACACCTGAGCAGTGCCACAGACTGATCGACTCCATGTCACGCCGCATTGCTGCAGTAATTCAGGCAAAAGGAGCCCCAACTAAGTATTGAGTGCTGTACATGCTCATACTTTTCATGTTCATACTTTTCAGTTGGCCAAGATTTCTAAAAATCCTTTCTTTGTATTGGTCTTAAGTAATATTCTAATTTTCTGAGATACTGAATTTTGGGTTTTCATTAGTTGTCAGTTATAATCATCAAAATTAAAATAAATAAACACTTGAAATACATCAGTCTGTGTGGAATGAATGTATACATTATACAAGTTTCACTTTTTGAATGGAATTAGTGAAATAAATCAACTTTTTGATGATATTCTAATTATATGACCAGCACCTGTGTATATATATATATATATATATATATATATAATAAGTTAATTAATGTTGCAGTTACGCTTCATGTTGACACATTTTTCAGGATAAATAAACATTAAAACAATCAATACAATTCTATTTTATGTTTTTCTTTAGTATAACTAATGCTATATTTATTAAAACAGTATTATTTCTAATTAAGCAAATCAAACTAAATTAGGCAAAACATATAATGCATATATTTGAGACAAATAAAAAACAATCTAATGAAAAAAAGTATGCCTGCATAATCAAGAACACCGAAGTTGCTTTAGTCCAACAAGTGTTTGTCTTGAAATGTTATTAACAATATAAATGCTATTCTAATGTTTACAAAAAATGTAACAAAAGTGTATTTCTTATCAAAAAAAAATAAACAAAATCCACACGATTTAATAAACAAATAAATAATACAATGTAGCTGGGTTGGGACAAACACCATAAAGTTCCCCAGTTCTTTTTCTCTTTCTTCTGGAGATGTTGTTCACCTGGAGCAACAGAAAAAAAAATGTATGTTTTTTTTATTCATTTTAAATCAAATGAAGTCTCATATGAATCTTAATGCCCAGTCGATTTTGCAGTCAAACTGTCCCATACATGGACAAAATATTCAGCTTGCACCGCACTAATCAGACTAAATGTAATTTATCATTGTCAAATACAAAATTATTTTTCTTGGCAATCACACAAGTGTATATAAAAAGCATAACCTGTTCAACTGTGCGTAATATTTTTTCAGGAGCCTGTCTGAGTTTATGAGATCTCTTTCTCTCTTTACTAATGTATGGACTGTTTCCAAAACCTTTCCAAACGTTTATTTTAGCTCACTAATCACGAACAATGAATACACATCACGATGCAACACGAACAGTCATGAATCAAAGTGGTTTGATTTATGGATTAAAGGTTAGAGTTGATTTCACTTCAGATCAGAACAGATTCTTTGGTACTGATAATTTTTTTCGGTTCACTGTGGGAACGTTCCTCAAAAGCCTGAATGATCATATTTTATAACTGCATTTGAACATTTGCATTTTATTTTTCTAAAAAAAATATGTCTGAATAATCAAGTAAAGCTAACTCACTTCAGTCCAGTGTTTATCTTGAAATACTACTAACATGAAAGGGGTTTAAGGATCCATCAAGGCAGAATGAGATGCTTGACAGCGGGAATGACAACACAACGCACAGAAGTGACTTCTGGTAAGACGCAGAGGAGCCATGCCTGGAGACAACCCACAGTGCCCAGAGCCTCCTAGTGTAGCCAACAACTTCTGCCAGCAGCTCACATAACTCCATAACCAAAGAAACAGCATTTATCGACAATCCACAGGGCTCCAGCCAGCAAGCTGCAACCACAACAACTGGCTGTGCCCCTGCAGTCCATCCAAGGATCCAGTGGCCCAAATCCTCTAAGAGAGGTGAGTGGCAACAATTTGATGAAGATGTACATGTTCCTGTGTGGCTCAGTGGTAGAGCATTGCGTCAGCAGCGCAAAAGGTTGTGGGTTCGATTCCCAGGGAACACACACTAATACTAATGAAAAATGTATAACCTGAATGCAATTGTAAGTCGCTTTGGATAAAAGCATCTGCTAAATGCATAAATGTAAATGTAATGTAAGTCAGGTTCTGGAAGTAACAGCTAAGGGGGATGTGAACCACTGACTGAGAACGATGACCACCCTCATAGTAAACATCGCAGCTGAGCGATTTGGAATAGAGGCATCCAAGCCTGCTCCAACGGCATATGCTCCAAGCCACAGAGCAAGGAAAAGAGCAAGGATAATCCAGTACCTCAGGGAAAAACTCAGGCTGCTAAAGAGGCAATACAAGTCAGTGGGGAAAGTCGAGAGAGCCAGCCAAGCGGACTTGGGAGCAATCATAAGGTTCCTGTGTTCCTGTGTGGCTCAGTGGTAGAGTATTGCGTCAGCAGCGCAAAAGGTTTTGGGTTCGATTCTCAGGGAACACATAATGTATAACCTGAATTATTGTAAATCGCTCTGGATAAAAGCGTCTGTTAAATGCATAAATGTAAATGTAAATAAGGAAACAACTCTTGACCTTATACAGGGCAGAATTCTACAGGAGGCAGCGGAAGGAGAGAGCCAGGAAGAGGGGAGCATTCTTGGCCAATCCATTTAAGTTGACCAAGAGGGCTGGCCGCCTCACCTGCTCCAAGGATGCCATAAATGACCACCTATAGTGACTCCATCAGAGAACAACCACTGGGTCCATGCGATGCGCTGATAATACCACCAGAGCCTTCATCAGACTTTGACCTGAAGGAGCCTCGCCTAAGGGAAGTGGAGGATGTGGTGAGGAGAGCAAGATCGAGCCCAGTACCATGCCCAAGTGGAGTGACCTACATGTATAAGAACATTGGCTTTGGAGGGTCCTGAGGGTCTGGAGGAGAGGGAAGATTGCCCATTCATGGAGGTATGCTGAGGTAGTGTACATACCAAAAGAGGAGAAGTCAGAGAATATAAACCAGTTTCTGGTTATCTCTTTGCTCAGCTTGGAGAGTAAAATCTTCTTTAGTATCAGTTGCTAAGAGGCTCTCCAACTTTCTGTTGAGCAATAAGTACATCGACACGTCTGTGCAAAAGGGAGGTATATCAGGAGTTCTCGGTTGTTTGGAACAAACGGGCATGGTAACCTAGCTCATCAGGGAAGCAAGATAAGGTAGAGGGGGCCTGGCTGTACTGTGGCTGCACCTAACCAATGCCTATGGCTCAATACCCCACATGCTGGTAGAGGTCACACAGGAGAAACACCATGTACCGCAGAAGGTGAAATATCTCATCCTCGACTATTACAGCAAGTTCAGTTTGAGAGTCTCTATTGGCCAGCTAACATCTGACTGGCACCAGCTGTAGGTGGAGATAATAACTGGCTGTACCATTTCAGAGACTCTCTTTGCACTGGCAATGGACATGCTGGTCAAGGCAGCTGAAACAGAGTACAGAGGCCCCCTCAGCAAGTCTAAGAGCCTTCATGGACGACCTCACAGTGACAACGATGGTGGTACCAGGAGCCAGGTTGATTCTTCAGCGGTTGGAGAGACTCATGTCATGAGCTTCAAACCTGCAAAGTCCAGGTCTTTGGTTCTAAAGAAGGGGAAGGTGACAGACAGATTCTGCTTCAGGCTGGGATAATATCAGATCCCACCAGTCACCGAGAGACCAGTGAAGAGCCTTGGGAAGGTATTTAACTGTAGACTGAATGACAAAGACTCCATCAAGGCAACCGTTGATGACCTGGAGGGATGGTTGAGAATAGTGGACAAGTCCGGGCTCCCTGGTAGATTCAAGGCCTGGGTCTACCAGCATGGAATCCTCCCAAGAATCCTCTGGCCTCTGCTTAACTATGAGGTTCCCATGACTAAAGTGGAAGGTTTTGAGCAAAAGGTGACCAGCTATCTACGCAGCTGAACATGGGAGCCTAAGACCGACCCTATATTTCTCTGCCAGCAGAAAAGAGAGGCAGAGGCTGATACAGGAGGAGGTGCGAGCTTCAGTCGAGGAAGAGCGAACCAGCAGAGCAGTGGCCATGCGGCAGCAAGGCACCTGGATGAAGTGGGAGCAGGCGATTGTCACTTGGAAGGACATCTGGAAGTGGAACCCTCAGAGGATCAAGTTTTTGATTCAGGGAGTCTATGACATCCTCAAGGTTCAAGGTTTTCTTTATTTGTCACATAATAAATTATACAGGGTACAATCAGAAGTGAAATGTAGAATCTCCCATGTCCATCCAAGCTGTGCACATGGGGCAAAAAAGAAACACCTGCATGCCCCCTTTGTTCCAGAATAGGAACATTAGAACACATCTTGAGCAGCTGCTCCAAGGCCCTGGGTGAGGGCCGTTATCGATGGAGGCACGACCAGGTCCTCAAATCCATCGCTGAGGCAATCAGCAAGGAAATCGAGGACAGCCGACACTTCCAATATACAGCCAAGGCTATTTAATTCATCAGGGAAGGACAAAAGCTATAGGAAGCATTGAAAAACTGCTCTGCAGGTTTGCTCTCCACAGCCCGGGACTGGGCAATGACAGTCGACCTGGAGAAGCAGCTGAAAATTCCAACACACATCACCCAGTCCAAATTGAGACCTGACATCATCTTGGTCTCTGAGGCCACAAAACAACTGATCGTGTTGGAGCTAACAGTGCCCTGGGAGGAGAGGATGGAGGTTCAAGAGAGAAAGAGGGAGAAATACCAAGAACTGGTGGAGGATTGTTGGAGGAACAGATGGATGACCAGGTGAATGCCAGTAGAGGTGGGCAGCAGGGGATTTGCAAGTCACTCCCTGAGCAAGGCCTGCTGGGCATTATGGGTGATAACCGAAAGAAGAGCCATAGGCAACAATGTGGAGGCAGCAGAAAAAGCTTCCAGATGGCTCTGGTTGAAGAGGGGAGAGCAGTGGGGGCAGTAGAATGCCACTTGAATACAGGCCGGGGTCTGATCAGCCTCGGTCGGGTCGCCAGGACAAGGGTGTCTGTTGTAAGACCCGAAACACCCAGTAACTCCTGGACTGATGATGTGTCCAAGGTCATGCATCAGAAGATGTTTTCTGTAAACTAACAATATTATTCGTATGTTTATTTGATCGAAATCAGTAAAAAGACACATGGAGCTGAAGATGCGCATTTGTACAATTATACTAATAGGCTTGCTATATAAGTCTAAACTATCAATCAGATGACAGAAAGCATGTACTAACATTTTGATAATGTTGATCATTTAGAGGCCTTAGAAATTTGTAAATCAAATAAAATACTGTAGGGTTAAAGAGGTCATTATCAAATTTTCCCTGATGTTTTGAAACAAAAGAGTACTTTTATATTTAGCCCTGAAATAACCACATCTATGTGACCTTAACAGTTCGAGCGTCACAATGTAATTTCAGGATTTGCAAAGAGCTTGTTATTGAAGGTTGGAGCAGTTAAACACTATATTCGATCCGAAAGTAGAGCGTGGTTGCTCATTTCACATGTGAAAAGGGCCTTTGTATAGAAGTCTAAAAGGAAGAGCAGCTCAAAAAGGCAAATTTAAATGTAAGGGGCAGAGAAAACGTGCAAAATGCTTATGTAAAACTAAATTATGAATTACTGATTAAAATTTGTAGAATTTTAAATGATTCCTAAAGTTGTTGCACTTCATTTCATTTGTACAAACACGTTATGGCCTATGACTTTTTGAGGCCTGATTTTAACATTCAGAATTTGAATCAGAAAGTAACCTGGCTGGAGAATCTGTGTTAACACCTGCTGCCTCTCTGAGAGTGACCCACAGTGAGAGTCAGAGTGCCTGTCATACTCAACACACACACACGCACACTCCTCCAGATTGTTCAAGATTGGGCTGTGGACACACATCAGTGCGGAGAGAAAGAGAGAAGGATAGAAAACAGAAGATCAGGGAGATTTCACAAAGAAGTTGCAACTATTTTTACAATTCCTGTGGGGGAAAACAGTAAAAATTAGTGGTTCTTATCTGTGCCACAATGTGTTGTGTTTGGTCAGGGTTTCTATTGTTCTAAGTAGTTGGTAGCAACATGACATCTTTCATAACATTTGTAAAACAAACAGGGGAAATTAGGAATCACAATTAGATTTAAAGACCCCATGTGGTGGCTGTTTACATGTCTGTCTGGTGTTTTTTATATCCTTAAAGTGCCCCTATTTTGGATTTTTGAAAATGAGCTTTCGTGCAGTGTGTAGGTTCAAGGTTCAAGGTTCAAGGTTCAAGGTTCTTTATTATTTGTCACATACACAATCATACAGGGTATAATAAGTAGTGAAATGTTAGTCAGGACAGGTCCGCTCAATGGAAAGTGCAAAAAAAAATAAAAATTATAATGAAATAAAAATAACATAAAAGCAATAAAAACTATGAAACAAAACACGAGAGAGTATATATATATAAATATGGTGAGAATGAAATAAGAAACAAATAATGAAATAAAATAAGGAGTAAGATGTGCAATGAGATAAAGTGTGCTGTGCAAGAGAATGTGCAAATAGGTTGTACCGGGAATGTACACATAGCAGCAGTGTGGATGATGGGGAATAATGGATGTGTTACAGTTTATTAAGTTGAGTCCTGTGGATGTTATTATGTTATGAGACTGAGTTTAGGAGCCTGATGGCCTGAGGGAAGAAACTCCTCCTCAGTCTTTCAGTTTTAGCCAACATGCTCCTGAAGCGCCTGCCAGATGGCAGTAAACAGAAAAGATGGTTACCGGGGTGATTCGAGTCTTTGATGATTTTAGCAGCTCTGCTTTTGCAGCGTTTGAGGTAGATGTCCTGCAGAGAGGGGAGAGTAGACCCTGAGATGCGCTCAGCTAAGCACATGACTCTCTGCAGAGCTTTGCAGTCCTGGTTTGTGGCATTATTATACCACACTGAGATGCACTGAGTCAGAACACTTTCTATGGCCCCTGAATAGAAAGTTTTCAGGATAGCTGGTGAGACCCTGAATTTCCTCAGCTGTCGCAGATGGTACAGCCTTTGCCTGGCTTTCTTCACCTGTGTTTGGATGTGTGCAGTCCATGTCAGGTCCTCGGAGATGTTTACACCGAGGTACTTGAAGCTGCTCACCCTCTCCACAGGGGTCCCACTGATCATAAGAGGGGTGTAGGGCTGCTGCTGTCTCTTCCTGAAGTCTACAATCAGCTCTTTGGTTTTGCTCACGTTCAGAGAGAGACAGTTGTCCTGGCACCATGATGTAAGTCTCTCCACCTCATCCAAGTATGCGGCCTCATCATTGTTGGAAACGAGGCC
Organism: Oxygymnocypris stewartii; assembly: GCA_003573665.1. Classification (NCBI taxonomy): domain Eukaryota; kingdom Metazoa; phylum Chordata; class Actinopteri; order Cypriniformes; family Cyprinidae; genus Oxygymnocypris; species Oxygymnocypris stewartii. The sequence continues at coordinate 131,537 of QVTF01021965.1, forward strand.
CAGAACCACAGTATCGTCAGCGAATTTAACAATGGAAGTGGATCTGTGTGAGGACACACAGTCGTGGGTGTATAGAGAGTATAGCAGGGGGCTCAGTACACAGCCCTGTGGGGCTCCTACATTCAGGGTGATGGAGTTGGAGGTGAACTGGCCGACTTTCACCACTTGTGGTCTGGCGGTGAGGAAATCTTGAATCCAGTCACAGAGTGAAGTGTTTAGGCCGAGGTCTGATAGTTTGACAGCTAGCTTGGTGGGGACTATAGTGTTGAAAGCTGAGCTATAGTCGATGAATAGCAGCCTGACATAGTTGCCATTTTTGCTGTCGATGTGAGTGAGGGAGGAGTGCAGTACCTGGGAGATGGCATCATCAGTAGACCTATTTGGCCGATAGGCAAACTGAAGAGGGTCCAAGGTAGCAGGGATGGAGGAGCAAATGTGTTTCTTTAAAAGTCTCTCAAAAACCTTCATGACTGTCGATGTGAGGGCAACTGGACGGTAGTCATTCAGGCAAGAGGGTTTACTGTTCTTAGGCACAGGGATTATGACAGATTTTTTAAAGGAGGTGGGAACAACAGAGGTAGCAAGGGACTCATTAAAGATGGAAGTAAACAAACCAGCAAGCTGATCAGCACAGGACCTCAGAACGCGGCCAGTAATCCCATCAGGTCCTGCTGCTTTCCTTACGTTCACTCTCTTTAGTTCCCTCCGAACGTCATCCTCTGAAAATGTGATAGCAAAATCATCACTGCTCTGTCTGCTGCTTTCTGACGTGCTGATCGGCAGAATCGCGCCGCCATTAACGTTACATTCAAAGCGGCCGTAGAAAGTGTTTAGCTCCTCGGCCAGCAGCGGATCTGCTCTCACCTCCGCGGAAGAGTTATTTCCAGAGGAACAGATGGTTTACAGTCCCTGCCACATGCGTCGAGAGTCATTGAGCTGGAAATGTGACTCAATTCTCTCCCTGTACCGGCGCTTAGCGGCTCTTATTGCACGCCGGAGAGCATAACACGATGTTTTGTATTCGCTCATGTTCCCCGACAAAAGACCAGCATTGTATGCGGCAGTGCGATGGTTAACCGCATCACGGATTGATCTGTCCACCCACGGTTTCTGATTGGAGAATGTCCTTATTGTTACTGTTTCGGTGGCTTGCTCGGTTAGCGTGTTGATAAAACTTACTGCTACATCCGTGAATTCGCTGACGTCAGCTGAACTCGCCCGGAACATGTCCCAGTTGACGTCATCAAGAGACGCCTGTAGCATAGCTTCAGAGTGGGAGGACCAGCGCGTCACTTCCCTCTCCACCGGGGGTCTCTGAACGATCCGTTGTTTATATTCCGGTGTGAGAAAGATGGCCGCGTGGTCTGATTTGCCAAAAGCCGGCAGGGAACGAGCTTTGTAGGCATTCTTAAACTGGGTGTAGCAATGATCCAGTGTATTCTGTCCTCTAGTTGGGCAGGATATATGTTGGTGAAAGTTTGGCGTGACTTTTTTGTGGTTGGCTTTGTTAAAGTCCCCAGCGATAATGGAGGCAGCGTCAGGGTGCTTGTTGATGTAGCCGCTGAGCTCATCGTAACACAGATCTAAGTGAATGAAAACATCCTGCAAAGTTTTAAATCTTCAAGTGCACCTTCAATAAAGTTATTGTATCTTAAAAGAAAGAGTTGACTCTGAATTAATGAAACGAGTCATTTTTAAAACGAATCCCAAGCCGTTTCATATTGACGTCAACATGAAACATTAGTATATTGCCCGCCATATTGTTGTGCACGCAGACCTGGGCAAACTTGATTTTGGCGTGGGTCTGAATGAAAATGCAAATTCATTATTTTCCACTAGGTGCCTCTTTTGGAGCTGTAAAAGCTCACAAACACTGCTTTAAATAAAATCGACTAATCACCGCAGATTAGCGTCACACAAAGGAGGGGTTTGGAAGAATGAATCATTGAGCAAATCGTTTGGGAGACGTTGAGCAAATTCACGAGTTCACACTTACATATAACAAATAAAATATAGTTTATGCATATTTGGCATGCTGTCCGAGAGGAGGGCTCTGAGCTCGGAATTTTGGCCCGAACCCAGAGTACCACCCCGCACCCACAAAAACTGAAAAATTAAATAATATGAATGAATGAATGAATCAACGAATGAATGAATAGAGGCTAAGGCCAACTTTAAACAAATTTTAATACATTGTAAATACTATTTTTTTTTACCTTTTAATGCTAATTTTATTTCTTGTGCAGCTGTTTTGGTTATTTTACGATTGTTTTTAAATATTTTTTATAAAAAGCGTTTTGAATTATCATCATGTATGAAATGTGCTTGTCTTGCCTATTTATTTAATTTTTTATTTTTATTTAGTCATTTAGCAGATTAATCAGATTAATCACCCTATTTAAGATTAGTTTGTTGTACTATAGGATTTACAATGAGCTAGTGAAAGTAGAAAGGTTTTTTTAAGTTATCTATACTTTAGATTTTGTCAGTATTAGCTTACTTCTGAATAAAATTTGTCTCTAAATATGGTTAAGTGGGTACACAAACACAAATGAGCTCCAAACAAATCTCACACACACACATTTACACATGTATGCTAAACCATATTTTTCTTTAACTCACTAGAACTAATTTCCCTCCCTCACATTCCACCATTTTTCCCATTAATCCATTAATACATTCCCTCCATTTTCAGCATCAGTCTGGCAGGTCATGCTCCATACATTCGTAATTGCATTATGAGTATATATGAGAATATATATATCTCCAGCCTCTGGTCCCAGCAAGCGTGCCAGGAATGATTTCTCATGGGTGACTGGGACTCAGATGGTGGCAGGATTTCCTCCACTGAAGCTTTCATTCCCTCACTGGCCCTGCATGCACATCAATCAGCATTCAGAGAATAAATATAATATGCAAGACGCAGCAGAGGGAGAAACTCATCAAAATGTTTGTGGTTAAGATGATAGTTCACCCAAAAATAACAATTCTGTTAGAATTTACTCACCCATTTACCTATGAACCTGACTGCACAATTAATCGAAATATATAAAGTTATGATTATGGCTGCTGTGATTAACAACCTAAAAAAAGACATCAAAGTTGCATCAAAGTATTATGTAATTTGTTTGCATTGGTTGAAATTTGTCCAGCAATGGCAAATCAGAGGCGGTTATCTGATTGAGTAGATACTAGTGGTGGGCCGTTATCGGCGTTAACGTGCTGCGTTAATGTGAGACTCTTATCGGCGATAAAAAAAATATCGCCGTTAATCTATTCTCAAAGTTGGGTTGGGAGCTGGGTCTATACTACGCAAGCTATGATGACTTTCACCCTGATATTTTAGCGCGGATGTATACCTAGCCGAATTGCACTGTAGGGGGCGAGAACGAGTCTTCGAACTAGAGGCTCGCAGTCCGTGATGGACAGATTGTTAACGGCTGGTCTATGTGGTAATACAATCGGGCAGGACATCCAAACGCTCACCTATCATTCATCAACCTCAAATATGACTTTTCATCTGAAAGATGTATGTAGTAGCAACTTTACATGGCCGCTCAATATGATGTTAACCTAGAGAAATGTGCGCTATTGAAGTGTTTGTGTGGAAGCGCGTTTGCTGCAGGACAGGCTCCGGTGCGCTCACTTGCTCTTAAAATCTCCGTCATTCTTGGTCATACAGATAAAAGTAGCCTAATACATCTTTCGAATCTGTAAAGACTCTACGTTTATTTGTGTGCACTCAGAATAACAACGAAACGTTGCGCTTTTAAGCAAACAGGATGCGCTTTAGGTCTCATGTGAACTTGAGCGAGAAACTTCGAAACTCGAATACGTTATATCTAAAAATACAGTACATAGAAAAATATATCTATAGAGAGTGAAATGTCAAAAAAAAAAAATAGAAGACGTGTGTGTTAGCATGGATGATTTACATGAAATTTAAGGAAGAGATTAAAGTTTGTGATGCATTTTGGAAACAGGAGATGAGCCCCTGGTCTAATGCGCCACCTGGCTTGAGAAACCCGTTCTCAAAGACTTACTTTTAGTCATTATTTGGGTAGCACACATATTCTGAATGCCTTCGGCAGAATTCAAATGAGCCATTTTAATCTAGATTAATCTAGATTAATTCCAAGATTAATCTAGATTAATCTAGATTAAAAAAAATAATCTATGCCCACCTCTAGTAGATACACACCATGTTTTATTTTTCATTTCATAAAAGTTTTGATTTTGATTTAGATGAGTTTTGATTTTGAGTTTAAATAGGAGACAATTGTTCTTGGCTAGAGCCTTTATTATGTAATATCTTCATATGGTACAACTATGAAATCTCCAAACTAAAACAGAACGACTTTATATAAGCTTTTGGCTTTGGGATTAACACTGTAGTTGATTTATCTATAAGAAAGAACATGCTTATGCATTTCAATTTTTACTCAATCTGTTTCGAATTTATAATTCCAGAAGGTTGAACATGAATCATACTTTAAACAAACATAAAATTTAACAGAGCTAATAAAACAGCTAAGTGATTTTTTTCCTTCAAAAGATACACTTCTATAAAAAGACTAAATAAAAGCCCAGCTAAATATGCATCCTGAGTAATTTTTCAGTGTTTACAGAGGTGACCAAAGCCGGGATTAGATGCATTGCTGAAGCTGGAAGAACAGGAAGTCCAGCCAATTTCTCCGCCTGGATGAAAGTCTTGAATTAATTGGGAGCCAGAGAGGAGGTTAGCAAACTCACATGGCCTGGGTCTGAAACTGTAGGAAATGTGGCCGGGCGTCCCACTGACCCGCTAACTGAACTGAAAGCAGGCTGTGAGATTTCAAACCCACATGACAAACAATCACACAGAGAATTTACTGCTGCATGCAAGACTGGAGGTGATTTACTGCTCGAGACCAGTTGGATCTCATGGGGTTTAAGATGTGGCCTGAGAAATAGCAGCAGGTCTTAAAGAAATAGTTCACCCAGAAATGAAACTTTGCTGATAATTTACTCATCCACAGGTTATCCAAGATGTAGTTTATTTCTTCGTTAGAAAAGATTTGGAAAAATGTTGCATTACATAATTTGCTCACCAATGGATCCTCTGCAGTGAATAGGTGCCATCAGAATGACAGTCCATACAGCTGATAAAAACATCTCAATTATCCACAAGTAATCCAGACGACTTCAGTCCATCAATTAACATCTTGTGAAGCTAAATAAACGTGTTTGTAATAAACAAAACCATTGTTAAAGCGTTTTTCAGTTTAAATCTCTGCTTCTATCAATAAAATAAAAGTTGTTTCAGAAATGGAGCAAGTTGCTGCAGACCATTCTGGAGCTGAGTGACTCATCTCACCCTCAAATCTAGCAGACCAATCCATGTGTTTAGTGAACTAATGATGCCTGAGATTGTTTCCTTTTGAGATGCAATTTACTCCTTTGAGATCAGGCAGGTTACAGCATCATTAATAGACCTGAAACATCATGGCCTGCTTTGATGCAACAGCCGATTTTTTTAAATAATGAATTAAATTCAATCAAATATGTGCACTTCTGTTCAAACGTTTGAGGTTTGTAGCACTTTTTTAAATAAATCTCTTATGCTCACCAGGGCTGCATTTATTTAATAAAAAATACAGTCATATTGTGAAATTTTATTGCAATTTCATGTAACTGTTTTCTATTTGCACATATTATAAAATGTAATTTATTGCTTTGATACAAAGCTGAATTTTCAGCATTGTTACTCCATTCTTCATGATCTTTCAGAAATCATTCTAATATGCTGATCTGATGCATCTTTATGGACACATTTTAAAAACATATATATATAAATATAACATTCCAAATATAAATTCTGCCATGCTTTATCAGTAAATAACAGTCCTCTCAGAATCCAAAGTCAATCCCAAGTTTCCCTGAGTTTCCAAAGATTTATTTGCTGTAAGCATAAAAAATCTGAACACATCAGTAAAATCTGGAAATTAATGAATAAACATTTGCTCAAGGATATGAGCCATGAAAAGAGAGAAAATCACCATTACTCAGTAGAGGGATGGCTCACACAGAACAACACACATTTTATCATTTGAAATGCTTAAACTGTATTTAAATGTGATGTCGGTGGTTAGACATTGTTGTCCTATTCATGACATTTAACCCCAATTCATGCTAACGACTGTCCCTGTGCCTCGTGTCAGCAGGTCAAATAAGAAAACAAGAAATTAGTGATCTACATAACAGTCAAAAAGTTTTACATATAAGTTTAATTTATCTAACATTTAGCTTCATTTATCTAGGCATATGGAAAAGACATGTATATGATATACTGTGTTTGTGTGTTGATGAACCAGCATTGTTTAGTATTATTCAAATAGGTCTATATTTTATTTATATGTTTTCTGTTTTCATTTCTATTTCAGTCAAAGTTGTAGTACTTTTTATTGGGTTTTTGTCATTTATTGTAGATATTGTTATTTTCCTCCATATACAGTGCTTTACGAAAGTATTCATACTCCTTAAATCTTAAATGTTTTGTTATGTTGCTGCCTTATGTTAAAGCGCTTTAAATTCGTTTTTTCCACATCAGTCTACACTCCATACACCATATTGACAAAGCAAAAAAACAGAATTGTCACAACTTTGTAAATTTAACAAAAATACAAAACTTGAAATAAAGTACATTGCATAGGTATTCATACCCTTAACTAAATATTAAGCACCTTTTACAGTCTCAAGTCTTTTTTTGTTTGATGTGACAAGCTTTTCTCATCAACCTTTGGCAATTATCTGCCATGCAATTATCTGCCATTCTTCTCACCTCTTCACCTCTCAAGGTCTGTCAGGTTGGATGGGGGCAGAAGCACATTTTCAGGTTTCTTCAGAAATATTTGATCGGGTTTAAGTCCAGACTTTGGGGGTCACTCAAGGACATTCACAGAGTTGCCTGTAAGCCTTTCCTGCTAAGTGTTTAGGTTTAATGTCCTGTTGGAAGGTGAACCTTCTACCCAGTCTGAAGTTCTGAATGCTCTGGACTGGGTTTTCATTAAGGCTACCTCAATATTCTGGTGCATTGAGCTTTTCTTCTATTCTGATGAGTCCCTCAGTCCCTGCCGCTGAAAAACAGCCACCAGCATGAGGCTGCTACCAGCACACTTAACTTTTGGGTTGGTGTTCTGCAGGTGATGAGCAGAGCTGGTTTCCTTCAAACATGATGCATATAATTGAGGTTCATCAGTCCAGATAATCTTGATTCTCACAGTCTGAGGGTCCTTTAATTTGTCTTCACTGGATTGAGTTTGGCCACACTGCCATAAAGCCCGGATCGGTGGAGTGTTGCAGTGATGTTTGTTATTCTGTAAGTTTCTCCGATCTGCATATATGATCATGGAGCTTAACTAGAGTGACCATCAGGTTCTTGGTCACCACACTAACCAAAACCCTTCTCCATCAATTGCTCAGTTTGGCCAGGAGGCCAGCACTAGGAAGAATCCTAGTTGTTTCAAACTTCTTCTATCAAGGGTAACATAGACTACATGCATTTGTGACCCTTCGTATTTTATGGTTTGTATTTTTTATAAATTTGCAAAGATGCTAAAAAACTGTTTTTTGCTTTACCATTATGGTCTATGGAGTGTAGATTGATGTGTGTGTGTGTGTGTGTGGGGGGGCTGGATTAAAGCAGTTTAATATAAAGCAGCAACATAACAAAATGTGAAAAAATTAAGGGGTATGAATACTTTCACAAGGCACTGTATGTCTATAGCTTAAAAATATATTTAATTTCACTCAACTTTTTTTTATTCAAATAATGATTTGTCTATATCAGAGTACTGTAGTGATTATAAGGCTAATAAGCTTGTTTTTGGAGGAACTGTGGGTAGCCTATGGTACTTGAGTTTCTCTGTCATATATTTCTCCATAGGAGACTCTGTGCTCGTCTATGATTTCATTAAAGATTGATAGCCACGAGTCAGATGAATTTGGAAATACCCCAGAGTCTAGATAAACGTGTGTAGAAACATTAACTGCAAAGGGAGGAAGATAAGGAAGGGGGCATGACACGGTGACATGACACTGTCAAAGAGAAGACACACACACACACACACACACTAATGAGCAAAGCAAAACTTTGCTCATTAGTCTTTGCTCAAAATCTTTCTCACACTCTCCCTCCATCATGTTCCTGTGGCTCAGTGGTAGAGCATTGCGTTAGCAGCGTAAAGGTTGTGGGTTCAATTCCCAGGGAACACACATACTGACAAAAATGCATAGCCTGAATGCACTGTAAGTCGCTTTGGATAAAAGCATTTGCTAAATGTATAAATGTAAATGTAACCCCACCACACTGACATACACAAAACAGTGTTGAGGAGGAACAAACTGTAAGTAGTGACACCACCAACTAACTCTAACTAAATGTTCAGTATAATGACTGAGTAGAGTAACTCAGTAGTGCTGCTGCTTTTGTAGGAACAAGCTTGAATACCAACATGTACTACTGTAGAGGATAGATAGATTTTCCATTTCCAAATTTTTCTGTATTATATTATTCTGTATTTCTGTATGAATTATATTTAGACATTTTGAATGACAGTAATTAAAGTTAATTTTATCTGCATCTCAACTACCTAGACAGCACAAGTACATAATACGTCTGAAAAAAATCTGGGAAACATCTGCTGTGTAATCTAAAGTCTCACAAGCAGTTTTACATGTATTCTAATAAATATATATTTGACATCTGACAGAAAACGTCTTAGAGACGCATTGCAGATGAGCAAACACTCTAAAAAATATGTCTTGCATATGTAAATGCAGACATCAAATAGACATCTCCGAGATGTACATGTGCGATTAGGTTGAGTGCTTTACTGTCAGGTGCTTGTGCCACCTTCTGTAGAACTTAATGGCATTGGTGATCTCAAAAGTTAGTCTGGAGCCCTACGATGGTTCTCGAAGTCAGAAAAGTCATAACAATGTTAGAAGAATGTTGTCTGAGGTATATTTTCACTGCAAAACAATAAGAAATACTGCAAATATCACCGCAAATTTTGAGAAAAGCCACAGCAAAATACTGTCATTTTAGGCTGCAAAAATCATAAAAAAGTAAAAAAGTGTTTGGGAAATAGATGTATGAGTGCTGCAGAGGTTGAAGGGGATGGGGGTCAGCCTGTCAGTGCTCAGACCATAGCTGCACACTGCATCAAATTGGTCTGCATGGCTGTCGTCCCAGAAGGAAGCCTATTCTAAAGATGATGCACAAGAAAGCCCGCAAACAGTTTGCTGAAGACAAGCAGACTAAGGACATAGCTTACTGGAACCATGTCCTGTGGTCTGATGAGAACAAGATAAACTTATTTGGTTCAGATGGTGTCAAGCAGTGTGTGGCAGTAACCAGGTGAGGATTACAAAGTCAAGTGTGTCTTGCCTACAGTCAAGCATGGTGGTGGAAGAGTCATGGTCTGAGGCTGCATGTGCTGCCGGCACTGGGGAGCTACAGTTCATTGAAGGAACCATGAATGCCAACATGTACTGTGACATACTGAAGCAGAGCATGATCCCCTCCCTTCGGAGTCTGGGCTGCAGGGCAGTATTACAACATGATAACGGCCACTGCCTTACTAAAGAAGATAAGGGTAAAGATGATGGACTGGCCAAGCATGTCTCCAGACCTAAACCCTATTGAGCATATGTAGGGCATCCTCAAATGGAAGGTGGAGGAGCGCAAGGTCACTAACATCCACCAAATCTGTGATGTCGTCATGGAGGAGTGGAAGAGGACTCCAGTGGCAACCTGAGAAGCTCTGGTGAACTCCATGCCTAAGAGGGTTAAGGTAGTGCTAGAAAATAATGGTGGCCACACAAAATATTGACACTTTGGGCCCAATTTGGACATTTTCACTTAGGGGTGTACTCGCTTTTATGGTCAGCAGTTTAAACATTAATGGCTGTGTGTTGAGTTATTTTGAGGGCAAAGCAAATGTACATTGTTATATAAGCTATACACTCACTACTTTACATTGTAGCAAAGTGTCATTTCTTCAGTGTTGTCACATGAAAGGATATAATAAAATATTTACAAAAATGTAAGGGGTGTACTAACTTCTGTGATATACTGTAGATAGATAAACAGACAGATAGACAGATATACAGATATACAGATAGATAGATAGATAGATAGATAGATAGATAGATAGATAGATAGATAGATAGATAGATAGATAGATAGATAGATAGATAAACTCAGTATTTTTGACAGTTTAACTGTTTATCTCCTGCAAATGATGAATAGCTTTTATCTTGGCAAGCTTCTGTATCTCTGACACACACATACTTTGAGATACATTTAAAGTATTCCTTGAAAATTATTCATGGAAAATCAGATGATAATGGAACATCACGCTCAAACTACATAGCAGGAACATCCTTCGATCGTCTACTACACAGTACATATCTCTCTTACAACATTTAGTTCTAGTTTCTCCTGGAATCCAAAAATAACCATCAGGGAGAGCTGTCAAAGCCATGCTAAATTTTTCTACCTGAGGCCTGGCCAGACAGAAAGAACAAGCGAGTGAGTGAGCGGAGGTAGACGGAAAGTGAGAGAGAGAGAGAGAGAGAGAGAGAGAGAGAGAGATTCAGACTGCATCATAGAGGAATTTTGAAGCTGTGCTCAAACTTTTCCCTCTACATTTGTACTCAGGACTGACATTTAACATCCTCTCACACAACACAAACCACTACAGCTGTAATGAAGGGCTTCTTGTCATTTCTAATTTAAAACTGTGGTTGAAGTTCAATAAAAGAAATTAGCCCAGCTACAAATTACAATGCAATTTCAACAAACAGACATGCACATCTGCGCAAATACAATATACAAACTCCACATTGAAATCAGACAATTAGATATTCAAAATGTAGTGAAAACACTATACTAAACAGAAGGGAACTGTAAATATATATAAAAAAACATATTCTGAAAACATTTACATAACATAATATAAAATATAAAAAAAATCGATAAATCTTGAATAAAAAAAATTAACAAGGGATTTGGAAACACAATGCACGTTAATGCATGTCAATAGTATATTATAATATAATATAAAATTATATAATATAATGTAATATATAAAAACTAAAATATACAAATAAATGCAACATAAAAAAACACAAACCAAATGCAAGCAAATGTCTCCCCACTCCTAAAGTACAGCTGCAATTTAGATTTATTAAAATAAAAATATTCTAGTGACCCAGAAAGAACCCAGAACACACAAAACAAAAGCATTAGCACTACGCCAATGATTTTCGATTAATATTTAATTGCTGGGGCCAACCTTTACTCACTGACCTACAAAATCTTGAGCCTGACGGTGACAGATGATGGAATTATGTGACCTGTCGATTTCAGCTGAGCACTTGATCGTTGTGTAATGAGAACGAAGTACTTTGAGTTGATATTTTATTAATTTATCTGTCACTGCGATTAACATGAACTACATCAAATGCACAATTGATTTTTTTCAGTTTATAGTTTAAAAAAAAGTAAATCACCATCTGAATGATACAAACATGACCATAGCGGCTAACATCAAACTGAAAGACTGTGGTGTCGATTAGGCATTACAAGGAAGTAATGTGGTGTCGCTCAGCAAGTAATGCATTGTTTAAGAGGTTTGCAGTTAGGAAGCTGTTCCAGAATGATTTTTGTCTGAACGCTGATGAGGAAGGGGAAGGTGTGGATGAACGGGGATGCAGAAAATCTTTACACCCACCTCCTGTCAGAGGTGCGTGTGTATCTGCCAGTGGGCTGGAATAAAAAAACTGAAAAAAGCACAAACAACAGGAACGGCATGTCCACGGCCCACCAGAGATCTGCACAGAGCTCACCACATTATCATCCCTCTGGGAAGTCTGGAAATGCATTGAAGCCTCGAGTTCTCAAAAAAGTATGCATATTTCAATACTCAGTGCTCACATTGCAGGACTTTTTAGAGAAGCTTTTTTTCCCCACGCTATTAAAACAATAGTAATTCATGAGTTTGCCTGCCCATTCAGCCATGGCAGATAGTGGTAAACGAACTTGAACCTGAGGCTAAGCTGCGTTGAGAACATCATTAATAAAAATTGTGACCTTTTATCTCACAAATCTGAGTTTATATCTTGCAATTCTGAGTTTATATATAGCAATTTGGACTTTATATCTTGCAATTCTGACTTTATATCTTGCAATTTTGAGTTTATATATTGCAATTCTGACTTCATATCTTGCAATTTTGAGCTTGTCACAATTCTGACTTCATATCTTGCAATTTTGAGCTTGTCACAATTCTGACTTTATATCACACAATTTTGAGCTTATATCACAATTCTGGCTTTATATCACAAATTTGAGCTAATGTCACAATTCTAACTTTATATCTCATAATTCTGAGTTTTATATATCACAAATCTGACTTTATATCATTATTTGGAGTTTCTCACAATCTTGACTTTATATCTTGCATTTTTGAGTTTATATCTCATTATTTTGAGTTTATATCACAATTTCCTGTTTATATCTTGGAATTTTGATATTCATTTCATATCCACTCATTTTTTTATTTGTATCTTGCAAGTTTTAAGTTTATGTCTCACAATTGTGAAAAAAGAGCTGTAATTATCTTATTTATTTACTTTCGTTATTCTATGGCGGAAATGTTCTTCCACACTTTTCCAATGAATGTGATGTAATTGCTGCAATTAACAGCATGTTAGAAAAACACTTGCAACCAGTGACACCCCATGGATCTGCAGTGACCACAATCATCTCTTATTGAAGGTGTATTAAGGTTTCAAGACTTCATGTCGACTGCAGACGATTTCACTTTTTTATCTCATCAAGAATCAACTCTTTAAAACTGGTTAACTTGCACAATACAAAGCTTAAAAACTGCATTCCAAAAAGCCCCATTTTATCCTAATGATGAATGATTATCATATTTAATAGAATTTTATTATCCGATCAGATCAAACCTGTGGGTCGAGACCAACACTTTTTTAGTGTCTGAAGAAAGACATACATAATTTATTCCTAATGACAGTAAAATAAAAATGCAAACTAATTCATGCAAATATAAGAGCGCAGCTGGTGGTGATAAAATATGAACTAAGTTAAGCTCGCCGTTTTCTCTGTTTGTCATCGAAGTTCTCTCTCTCTCATCATCATGCTCAAAATCTCTTTATTAAATTTGACCAAATCAACTCTATGAAGCAGGAAACCAATCCTGCTGTTTTCTTGGCTGAATGAAAGAAAGACGCCACATCTCTCTCTCACCCTGAAATTGGTCGGACACACATGCCCAGTAGTCAGTCTTGCTCCTCGGCTGAACCCTGCCAAAAAATGACAGAATTGGCAGTTGTTCCCTGTCATAAACAAATCCACCTCTGATCACACAAAACCCACATATGAAAGCCCTCCAAAGCACATTTATTCCAGAAGGATGTTCAGCAGGTATGTCTTTTACATCTAAGGGCTTTAAGTCGGTGTCTAGACGCCGCAGACGCAGCTGGGAATCAGAGGAATTCTTAAAGATAGAATTCACTTCCGCAGCTATGAAAGCTCTGAGCAGACTTGAAGAGAACAGCGCCACTTGATTTTTGTCATGACACTCAACCGCTGTTTCATTTGAGTCTTTAGACCACACACATTAATTGGCTCGCCTGGTGCACTGCATAATAAGATTTCTTCATAATTAGATTTTTTTTTTCACTGGAAAGTAGGCAGAAAATATCAAAGTGAAAGACAAGGCTCAGAAATATCATTCCTGGTATGATGAGAGATGTCAGATCTAGATGAGTCTGAAATGATGAGCTGGATGAATCTCACAAGAACATGTTCAATTCACTTTTCAATCAATCAATCAATCAATCAATAGTAAGTATGTTATATAATTATATATATATATATATATATATATACTGCATATACACACACACACACACACACACACACACACACACATATACGCACACACACATATACGCACACACACACTGTGTGTGTGTGTGTGTGTGTGTGTGTGTGTGTGTTTGTGTGTATATACATACATATATATATATATATATATATACATATACACTACTCACCGGTCACTTTATTAGGTACACCTGTTCAATTGCTTGGTAACACAAATTGTTAATCAGCCAATCACATGGCAGCAACTCAATGCAATTAGGCATCTAGAAGTGAAGACGACTTGCTGAACCAAGGTATGCAGAATATCATCTTTGAACTCACAACACGTCGAACCCTGAAAGAGATGGGCTACAGCAGCAGAAGACCACACCGGGTGCCGCTCCTGTCAGCTAAGAACATGAATGCTATAATGCATGAGGCTATAATTCACACAGGCTCACCAAAATCGGTCAATAGAAGATTGGAAAAACGTGGCCTGGTCTGATGAGTCTCGACATTCAGATGGTAGGGTCAGAATTTTGCGTACAGAACATGAAAGCATGGATCCATCCTGCCTTGTCTTAATGGTTCAGGCTGGTGGTGGTGGTGTAATGGTTTGGGGGATATTTTCTTGGCACACCTTGGGACCCTTAATACCAATTGAGCATCGTTTAAACACAACAGCCTACCTGAGTATTGTTGCTGACCATGTTCATCTCTTTTTGACTACAGTGTATTCATCTTCTGATGACTACTTCCAGCAGGATAATGCACCATGTCACAAAGCTCAAATCATCTCAGACTGGTTTCTTGAACAGAAACATGACAATGAGTTCACTTTCCTCAAATGACCTCCATTTGGGATGTGGTGGAACGTGAGATTCGCATCATGGATGTGCAGCCGACAAATCTGCAGCAGCTGCGTGATGCTATCATGTCAATATGGACCAAAATCTCTGAGGAATATTTCCAACACCTTGTTGAAACTATGCCACGAAGAATTAAAGCAGTTCTGAAGGCAAACGGGGGTCCAACCCGGTACTAGCAAGGTGTACCTTATAAAGTGGCCAGTGAGTGTGTGTGTATATATATATATATATATATATATATATATATATAATGATAATACTAATAATATATGGACATTTTTATATTGATGTTATTAAATACGTTGTTACTGAATTGCACACTAAACATTTGCTTAACTAAGAAAACCATGTCAATGCAAAGCATCTTTATGGTCAAAAATAGGCTACATTATCTGCATAATACCACTTCTTGTTTCTTTCTTTTGATTATGAGGTGAAATGTGTCCTGGACAAGTCTTGACTGGTTTTGTGAGACTGTGCATGCTTTTCAAAATGCAAATCTGTTTCTGTCTGATGATGCCATGGATTTTTCTATTTCTGAGTAAGTCTGACGAGACTGATTTATACATAATGTCAAGAAGAGCATAATATTTAATTGAAATACAAAAGCAGTATAAAACGGAGTTAACACATTTATGTATGCATTGTGAAAATAAAATGAAGCGCAAATAAACATTATAATTTGACAGAAAAACAGAGGTACAGTGAAAACACTCATGTATTGTTTGAATACTCAGATTTAATGAAAGACTGTCCATTGTATTCATAACCAGGACAATTGTATTTTCTATTCAGGTCATAAAATGTCTGAGCTCAGCAGAACTGTGGCCTGATTTTAAAGGCCAGTCAGTGTTTAGATTTAGAATAGAGGTAATTTAGTCTTTTCCAGTTTAAAAAATGTGTATTAAAATACATTTCTGTATTTTAAGCATTCAATCAGATAAAGATTTCATTTATGTATTAATACATTGCATTCAGCTAAATGAATGCAAAAATGTTAAAATGATAGCCTTCAGAAAGGTACCAGACCAGACCATTTTACGATTTATTATGTTATTACAAGTCTTGTGTTCAAGGTCATAAAACTCTTTGGAAATTGAATGTAAAGTTGATATTTCTAAAAAGTCCGCTTAAAATAGTTAATTACTTACATAAAGGAAAAATAATGCTGGGTTGAGTCACAACCTAATGCATTTTTAGCAATACATGATGTAATCTAAAATCTAAAAATACAGATATATTTTGCTTTTTATCACAATTTGCTAAATCTGAAAATTCAGGGAGAGAAACAGGGCAAAAAAAGCTTCCTTGTGATGAAAGTGAAAGAAAAAAACCAACAAACATGAAAATAAAAGTCACTTACATTTTTGTTGTGTTGTCTATACTGACAGATTCAAAGCGGTATCAGCGAGTCATTGTTCAAGTTATTTTTACATACAAATAGCACCAGTTTCATAGAATGACCCAGAAATCAAAACAAACACAAACATCACATGGGACGATCTAAGAAAACAGCACCGAGGATGAGGTTAACATTGATGCTGAGAAACTACAAGAGGTTCAAACTCAGAAAGCTTTGACAAACATGAAGTTTATCCCTTTCCCTTCCTCTGTGTATTAAATTGCATGTTCTAAATAGAGAGGGAAGAGAAACAAATATCTTCCTTTTTCCAAAAGCAGATTTAAGATCCATAAAAATTAGGGGGCTGAGGGCATTATTTTGAGGGTTTTCTGACAGTCTTAAAAAGGACTTACAATATCTTAATCCCCCCTCATGAATTCAGCCCTTAAATGGGTCTTGAAACAGAGCAGAGAGTCTTAAATTCATTAGGTCATGGCATTAAATGTTTCATACACTGTCAACAAATATCTTCCCTCAGTGTTTTTTGTCATGTTTTCCAATTATAAATATCTAAATATCTTTAAATCAAGAAACATGTATCTTTCTTAAGTGTCAGTCCTGTCCTGTGTCATGTGTTTCCTGCCCTCTTGTGTCCATATTTGTTTTTTTCCTGTCCTCGTTTAGTGTGCTTATTAGTTAATTGTGTCCCAGTTGTGTTTTATTATGTTAGAGATTACCCTGTGTATTTAAGTGCCTGTCTGTTTAGTAAGTGTTGTCTGGTCTACGCGTTAGTTCTGGTGTTCCTGTCTGTGTCTGTGTCTGTGTCTGTGTCTGTGTCTGTGTCTGTGTCTGTGTCTGGCCCTTTTGGATTTATTAAAGACTGTCATTTTGAGTTTACTCCTCTTCTCGTGTTCACCGTTACTCCCAGTTTTGTGCACTGTGATATTAAGATGCAAAATTACATTTACATTTATGCATTTAGCAGACGCTTTTATCCAAAGCGA
Organism: Oxygymnocypris stewartii; assembly: GCA_003573665.1. Lineage (NCBI taxonomy): Eukaryota > Metazoa > Chordata > Actinopteri > Cypriniformes > Cyprinidae > Oxygymnocypris > Oxygymnocypris stewartii. The sequence goes on from QVTF01021965.1 coordinate 148,694, forward strand.
CTTACAGTGCATTCATGCTATACATATTTTTGTCAGTACATGTGTTCCCTGGGAATCGAACCCACAACCTTTGCGCTGCTAACGCAATGCTCTAACCACTGAGCCACAGGAACAAAATTAAGTCTTTTTTTCTGAGAAACTGAAAAAAAATTAGTTTATTCATAAAACAACAACAATTATCTGTCATTTGTGAAAGAACAAGAATAAACTTGAACTCAGTTTATTTTGATTAGTTTCTCAGAAAACAAGACTACTTATCTTTTTACATTTTGCTTCTCAAATACATGTATCTTGATTTAAGCATCTTTTTGTACAGAAAAACAAGACAAACATACTGGACAAGCATTATCCTTTTTTGCAGTGATCAGAAGGTACAGTAAAAGTTATTTCCATATTATAGTGAAAATATATTATATATATTATAAAACAATGATAGAGTTTGGATTTTAAAACTGAAATGTTACTAAAATAACTCACTTTATGCTCCCTTGATATTTATATTTAGAAATCATATTGCCCTCCCTTGAATGTATTGTTTAAAATTCCTTCACTTGCTCTAAAAATGCTTACATTCACCTTCAAAAAACCTTGCAGAAACCCTGTAATGTTTAAAAAATTAAAAATGTATTATTAAAAAAATAATGAGTATTAAAGATTTATGCAGCGAACCCATTTCTATAGTAAAATTGAATGTTACATTTGGGATTACGCTTTGGAATTTCTTTGTGGTTATAGTTCTCGTGCAAAAAAAAAAAATTCCCACTTTGTGTGTGTGTGTGTGTGTTTGTGTTTAGCGATGGGTTGGACTAAGCATTACGTCATGTTATTATCTCCAGCTCGAGCTCACACATCTCCACATTCAGTCCTGCGTGGAGCGCGTGTGTGGAGAGCTGCGTGCGCCTTTCCAGAGCACTCGCAGCGCAAATATTCTGGGATTGTTTTTGTGTGCCAGTTTGTTCTAATCGAAACAGTTTGGGATTTTACGAGTATTTGCGAGCACAATGAACAGCTCTTACCTTTCAAGCATGAGAAGATCGCGTCACCAGAGCGCACTGACTGCAAGTGTTTCAGTGCGTCGATGACACAACCTAACGCATGAAGTCTGGAAGTACAAACCTGGCTGTCAGAAAGATGGACTCAGAATGAGTGCAACTCAGTCCAATGCAACGAAGGAGGATGGCAACATTACCATCCCCTCATGGCCGTACAGGGAGACGGCCGCCGTGTTCATCATCCTCGTGATTACCGTCATCATTCTGGTCACCATTGTTGGGAACGTTCTGGTCATCGTGGCGGTGCTGACCAGCCGCGCTCTCCGCGCGCCACAGAACCTCTTCCTCGTGTCACTCGCGTGCGCGGACATCCTCGTGGCCACGCTTGTGATCCCGTTCTCTCTCGCCAACGAGATCATGGGATACTGGTTCTTCGGCAGAACCTGGTGCGCGGTTTACCTGGCTTTGGATGTTCTGTTCTGCACGTCGTCCATCGTGCATCTGTGCGCCATCAGTTTGGATAGGTACTGGTCCGTCACCAAAGCGGTGAGCTACAACTTGAAGCGAACCCCGAAGCGCATAAAGTCCATGATCGCTGTGGTGTGGGTTATCTCAGCCGTAATCTCATTCCCACCTCTCATCATGACCAAGCACAACGAGAAGGAGTGTTTAATAAACGACGAGACCTGGTACATCCTCTCCTCGTGCCTGGTGTCGTTTTTCGCGCCGGGAATCATCATGATCACGGTGTACTGCAAAATCTACCGCGTCGCCAAACAGCGCTCGTCCACAGTGTTCGTGGCCAAGAACGGGCTGGAGAGGCAGCCTTCCCAATCCGAGACGTGCTTTGTGAGGAAGGATAAGTTTGAGAAGGAGTCCCCGAGCAGCAACAGCTCGGAAAGCAACCAGAGACAGGAGGAGCTGGATGATATCGACCTGGAGGAGAGCGCGACGTCCGACAACAAACCCAAGAGCTCGCGCTTCTCCAAGCGCAGGCGGGTGGACGGCGCGCGCTGCTGCCCTCAGAGGACCTGCCGGATCTCCTGGGTTAACAGTCAGGAGCAGAGCAGCAAACAGCTTGCTGTGGCGTCGAAAACCAAAGTGGCTCAGATGCGGGAGAAACGCTTCACTTTCGTACTGGCAGTGGTCATGGGGGTGTTTGTCCTGTGCTGGTTCCCTTTTTTCTTCACCTACAGTCTCCAGGCCATCTGCGGGCAGAGCTGCGAGCCGCCCGAGGCGCTTTTCAAGCTCTTCTTTTGGATTGGTTACTGCAATAGCTCAGTGAATCCCATCATTTACACGATTTTCAACAGGGACTTCAGGAAGGCTTTTAAGAAAATCGTTTGCTTGACTGCGCAGCGCACCTGAGAGACTCGTATTTGGACACGTTAGGCACGATTAAAATGCATGAATGTCAACAGAAATCAAACCAAGTTGAATCTGCTAACTAATTATGGCCTAATTATATTATAAATTATAAAACTTATTTCTTAGACCATTGAGACTCGCATTATAACATTTTTCATGTCCAAATTTATTTTTGCAACCTTTCAAATGCATTTCAATGTATACAAAAATATAAATATGTAGTATGTTTACATAATACTACATAAAAACATTATAACATAAAGCAACAAAAAAAATAACTATAATGAGCTAACAAATTGTAATATAATCCCAAACCATTTCCAGGTATTTATTATTTGAAGCTATGATCAATTTGCCAAAAAATATTAGTGAGACATATTTACTAAAAAAAAATAAAAAACGAATTTCCACCACAAATTGCTGTATAAAATTGACATAACTCAGCTGTGATGCATACGTTCACCATTAATGTAAATGTTAAAAGGGAGTAAAAGTGTGTTTTAAGGGAGTTTATTATCTAAAAGGGCCACATGGCCAAACATGCTTAGTTGAAGAAACAGTGTCTTTTAATCAACTGCACTGAAAAGGAATGATGTTATTTATTTTAAAACAATTTCTGTTCAGCAATGGCAAGTTACACATTGACATAAATGTGCAATTTTTGTAAACTAATTTTTACACTGTGGTTTTTGGTGTTTTTAAATGAAGGAAGTCATACCTCAGTTTTTCCATTGTTTTATCATTTAAACCTAACAAAATTAGCTTGTGCTATACATATATTATACCATCTGGTATGATTTTGTTTCTAATCCAATGACATTCAGACATTTTAAAATGTAAAATGTGACTCTGGTGTTCAAATAGTTCTTGGTGCCTCTGATGTATATATTGTTTGTATTTATTAAATGAGGAATATTTGACTTACGTCACCACAGTATTAAAACTCAGTGTAAATACATATAATGTATAAATGTAAACAAAAATGACACTAAATATTATATTGTATACTGTACTGTATAATTTCCATACAACTAACACTGTGCATATGCATAAACACCAAACACCACATGACAGAATTCTAGTTCTTGGGAATAATGCTGGAGCAGTGTTTATTAAATGGTAGTATCTGAAAATGAACTCATTAGTAAAAAGTGGAAAGAATGTTATTTTTTTTGTGGAATTGTTTCTGTTCAGGATATGTGGTGATTGTAATATAACCCCTATTTAGAAAATATTGTTGTTAAAGAGACCGGGGCTAGTTGTCACAAGGGCTATATCTCACTATCTGTGATGTTTTGTGCCAAAAGGCTGGCCATACTTTGCATGTTGATTCTAAACATCTACCTTGAATTAGTATACATTTCTATTTAACAATCAAACCAGGTGTGAATTGTGTTTTCAAGTCAAGTTATCACAATCTCTGCTGCTCCAAATTATATAATTTGTATATTACCCAGCACATTTTACTTTTTCATGAATTGTTTACAGTGCATGTATATCAGGCTGAAAAGCCTTAATAAGCTATTTAATGGAGCGACAACTTACCCCACATAGTGTGACATCTCAGCATACTGTTATAAAAGGTCATTCTTTTTTCCTGGGAAACAATTGTGCAAATGTTCAGTAGCTTTAGTACTCCACACTTTAAGGTTTGTGCCCATATGGACTTAAACCTACCCTAAAAAACACACATTAAAGTATACAGGAATATAACTAACCCCGGTCTCTTCAATGTGTGGGGAAAAGCAGCTCTTGTAAGGGCTTAAGGGTCTCAGCATCTGATCCTCTATGTGCTGAAAAAAAAGCTCAATCACCTTTCATAACTCTATTAAAAGCTCTTATTGAAACCTTCATGTCTTGTTGGTATCACAGACACAAACAGAAGGCTGGTTTCTAATTCAAGAATGATGAAGCTAAAATAAGACATTATCTGGTTCATGCACCCTGCGATCCATCATATTTTGTATCTTATTCTAAAGTCAGACAGAATATTCTGCATTCAGGCAGGAGAGGCTGCATAAGAGGTTTTATCTTAAAAACGCTGTTGAAAAAGAAACACAATATACTGCTTTCCCGAATCCACTGTTATTGCGATCTAGAGCCCTTCACGAACAAAACAGCATGATACATACTGCCTAGAAAAGGTTGAAGAAAAGTCAAAACGTCCATTTGAAAACAAAACAACACTGTGCTATAAATGTAGATCTACGTGAAAGTTCATGTTTAAACTGCATTAATGCAATGCACAGCTCACACCAGCTCCATCAAGCAGAATGCAATGCTTGGATTATGAACCCGGCCAGCAAGGCCTTGAACTGAGAGGTCTACAGCAGCCTGACTGCCAAATATAAGAATCTGTAAGAGAAAATGTGATATTGATCGGCAAACAGTGCTTGAATGACTGCTGGCAGAGTGTAAAATAATTCATTCATCCCACACATCCACAGCACGCATGCTACCTCAGTTTTACTGTTGTATCATCACTGTCACACTTACAATACATTAAAGTCACCTTTATTTATATAGCGCTTTTAAAAATACAAATTGTAACAAAGCAACTGCACAATATCAAAATAGGAAAATAGTGTCAATAATGTAAAATGACAAGATTTAACACTCAATTTTCAGCTGAAGGCATTTCATTATTGAATTTAGTGATGGCATCGTCCAGCTCAGTTCAGTTTGAATAGTATCAGTGCAATGAAGTCGATGATATCGCTGGAATTGAAGTGTCCCCAACTAAGCAAGCGGCAAGGAACCAAAACTCCATCGGTGACAGAATGGAGAAAAAAACCTTGGGAGAAACCAGGCTCAGTCGGGGGGCCAGTTCCTTTCTGGCCAGACAAATCAGTAGTTTGTTCCAACTGCAGCAAAGTCAGATTGTAAGTGGTCCACTGATTCCAGGGGTCTTTTCCCGATGGCTGTCTAGGTGATGAGGTCTTCACTGGGGATCTGTCTCTGGGGCTCAACTATGTGTCCTAGACTCCACTGACATTCAGGGCTGTAGGGTTGTAGAGGTTCTCTAGGTGCTGATCCACCATTTATGGCAAAATTTGGTTAAGTCAGTATAATCGCTGATGGTTGGCTTCCTCTGAGGTCCTCTGAGAGGTTGTCATCATCTCTTCTCAGGTGTTCGGTCATCTCAGATCGTTTAAGGGTTGGATCCAGACTGAAGCTTGTGTAATTCCTAGTTACATCCCATGGCAGAAATATAGAAACAGTAAGACAATTAGCGTAGCAGTTGCTCCATCCAGGAATAACCCTGGATGAAATTATCAGTATAACCCAAGCTAAAGCATAATAATGTGCATTTGTTCAGATAGACTGGCAGTACAAGATTGTGAAATACATTATATGAATGCTTGGCTAAATAGATCTGTCTTTAATCTAGATTTAAACAGAGAGAGTGTGCCTGAACCCCGAACGTTATCAGGAAGGCTATTCCAGAGTTTGAGAGCCATATATGAAAAAAAATATATTATATACTATATATTAAACAAATGGTGTGTTTGTTTTTGTAATTGTGACTTTATTTCTCGATTATTTCATGTCTCTTCTCATTTGTAAATTAATACATTCATTTGAATTTTTTTCAGCCACTTGACAAGTAGCATTCGCAAAATATAAAATATGGAATCACAAAAAGCTGAGATTAAAATTAATATGATTGGTAAGATTATACAAGCCAGTCAAAAGTTTGGAATAATTCAGATTTATTTTTCATGTTTATTTGATGAGAAATATAGTACGATTAGTAATATTGTCAAATAATATTACAATTTAAGGTAACCCTTTTCTAAGTATTCCTGTTATGCTAAACTGAATCTTCAGTGGACATTACTAGTTTTCAGTGTCACATGATCATTCTGATGTAGATTTGGTGCTCAGGTATTAATTTTTATTTTTGGTTCTCAATTATTAAATGTGAGTGTTTTCTGTCAGGGTTGGTGGAAGGAAGAGAGCGAGGACCCAATTGCTGGAGGAAAATAGGCTTTTTATTCACAATAATAAAACAAACAAACAAAAACTACCCCGTAGGGGAAAAACAAACTGGCTGGCTAGCAGGCAGGGCTGGACAGGACAAGGCTGGACAAGGCAGGACAGGACACAGACGACATCTAACATTAGGTAACGAACCCACACGGAACTGCAAACACAAGGAGATTATAAAGGGAGCAAATGATGAGGGTAATGAGGGAAAGCAGCTGGGGAAAATTAATCAATAAACAGGTAACAAGATGGGTGGGGTCAAGACAAATTGACATGAGCACGTGGCACACAGAAAACTAGGACAGAAGCCACGTACTCACACAAAACAGAAACACAAGCACATGGCCAGCAAACAAATCACCAGCCATGTGCAAAACAGGACATGGACACGCAGCTAATGAGAAAACTCATAAGCCACGTGTTCACACAAGACATGACAACATGAAAGCACGCAGCCAATGAATATACAAGCTGCGTGCCACACAGCACAAGATTCAACATAAATGCACGCAGCCGATAGAAACACGAACTGCGTGCAACACAACAAAACCCACGTGGACAAGAGTGCGCGGTGCCGAGCGAACTCGAGACCACGCACTCACACAATGACAGAAAATGGAGCGCGAGTGTCCGAACCCCGTCACGTGACCAAAACTCAAGACATGAGTGCCGGGATCCAAACACCACGCTCCAACATGAAACAAGGCACGCAGACGAGAGAGAGCGCGCGACTCGAGCACACTCGAAGCCGCGCGCTCACATGAAAACGCGGACATGATGGGAGTATCAGGGCTCTGTCACAAAACCATGAATAACACTAGACCGAAGTGACAGAACCCTGACACTACCCCCCCCCCCCAAAAGGGACGCCACCTGGCATCCCTAATGAGGGACACCAAGAACAAGACAGAAACATGACAGCACAAGAACATGACTACACAAAGACTGACACACAACAATAGACCAGACAAGAACAATCAAAACACAGAGACAAAGAGGGGAGGGAGTGAGGGAAGCCAAGCCAGTGCCAGCAGGGAAGCTCAGCAGGACCAGGGAGGGACGGGAGGGTTGAGCCAGGGAGGCTCACGCAGTCCAGGGATCCTGGCAGGGAGCCAGGGTGGAGCCGGAGGGACGGACCATGGGGGACCCGGCCGAACAGGAACCCTGGAGGATGGCCATGGCGGGACGAACCAGGGAGGATCCGGCCGAACAGGATCCCTGGCAAACAGCCAGGGTGGAGCCGGAGGGACGGACCAGGGAGGCTCCGGCCTAACAGGAGGCCAGGGCGGAGCCAGCTGCTTGGCAGGCAGCCAGGGCGGCCCCAGCAGGACGAGAAGCCTGGGGGGCACCGGCAGGGCGAGGCGCTTGGGAGGCGCCGGCAGGGCGAGAAGCCTGGGTGGTGCCGGCAGGGCGAGAAGCCTGGGTGGCGCCGGCAGGGCGAGGCGAATGTGCGGCGCCGGCAGGGCGAGGCACTTGGGAGGTGCCGGCAGGGCGAGGCGCATGGGAGGTGCCAGCAGAGAGAGGAGCATGGGCGGCTCCGGCAGGGCGAGGCGCTTGGGTGGTTCAGGGACGGCCTCCTGGCCAGCAGAGGGCTCTGGAACGGCCTCCAGGCCTTGAAGGGTGAAAGAAGCCTTCTTCCTCCTCCTCCTCCGCTTCTGAGAGCAGGAAGCCGCAGCCTCTTCGGCCGCCACTGGAGGTGCTGCAGCTTCATCAGCCACTACTGGGGGTGATGTAGCCGCCTCGGCCACCACTGGGGAAGCTGCCTCCTCCTTGGCCTCCACTGGACCGGGCTCTGGGGGCTCCTGGACCGGAACAGGCTCTGGAACGGCCTCCTGGCCGACAGCGAGCTCCTGGATGACCTCCACTGGGGGTGCAGCCGCTCCGTCGATCTCCACTGGAGGCACAGCGGCATCATCGGCCGCCACTGAAATCACTCCAGCCTCCTTCGCTGGGGAACGAGCTAGGAACACCACAAACTCCCCAAACGACAGGTGATCCAGCCCCCTCATCCTCCACCAGTTGAGGGGCTCATCGAGGACACTGTTAAACATGTCCTTCAGTGCCGCATGGTTGAACCCCAACCCCTCTGCAGCATCGCTGAACCTCTGGGCAAACATCCCAACGTCAGTGCCCTGCTGACGGAGGGAGCTCAGGACCCTGAACTGGAGGATGCGCTCATAGAGGGGGCTGGATAGTGTGGAGGCTGGTGATGGCTGGTGCAAGCCCTTCCTCCGCTGGGTCCTCTTCCTGGTGGGTTCGTTCTGTCAGGGTTGGTGGAAGGAAGAGAGCGAGGACCCAATTGCTGGAGGAAAATAGGCTTTTTATTCACAATAATAAAACAAACAAACAAAAACTACCCCGTAGGGGAAAAACAAACTGGCTGGCTAGCAGGCAGGGCTGGACAGGACAAGGCTGGACAGGACAAGGCAGGACAGGACAAGGCAGGACAAGGCAGGACAAGGCAGGACAAGGCAGGACAGGACAAGGCAGGACAGGACAGGACAGGACACAGACGACATCTAACATTAGGTAACGAACCCACACGGAACTGCAAACACAAGGAGATTATAAAGGGAGCAAATGATGAGGGTAATGAGGGAAAGCAGCTGGGGAAAATTAATCAATAAACAGGTAACAAGATGGGTGGGGTCAAGACAAATTGACATGAGCACCTGGCACACAGAAAACTAGGACAGAAGCCACGTACTCACACAAAACAGAAACACAAGCACATGGCCAGCAAACAAATCACCAGCCATGTGCAAAACAGGACATGGACACGCAGCTAATGAGAAAACTCATAAGCCACGTGTTCACACAAGACATGACAACATGAAAGCACGCAGCCAATGAATATACAAGCTGCGTGCCACACAGCACAAGATACAACATAAATGCACGCAGCCGATAGAAACACGAACTGCATGCAACACAACAAAACCCACGTGGACAAGAGTGCGCGGTGCCGAGCGAACTCGAGACCACGCACTCACACAATGACAGAAAATGGAGCGCGAGTGTCCGAACCCCGTCACGTGACCAAAACTCAAGACATGAGTGCCGGGATCCAAACACCACGCTCCAACATGAAACAAGGCACGCAGACGAGAGAGAGCGCGCGACTCGAGCACACTCGAAGCCGCGCGCTCACATGAAAACGCGGACATGATGGGAGAATCAGGGCTCTGTCACAAAACCATGAATAACACTAGACCGAAGTGACAGAACCCTGACAGTTTTCAACATTGATAAAAATGTTTCTTGAGCAGCAAATCAGCATATTATTATGATTTCTGAAGGATCATGTGACACTGAAAACTGGAGTAATGATGCTGAAAATTCAGCTTTGCAGAATAAATAAAATTTTAACATATATTCACATAAAACAGTTGTTTTAAAATGTTATAATATTTCACAATGTTACTGTTTCTACTGTATTTTTGATCAAATAGATTAAGATCAAATCCTAATTATTCCTAACTTTACTGGTAGTGTAAAAAATAAAATACGTCAGAATGTAGTCACAATGTAATGTCACAAGACACTAATTTCGTGGTGTTAAAAAAAGGCTACAGTACTATCAAGCCTGTTTACTCATGTCTATATAAGCTGGGACAAGAGGACAGAAAACTCAATTTCAACTCCCTGGCAAAAACATTGTGAGAGCTACAAGAGAAGCCTCCATAACGGCTGGAGCTCCAGAGCCTCACGAGACCAACCCATTCTCACTAGAATGCATTGCACATGTCAATGTTAAGAAAATGCTTAAGTGATGTTCAAAAAAAGCTTGATTACCATTGCATTACAGGTAAAACAGGATCTCTCAATGCATTACAAGTAAGTTGAACATCATATGCATTTATCATTTCAACACAATTCTCTGTTACTAAATAAATAAAATACACACTATTTTCAGATTTACACCTTGTAGTTGTTTGCCCACAGCTTAGACTTTCTGCACAGGCGAGTCATGTGTGACAGATATCCGGCTATAATGGCAGTGTGAAGCAAACAAGAGCAGTTCCCAGCAGGTGAGGTGCGAGGCAGTCAGGCTTCATCCACACATCACGTTTGCGCTCTCAAACACATATTCTGCCCACTCAAACCTCAGAAACAGGGGAAGCCAGAATCTATGTCGTCACCCCAGTCGCAAAAGCTGAGAGCTTTTCCGAAGAGATGTTTTCTAAATGGGTGAATCTCGTGAAAGGTGACAAAAGTTTCGGATTTCACCCACAAAAAAGAAAAGATTGCCCTAAAATCAGCATTACTTCATTACCATACACACACACAAAATATTTTTAAATTAATGAAAGATTATCTGTGTATATACAATTAATTAAAATGCTATATGTTTAATGAGCCACAAAAATAGTAAAAATTCCAGATGTTATATGTTAATAATAATAAGGAATGAATAATATAAAAATAATAAAATATGAATAAAACGTAAAAATATGAAAATTTGAAAGTGTTAATGTAATAAAAAAAGAAAAAAAAAAGAAAAATGCCATCAAAAAAATAAAATAAACCTTTTCATGAGATTTTAATTGCATTAAAGGATGGATAAATACATTTACTGAAGACAAATATACAAATGCAACAAATTAATGAATGCATGAATGAATTAATGAATAACATTAAGATAAATAAATAATTAAATACAGATAAATAAACAAACAAACAAATAAATACAATTTGTCATAACTGTGAATGCAACATCAGATTAACACAAACACTATGAATTGATCAGTAAACAAAGAAAGAAAGAAAGAAAGAAAGAAAGAAAGAAAGAAACAAACAAACAAACAAACAAACAAACAAACAATGAAGGAATGAATGTCCCCAACAAATTTGAAATGGCTTCATTATTCCAATTCAAAAATCTAATTTCTTTCTCTCAAACACTAATGGATTAATAAGCAAATAAATAAATAAACAAACAAGCAAAAATCACGCAGAATATTATGATTCGCCCATTTCCCATGATCAGTGAATCACAAATAGAAGCCACAGCATGGTGTCTGGAAGTCCTCTGGTGAAGTACAGGGCTGGAAACAGAGTTCAGAGGTCAAGGCAGAGACTCTATTGAGCACTATTGTATGATACTTGGCAGCGGGCTTACAATAAATGCTCTATTTTTATCTGTTGTGGAATTTGTCTAATGTCCTTCTTCTGTGGATGGATCTGCCCGAGATCCAGCCCTGCTGGGCTAGAAATCCCACACCACAGAGTTCAATGCATGAGAAAAACAGGACCTCCGAATACTTCTGGTTTCCTCGTGCACCCTAATGATTCCGATCTGATTGTCTCTGAAATGCAGCCAGAATTCGACATAATTTCCTGCTACAATACTTCTGTATGTAACACTGTGGAGAAGTTTGTGTACTGATAATTATCGTAATTTCATTAAATGTGGCTAATATTTACAGACGGCTATATGTTTGATTTCATTGAGATTTAACACCATTCATCTCAACCAGTCAAAAATCTGTTATTAGTTTTAGTGTGAAAAGTAATAACTAACTAAAGGTAATTTTGAATGGCCTAATATCTTAAAATTTAGACTTTTTCTCACAAATATGAATTTATATCTTGCAATTGCAAGTTATAAAATTGTAAACTTAATTTGAATCTTTTCATGGATTTCTGACTTTTTTCATCAAATTCTTAGCATACTTCTCACAATTCAGATTTTTTTTCAACCAAGTAAATATATAAACAAATAAAAGCATCTTTTTACCTCATTATTCTGACTTTTTTTTTCAATTTCAGTTTATAAACTTGTATGCTTGTAATGAAAAGCTTGCCATTCTGATTTTTTTCATGTATTTCTTTTTACTTCTTTTTACTTCTGTTATCGCTATGGAATAATAAAAAAAAAAAGTAAACTGTGTCTTTCATCTCACTTTTTTAAACAAAATTCTGTTTACATCTTGCGATTCTGTTTTTGTTTACTTTTTTTCTGCTACAGAATAAAAAAAAAATCTGAAATATAAATAGTTCCTTGTATATTTTTTGTCTCATAATTCTGATTTCTGTCGCCAGATTAAATCTCACAATTCAACTTGTCTTCTCAGAAACTGTGAGTTAACATCTCAAAAATAATTGTGAAATATAAACTAGAAATTGCAAGTAAAAACATAATATTTGTGAGATTACAATCACAAGTCACAATTAAGATCTTTATATTCAATGGTGAAAGTAAGATTCCATAACTAACTGAGCTTCAAGAAAACATATTATGTAGATGGAATTATGCATAAAACAGCTCATTAATCAACACTTGACTTACAAAGCTCTCAAAGGATGCTAGAAACGAATTAAAGATTGCGTAGATCTTGGAAGGTGCTTTATGGAGCACAATTCTTTGACACAAAGAGTCGGGTGTAGAATCGACGAAATGACATGCAAGACAGCAGAACGTGCCTCCAGCTTGGGAAGAATATGCAAATTCACACGGACAGCTCAGGCTCTTACACTGAAGTCCCTAATGAAGTCCTCTCATGCAATCTGTTTTTGCGTCATGCCAGCGCTACGGTTTTTGATACTGCCACATGCATGGCTAGTACCAAAGTCCCCCGCCAGATCTCGTCTCCCAGCTCAATTATCTTTCTAATCAGCTGCTTCATTGCCTTGAAAAGAGATGCAACACTTTCAATTAGGTTTTGTGATTTATCTTTGTTCTTTTATATGGAGAGCAATCATCCAGTGCATGTTCACATTGTTCATGTCTCGTGGGCTTTTTCTCAATCTCTCCCAAAACCCATTGAGCTTTTGACCTCCGCCGGCGTGATTCATTTCACTTTCTCAAGAGCCTCGGTCTTAAAAGTCATTCTCATATCGGCCGTAAACAATGAGAGAGGGAATTAGGACCAGTTGCGTTCACCCTTAACCTGTCTGTCCCTTTCTATCGCTCTCAGGCAACTAATGAGAGATCCAGACGCAAGAGGAAAAGGAGTAAAACAATTCCAGACGCCAATAATAAAGGGCTACCACAAACAAAGGAAAGACGCACACTTGTTTGTACGGAGAAAAAGACCATTAAGATAGAAATGCTGAAGAGGAGTCACTGGGGAATTCAGTTGAGACAGGAAGATCAACTTTAACAACAGGAAGTGCTTGAAGCAGCAGTAGGTGTGGGCGGTATGACAAAAATATACCGTATGAGTCACTATAGAACACGGTAACAATCTAAGCTTGATTTAAAGTGATAGTCCACCCAAAACTCGTTCTACTCTCTCATTTTTCAAAACTGTAAGTCTTTCTATCTTCAGCTGAACAAAAACAAGATATTTTGAAGACCAAAAGGAACCAAACATTGATTTTCAATGTAGCCTATTGTGTCTTCTTTTATGCTCCACAGAGTGCTGAAAGTGCAGGTTTGAAATGACATCCGTTTGTAAATAGTGACAGAAATGTAATTTTTGGGTTAGCTATTCCTTTAATTTCAGAAATATCTGAAAATACACTGAAAAAAAATGGTGTTGGAGTTCTCTCTCAGATATTGCTAGTATATTTCACAAACAATTACACACCAAGTAACACTAAATAAAATCCTGCTGTTGTGTTCAAAACTGGGTACAGCTGCAATTTACCAAAAATCAACACTTTGAAACCTACTTAAGATTCATGTAAAAACAGATAACCTCTACTGTATGTCAAACATATATTAGAAATGCCTTTATATTGTTCGTTGCATTTATTCTTTTGCATTAGGGGTATGAGTCTCACTTTCAAGTAAACTTTGAATCTAAAATGGAGTCTTAAATCAATGGGGAAGTCAATATGACTCCAACACAAAAGTCCTAACAATTTTTGTACAGCCTTTTCAAAACACACCTAGCCTATGTGTTAAAACTTTGCATGAACATTTATTACACTAAAGGAGAAATATTCACCAAATGTCAAGGAATAGACCAAATAGTTTAACCTGTATTTCAAGCAGTTTGAAAAACGAGTGCGAGTCAAATTGAATCCAACAACGGGAGGGTTAAACATCAAAAAAGGCTAAAATAGTGTTTTCTTGTAAAATGCAGAGGCCATAAAAATAATGTCACACTTTATGTATGAATGTCATTGCATTAGATAAAATACAAAGCAAAGAATGTAGCATTTGGTACATTTGTTCATTCAGCAGATGCTTTTATCCAAAGCAATAAAACAAGTGAATTATCTCAAGAAGACAACAATATGAGAATTGCTAGCAATACTTTTCAAAAACATCATCCAAAAAAAGTCAATTTGGGGAGGAGAAAAGCTTTTTTTTGCAGATGCAACTTGATTTTAAATGTGGTCTTCTAATGCATTAACATTCACAACTTTAATTTATCCCACTACTAATGCATTAGATTCAATATATATTTTCTTCACAAACACAATTATACAGAATATAACCAGCAGTGAAATGTAAGTCAGGTCCACTCCATGGACAGTGCAATTATATGTAACACAAGCACTAGAGAATATACATAAACATAGGTATGAAAACAATAAAGTAAGAAATCAAAAATAAGACTAAAAATAAAAAAGAATAAAATGTGCATTAAAATAAAATGTGCAGGACAGTATACTGTAGACTTAATAAATAATAATATAAGCAGGAATGTGCAAGAAGAATGTGCAAACAGGTTGTACAGGGTATATACATAGCAGCAATACGGATGGTGGAGAATAATGAATATCTTACTGATTAATAAATGGAGTCATGTTGATGTTATGAGATTATTTTCCATAAAAAGCTATACGTGTGACATAATCAGCTAATGCGACTGAATGCAAACCAGTACTTGTGAAAGTCACAGACTGCTGCACACAGGACCATCAGACTCCACAACACTGTGATGAATTAACAAATGACTTTTGGAATCAATTTATTGGATTATTTTGGTTATAATAATAAGTCAGTTATAAAAGCAATATGCATGATGCCATGACTTTACAGTACCTTGGCTTTTACCATGATCATACTCACAGTATAGCACAGTGTTTCACCTTACTGCTGGTTTAGATGACTAGCTGTCAAACTGTCCTCTGACTGGGTCAGCTGGTTTTGTTTGGTGGTCTGATGGGTAACAGATGGAGATAAATCTGTCCATAACTACAGGCAGCTCTCAATCACATCTCCATCACAGATCTCCAGTCAAGAGCCTGCAACTGCAGCTCATTTTCTTACAGAAATAAAGCATTACACAAACAGCTCTTTTATGTTTATTCATGTCATTTAATAATATACAAAAGCACACAAAAGTGTTTCTCTATGGGGAATTTATAAAGACATTTTTTTTAAAGATTCCTAAGCCATGAAAGACACAGAAGATACAAGTTCATAAGGACATAAACTATTTATCTAATAAAGCATCAGAAATCAGAAACAATGCCTATATATTATACAGTATTGTTCAAAAGTAATAAAAAAATGAATATTTTATTCTGCAATGATTCATTAAATTAATTTGCAGTGGAAGTAAATACATTTTTAATATTACAAAAGATTTATATATATTTGTTTTTTAACTTTCTATTCATAAAAAAACGAATATTAAGTGTATTTAAGAATATTTCTGAAGGATTATGTGACTGAAGACTGGAGTAATGATGCTGAGAATTCAGCTTTAGCATCACAGGAATAAATTATATTTTCATATTGCTAACAGACATTTTGAATTGTAATAATATGTAACAAATATTAAATTTTTACTGTATTTTTCATCCAATAAATGCAGCCTTGCTGAGCATAAGAGACTATGAAAACATTAAAATAATCGTACCAACACCAAACTTTTGAACATTAGTTCAAAATTCACCAACTGAGGCAATTATATGCTTGCATCAATGCATAACAGCACCAGAGCTTATCACAGCTACAGTAAAACGTTTATTCATTATTATTATAATTTCTCCTGCATAGAAAATGAATAAGTCTGGAAGACATCTGGAACGCAGCTCTTTTCTGTGTGAAAAAGGATGCAGAATAGCTGACTCAGTGTTATTGTGCTTGGAAAATCATGTTTCCAAAGTAAACAAAGCAGCCCCTGTAATTGTTTCTGTGTGCTCGTCTAATTCCTGCGTGTGTTTGTTTATGTATGAACATGTAAATCTGCGTGAAGGGGCTGTGATTCATCAATCTGGCAGCGCTGTGAGTTTTGTGAGTGGGCATCATGGCGGTCCCACAGAGAACTGAGGGACATCGGGATGTTTGAACACTGGAAAAATAAACACAAGCACAAACATGCACACTCACAACATGAACATGCAGAAAGAGTTTCTGCATGATCATGTCAAATAGTCAATATCAGCTCAAATCAATATTTTATGCCATTTATTTGTTAAGTTGCACAGCAACAAGTGGGATAATGCACAGTTAGCTCATTGATTTCACAAAACAAACCTCCTCAAACTTGAAAAAAAAGATTTTCTTTCTCAGTATTTTGACTTGTTTTACAGTAAACTCAGAAAAAAGGTATAAAAGCTGTCACTAGTGGTATCCTTAAAGTGAACCTTTTATCATTTCAACACAAGCATCTTTGTAAATTGTGCTTATTATTATTCTTAAAAATTTTTTTAGAACAAAAACACTTTTTAAGCATTTGGAGATGATTGGAGATTTGCCCGTGAATATTTTCTATTGCTATTATACTGTCTAAGCATTGGGGCAGAGGTCAAAGAAGAACGTAATTGATACATTTCCCAGGCATTCATTATGGAACAATTTTGCAAACCGTCAGAATATAGGCTGTGCTAAATGAGGCAGCTGTGGATTTTATGAATAATTGAGCAGCAGATTCAAAGGACCATTATGAAAGGCAATCTTCACCCAGGATAAGAGAGAGGAGCATTTTCTTCTAACCCTGACCAGAAGTTAACCTGCCAAAGTTAATCTCACAGACACTTCAGAAGATGCAGACACCTATTCACAAACATGTAGAAAAGACTACAGGATTCATTTTCTTTTGTTGCACAACTGCATATTTTTTTCTGCTCCATCACTTATGTCTATAAATATTTTCTTATAAGTAATGTTATAGCACAACTGCGGGATACTGTGTGTTCTCTAGACTGCAATACCATTACCAGATCATCATGGCATTATGTAGATGTTTCATTTATTCAGCAGCAAAGGTTCAAAAGATCATTTTGAGAGAGGCAGTCAGAGGACATCTTCAAGCTAGACTTGAGGGAGGAAATCAGACGTAATGATATTGCTTTTCAAAGTACTGAACGAAGTTAACTGCCTTCTTAGAAAAGTTGGACTTTTGAAGAATTTGCATTGTTTTATCTGCTGGATGAGAGTGAAATAACATTAGTTCTAGCATGAGTCAGTCACTCATATGTGAGCAGCAGATGTAATTAGGCAAGGTAATGTAACACTCATGGTAAACAAGGATAAACAAAGCAACAAATAATGAAAGTAGAGATTTCCGTGGCAACGCTTGTTGTTTATCTAAAAGAAATTGGTAGGCTAGATCATTTTAGCAGCATAAGTCTTTTATTGTGGTTATTCGTGCAAAAAAAAGCTCAATTTTGTACTAAAACATTTATACATTTAGTTAAAAAAATTGAATTCCTCAAATCATCAGATTCATCTGTGAAGCAGTGTACTTTATAAAATAAATAAATAAATAAATACATTTTAGTTAAAATATATATGATATTTCTCAAATCACCAGATTCATCTGTTGCAGCATAGATTTTAGTAAAAAATATATGAATGTCCTTAAATCATCCGACTCATCTGTGCAGCTGAGTTACTTTAGTATCATTTAGATATTATAACAGGTTTTATTAATATTTTAAATTTGATGTTCTGTTTTCATTTAGTTCAAAGTTTGAATTATTTTGTCATTTTTATTAGTTTTTTGTATAATTGTTGAATAGTATAATTTTAGATAACTATAATAATAATAACAGTAGTACTGTAACAACAACTTTGCATAAAACATGTCACTTTAAGTTTCAGCCACAGATGCTGATGAGCAGCTTTTAAATCAGGAAAGTCACTATCCCCAATACAAAGTATTTTAAATACAAAAGTACTGTCATTGACAACAAAAATCCTTAATAGGACAGCCATGCTTGTATATCATAAGTGTGTATACACTTATACACACACACACACACACACACACACGCATAATACAATGCGCTTTCTCATTGGGGTTTAACTTGAATTTCATGCAGACAGATGTGAATAGAAGCACCTTGTTGCGTCATCCCATTTTCATTTCAAAGTCACTAATTAGTGCTTACTTTAAAGACAAAGACCGATTACTGCAAACACAACTCTCTCTACTGACAAACAACAGATGCTGATGTACAAATAATTGCCTAGTGTGAGACGACAGACAATTATGTGGCATGTTTGGTTTATTTGGACTAATGCCTAAACCAGCACACATGCAGAGCATCATCTGCACCTGTGAGATGTTCTCAAGTCAAAATTACTAACTGTAACCACTTGTTCTGAAGAAAGTATTAGCGCTGTTGTAGTTGTTATATTTAAGGTAGTTCACAAATTATAGTTTATTTGCTAGAGTACAATTAGTGGTGGTCCAGGGTGTTGCCATATGTTTGTTAAGGTGTTATGATTGGTTTGTAGTATGGAAAATATCTATGGAATCGAAGAAAATGTAAACTAAACACACACTGCAGCGAAATTTAGTTGTAAATTCACATTTTAGTGGTTTCTCTAGTTCAGTCATTTAAAGGAGTAATGACCACATTCTACCAACCAAATTAACGCAAGAGTGGTGTCTCTCTTCTATGTACTGTGCAAGAAATCACAGAGAATGTTTTGAATCACTGTTGTCAGATCTTACCATAAAAACAGCAAATAACAACAAATAATTTTAAATCCAAATGCTTTATGTAGGAAATAAGTCACATACAAAAATATCACGACCTGCACCAGCCTACTTTACTAACTCTATAAACTGGATCCCTTTATGAGCCGAGCAAAACATAAGCCTGAAATATGCTTTTTACTTGTTGTTTATAATAAGTAGACATGGCAACCCAACCTTCCAAACATAAACAAAACACGACAGCTCCATCAACGGTAGTTTAGTTCAAAATGGCAAACATGAGTCTTTGGTCCTTGTAATATTTGGATACAAAACGCTCGAGACACATTTGAGCGCTTGTGGGTTTTTTATTATTTATTATTTTATTGGATTTTGGTTAAATTCCTGAAATAAAGTCTCAAGTTTTCACATTTTATTCTATGACATAAAATACACCAGTAATACCTGCTTGTGATTTTAAAGCTTGTGATTTTAAACTTTCAGGAAAAATAGTTTAGTTAAAAGTGGAAAGAGTTGTTGGAAGCTAAAAAGCAGTGGCGTTGAAATGTGACAATATTCAGTTTGTTTACAGCCTATGTTTAGATGTGTACTTCTGCAAATTATATTTAGGCTTAGAAATTCATTAAAAAGTTGTTACATTTTTAACAAAACATGCAATAATCTGATTGTCTCAGAGCTTATTTTCTGCAATAGTCCAAAAGCTATTGGGAATTTTTTTTTTTTTTTGCGGGAACCAGGGTGCTGCCAACTAAGGAACGTTGTACCAAAATGCACAGCTGTTTTTTGCAACCTGCTTTAACCTGGCAGGTTTTTTTTGTAGGTAGGCTCCTGGAAAATGAACCTGAAAAACAAGTAATCAACTAAAACTCGCCTTAATGAAATACTCTGTCACAACTGTTAGTAACTATTATTAATCTGTGTGAAGAAAGCTTGTGGTTTAAATACAACCTGACTGATGCTCCAAAAGAAAGCTCAGTAAAGCAGAAAGACAGGACGAACTCTGTGACCAATCACTGGAGGTCTGAGAGTTTGACTCAGCGGAAGACCAGGCTTATGTAAAGGGGATTTATTCAAACCTTCAGAGGGATTCAGTCTGGATCAGTGAATTGTGAAGACATACTCAAACCGAACTGCTCATCTTTCAATAGAGGAAGCCCCATCTGAGAGCAGAAAGGTCATATAAACTCTTTAATCTCATGTGTGTTAGTTTAAAATGTCATATTCTTTATTTGTGGACTTTTTCCACTTATAAGGTAAGTAAAGACTTTTTGTGCCATGGTTAAATGACAAATTAGACAACCAGCTAATTAAAATATGTTCTAGGACCGAATGTTCTCTGACTGTTTTGTAAAAGTTTTTGTTTCTTTGTTATATACAAATATATAAATTAAGGAAACATTAATTAAGAAGTCTGACAATGTTAACAATAAAGTTGTTAGCAACCACGTTTGTTTTAAGAGAGACCTATTTAAAACGAACTACATTAAATATGGGTTATGGGTAACAGATGAGTAAATATGGGTAATAAAAATCTGAACACGTGGTAAAATTATCGGTAGGACAGAATAAAGGTCGGATAAAATTATTGTTCCATTTTATTGACATAGATTCTACATATTTTACAAATGGGATTTTAGATCTCAATAACTCCATAAATCAGAAAATACTGTCAACAGACAGACTAAAATGATATATACATCAAGTGAATAATATGAATAAACCCATCTGTATAAATAAAACCGTATAGTTTATGTAAGTGCTGAAGTGGAGATTAATGGCTCATTTTGAGGATATTTTTTTAAAGATATATATATTGTAATTGAAATCTACAGATGCAAACAGATAAAGTGTGATACAATACACACTTAAATGTATATTTGGATGTTTTATAATTTTGACTTTTAGTGTTTTTCCTTAAAACAAAAGACAAATCACAGATAACTCCCAAATAACGTTTCTTTCTCCAAACCAGGAAAAGAGATAAAAACATGCATGTAATTATAGCGATTAAAGAAACAAATACCCGCTTGCTCAGCAGAAACATCAGCTTATTAAGTCCAAAGAGAGATAAATCGTACCCGCGCCGCTCTTGACAGAAAATCTCTCACATCCCCCCCCTCTCTCTCTTGATCTCACTTTCTCCATCTTTATTAACATCTTCTCCATACTGACCCCATCACTTAAAGCACTGGTTTGCTTGCTTTGCACCGAGGCCTGATTGATCACATTGGTATTTTAGCCTTAATTCACCTCACTCGCATCTAGATGGGAAGTCTGGCCGTAACATGTGTGCAAATTAATCACCCAGGAGGCCAAATTTACAGCTGTGTGCATAGCAAGTCAAGATGAAGGATTAATTGTAAATGTTCACAATTTGAGTGGGGAAATTAAATTCCTCACGCACCCAAACAACACATATTTGTTATCATGCATAAATGTATGTATTTTGTGTTTAATGCTGATATTTGTCTTCCATTTATTAATGGAATTAATTTGGAATTAATCCATTTGTTATTACAGCGTTTCACATGGCAGACTTTAATAATGCTAAATGCAATCTAGATTTTGTTGTATTGTCCAGTTACATGAAACCAGCACCCAGAAGTTCCATAAAATCATTAAAATCAACATGAAAAGCCATTTACAATCCACTTTACTTCAGTAATGTGACATATTTCCAATTGAAGCCTACAGCACCTGAAGAGAGCCTATTCATTCCAATTTCAGTGGCTTGGCTGGCTTTGTACAACTGGAACTTTTTGCTGACTTCAAAAAGCTGCAAAAGTCACTGCAGTTACTTTATACCAGTTAAAAAGAGTTCATTTTTTATTAATTAGGCTTGACAGTACATTACGACTGTTATCTCTGCATTAACCTAGTAATCGGTCTTCTATAGAATAATAACTCAGATTTTCTGATTTGGAGGAAATTACTAATAACTCAAGACATCACACACAATTTATTTAAGTTATGACAATTTATTTCAGTTATCACATAAATAAGCTAAAGATACAAAGGCCATACATGTATACACAGTAAAACACACAAATATTGTTCAGATAATCAGTCTAATTACAATTGTCGTGCAGGCACTTGTGGTGTCCCCAGTCAAAATGGCTTACAAAACATTCAGTTAGCAGAGGTTTTATGTTTGTTTTTGTACAATTGTGTACTGATTGATTGTTGGCCTTGTTGATCTGAATTTTTGCACCTCAGTTTTTGCGTCAACATTGGCTAAATTATCCACCTATAGATATTGATATTAAAATAGTTTATGTTTACACTCAAAAACTGGGGAACTACTACCATCAACCAGTTCGTCTCAGGGTTACTTGACCGTAACCCTGTTCCCTGAAAAAGCGTGAACGAGATGCTGCGCTGAAAGCGCTATGGAAACATTCTTTGTTCGACCGGTTGTTGAAGAACACGAACACCTGGAGGTTATAAATAGATGTGACGTGGAAACATCCTCAGGTCAAACTTTTGTCTGAAAGGACGTCCAGTCACGTTTACAGTGCGGCGCTGAGGCGCAGCATCTCGTTCCCGCTTTTTCAGGGAACAGGGTTACGGTCAAGTAATGATGCTCTCGATGCTGCGCTGAAAGCGCTATGGGAACGAGAATACCAATGCCGCCGCACTGGAAGTGTCTGGACCCCCAACGTTGTGTTGTGTGTGCACAAACATTGAAGAGGTCTCAGACATGACTCTGGGATGTCGACTCAAGGACGTGCGAGCCCGGAGTAGCATGAACATCCAAACTATAGAATCTAACAAATGTGTGCGGAGAGGACCAACCTGCCGCATCACAAACTTGCTGCAAGGAGGCACCTCTTGCCAAAGCCATAGAATATGCAACCCCCCTGGTTGAATGGGCCCTTACTCCTAGAGGCGAAGCTTGACCACGCGCCTCATAGGCTAGGGCAATAGCATCCCTCACCCAATGCGATACAGTATGCTTCGTGGCAGCCGTCCCCCGGTTGCGGCCCCCATAGCATATGAAAAGTTGCTCCAACTTACGCCATTGGCTAGTGCGGTGGACGTAGATCTGAAGAGCACGTACTGGACACAGTAAGTGAAGTTTTTCCTGCTCCGGTGTCGTGAACGGCGGAGGGCAGAAAGCTTCAAGAACGACCGGATTCATGGTCGAGAATGGAACTTTCGGAAGATAATTCGGGTGAGGGTGCAAAATAACTTTAACCGGCCCAGGGGCAAAGTCTAGGCAGGATGGCGAGATTGACAGAGCCTGAAAATCCCCAATTCACTTCAGAGAAGTAATGGCCATTAAAAAAAACATCTTTAGAGTCAGAAACCTGACAGGCGCTGACTCTAGTGGTTCGAAAGGGGTCATGACCAGACCCTCGGGCACAATAGCTAAATCCCATAAAGGGACTGTCGCTCTGGTGGGCGGCCTCAACCGCTTAGCTCCCCGAATGAAGCGGGCAACTAGAGGGTGCTTTCCCACCAAAACCCCGTCAATGAGAACATGGCAAGCCGAAATGGCGGCCACATAGACTCTGAGAGTACCAGGACATGTGCCTGAGGACAATTTATCTTGCAGGAACTCCAGCACTGAAACAACTTGGCAGTGAACTGGGTCTACATGGTGTGCCATACACCAATGCTCGAAAATGCGCCATTTGAAAGCATAGGTCCTTCTAGTGGAGGGAGCCCTAGCGCTTAAAATAGTCTCTACTACGTCGGGCGGAAGCCCAGCCTCTCTCAGTTGGTCCCCCTCAGGGGCCAGACATGAAGGTTCCAGAGCTCGGGCCGGGGATGAAATACTGTCCCCTGTGCCTGAGATAGGAGATCTCTCCTGACCGGGATCGCCCATGGCGATCCGTCGAGGAGGGATATTAGATCTGAGAACCATATTCTGGTCGGCCAACGGGGCGCTAACAGTAAGAGGCGAGACCCCTGTTGACGGACCTTGGCCAGGACTCCCGGGAGCAGCACGATTGGGGGAAATGCATAAAGAGCCCGTCTGGGCCACGTATGGGCCATAGCATCCAGACCCAAGGGAGCTGGAGGAGTCAGAGAGAAGTAGAGGGGACATTGTGCTGTCTCCTGTGAAGCAAAGAGGTCCACCTCCGCTTCGTAAAATCTCTCCCAGATTTGACTGACTACTTCGGGGTGGAGTTTCCATTCCCCATGTGTCACAGCTTGTCTGGACAACAAGTCTGCTTCCACATTCATATGCCCGGGGATGTAGATCGCCCTGAGGGACCGGAACTTGTCCTCTGCCCAAAGCAGAACCTGCTGCGCTAGTCTGTTCAGGCGGCGCAAATGCAGTCCGCCCTGGTAATTTATGTAAGAGACTACCGCCGTGTTGTCCTCCCGCACTAGGACATGGTAGCCTCTCAACTGCTGGAGGAAGTATTTCAGGGCCCGAAATAGAGCCATCATTTCGAGGCAATTGATGTGCCATTCGAGAAAATGGCCTCTCCAAATCCCTTGGGCTGGACGGCCGTCCAAGACCGCACCCCAGCCCGTGAGGGAAGCGTCTGTCGTTAGTATCTTTCGACGACAACACGGACCTAGAGTGGGACCCAAAGTCAGAAACCGGGGTCTGAACCACATAGAAAGGGTATGAAGCCCCTGGCGCGTAACCCTTATTTGCCTCTGGGGATTGGCCCTTGGATGAAATCCCCTGGCTCTGAGCCACAACTGAAATGATCTCATGTGCAGGAGGCCCAAGGGTATTACCGTGGATGCAGCTGCCATGAGACCTAGAACCCTCTGAAGGTAATGAACAGTAATTCTCTGGCCTAGCTTGATGTTCTTTAGGGCATTTAGAATGGATTCGACGCATGCAGGAGACAGCTGTGCCTGCATCGTGATCGAATCCCATATAACCCCCAAATACGTTGTCCTCTGAGCAGGAGAGAGAACGCTCTTCTTGGCGTTGAGTCTCAAACCCAGAGACTCGAGATGAGCTAAGACGACATCCCGATGTCGAAGCGCAAGCTCTTGAGACTGTGCCAGAATCAGCCAGTCGTCTATGTAATTTAAAATGCGGATGCCCCAGAGTCGCAGAGGAGCCAGTGCTGCATCCATGCATTTCGTATACGTGCGGGGTGACAAAGCTAGGCCGAATGGAAGAACCCGATACTGGTAAGCTTCGCCCCCGAAAGCGAACCTCAGGAACTTCCTGTGTTGTGGCAATATTTCTACGTGAAAATATGCGCCCTGGAGATCGATTGTCACAAACCAATCCCCCGATTTGATCTGAGACACAATCATCTTGATTGTCAACATTTTGAACTTGTAAGATCTGAGGTAGCGGTTCAATCCGCGAAGATCTAAAATTGGACGCAATCCCCCATCTTTCTTGGGAACTAGAAAATACCGGCTGTAATAGCCTGACTCTCTGTCTGGCAGGGGAACATGTTCTATGGCCCCTTTGTCCAGCAGAGCTTGCAACTCCTGTGTCAACAAATGCACTCGTTCCGGTTTCACGGAAGTGGAGACCACGCGTGAGGCCGATATGCAAACTGAATCCTGTAGCCTTTCTCTACAGTCCTTTCTACCCACGGAGATATATTTGGCAGTATATATCTTCTCTGAAAGGGGCACTAGTTTTGACACTTCGCTTTGATGGGGGGATGTTAGATGTGCTGTGTCCTGAAACGTGGCAGGAAGCAACCGAACACGTAACATTGTTCGAACATTCTTTGTTCGACCGGTTGTTGAAGCACGTGTGTCAAACACGCCAAATCTTTGGCTGAAATAACCTCGGTTATTTAATATATCCAATATTACTGAATGTTCAATGCAGTAAAAACCATTGAACTTATAAACTTGAATTGATGTGGGGGTTTTTTCAGCATGGTCTGACTATGATCTGAGACAAATTTGGTGAAAATCGAACCATTGGTATAGAAGGAGTTTGAAAAAAAAAGTTTTCAAAATAAATAAAAATTACAGACAGGAAATTTAGCTGATTATGGCATAACTGGCATTGATTTTCTCAGTATTATCCAAGGAAGCTCCCAAGACAAGTCTCATAACTGTAGGCAAAATTAATCAATAGTTTTTTGCTTGTTTGTTTTGTATTAAAATTTTCATTATAATGCCCCCCAAATTTTTGGAGTATCTTCAGGCCATGGTGCCAAATGACGCTTTTCCACTGCATGGTACGGTACGGTACGTCTCAGTTCAGGTCGGTTTGCATTTCCACCGCAGTTTAGTACCGCTATAGAGTGGGCGGGATTATTCACGCGTCGTTATAACTGCGCCGCCTCTACTGCCGTGACATCATCGTAAACGCGCCACAAACAAACTCACAATAAAGAAAGGAGACGGAATAGTGTTCTTACTTCTTTGCATGTGGATGTTTTTAACAGCAATGGAGAGGTATATGAGAATGCTTGAGATTTACTCCCAGCAGCAGAGACTGTGGTGCAGTGCCACGGGCTGTAGAGGAGGAGAGCAGGGATGTTCGTGCAGGTGTGCTGCGTTACTTGATTAGTTAACTATTCATGCAGCGTGTTCTGTAAAGTGAATTATCAATAAACTTTTGAATATTTTCAAATGTACAATGTATCTCTTGTTTTTTTTATGTATGTGATGGTTTTTAAAATCGTGGCATTAATCATTTGTCTTTTTTTAAGAGGTTAATTACGTGCTCATACAATAATACATATTTAATATAGTCTGGAGGTACACTTATTCGATCAGATTGTTTTTAATTGAAGCAAAACACAGATACAAAGGTAAAAATATAAACAGAAGACATACTCTGAAAAATATAGCAAGTTCAAAAGTATATACATAAGGCTTTTTCCTTCGGCGTCGCGCCATCAAGCTCTCGCTGGATCCGCTCCTCGGCTATCAACGAGAGGAACGTCTGTACCTCCTCAACAGAGAACGAAACAGATCATTTGTGGTTGATGCAAAAAGGTGCGTTTGTTGAAACAAAAGCTGCGTCCGCTCCTTCGCTGGCTGTGCTGATTTAAATCTAGTGGGTCTATGGGTCTCATGTCGCAAGTTCATTGACGCAGTAATGACGATTCTCTCCGGCCAATCAGTGATCAGCAGAGTTTACGCGTCACGTTTTGGTAACGGTACGGTACGCTTGGAACCTCGGCTGAGGTGGTACTAAAAAAGTACCAGGTACCAGGTACAGTACCCAGTGGAAAACCCCCCAAAAGTGAACCGTACCGAACCGTACCGTGCCGTACCATGCAGTGGAAAAGCGCCAAAAGGCATACCAAGTTTTGTATGAATATGCTAATGCGTTCGTAAAATTCAAATTGGCTGACATGGGAAAATTTAGTACCATTGGACTAAATGGTCCAATTATGCTGCTGCACAAACCATTTAGAAGTTAGAAGCAAAAATAGCCGCCATATAAATTTTCATATCTCTTTAACACAAGGTGGTGCTCTGCTGAAACTCTGCAGGTAACCTCAGATCATGGTTTTCATAACACACGCAAAGTTTGGTTTGAATGCGCTAAAGCATTGCAGAGATTTACTATTACGTCCACTTTGGCAAGCTCTTCCATCAAATTTGTTCATTTGTTAAAAAACAGTTTGAACGATTAACTTTATTTACACATTTTTTATTGTTTTATTCTACATGGTCTGAAGATGACATGGTTTGATTTTTAAGAAAAAATTATCTAGGGGGAGTAGCTTTTTCGATTTAGTAACTTTTCACCATATGGTTCTATGGACTGCCACAAACTTCCATAGTGGAAGCAGAAGAAGAACACTTGGCCCCTAAATACAAAACCTGTGTTAATTAAAAGAAACAAGTTGACAAACAAATTGATTCCAGAAAATTATTTGATTTGGTGATAATGACAAAATTAGAGATTTACAGTACAAGCGTTTTTAAAAGGCTGATCATTTTTGACTAAAAGCACCAAATTAGCTAGGATTTTCAGCACAGCACAAGGGTTAAAAGAACCAGTTTTCCTTATTGAAGAGAACATTTAAAAAAAAAAACTAAAGAACCTTTTTCCACTTAAAAGAAATTGTGGAATGAAAAAGTTTCATGGATGTTCACATTTCTGAACAATTGATAAAGAAGCACTAAGGAACCTTTATTTTTAAGGGTCTATTTACTCTACAATCAATACTGTGTAATTTATTGATGCAATTTTTACTGTATAATTTGCTGATAGTCTTTTATGAATATTTTACTAAGGTTTTTGCAATGTATTCAGGGATCGTCTTCTCTACAAAGTATAAATGTGATGCCGCCTTATAAGACATTTTAGAAGGAAGCATAATCATGTTGCCTACCGTTTGGAACAGGCCTCTCGTCAGGAACATGCACACATAATGCCTTAAAATGCTGCCCACGCAAGCAGCTCACTAGCATTGAAACAAATCCAAAACTGCAATAATTTTGTGCTTAATGCAAGTCTTCTATTTGCTATTTTTACTAGGAAAAAGATTTTCAGTAATGCTAAATGCTTTTTATATTGTTGCCTGACCACCATGTTAGGGAGACACAAACAAGTAATTAAGCCTGACACTTCATCGTGAGCTGGGAAGAGTTTTTTTTTTATTACGTATGAACTCTTAACAAGAAGTAAGAATTTCATCCTAAAACCATCACTATGAAAAATGTTTCATCTAATAGCTATTCATCTCCTGTTAGTCCACATAAATACCAATCTATAATATATTGCAAAGCTCAAAGGTCAATTTAATTAGTTACCAGGATCAAGTAAGTTCACATTTCCCTAGAGGAAAATTAAGTGCTCCATCTTCAGAGAGAGAGTCACTCGGCGTATGGTGATGGATGTTTCTCAGGAGACTGAGAACCTACATACATAATGCAAGATTATTTCACACTGCGGAGGCACGAGAAGAGAGAAACCACGGCTTCAGACGCCACTATATCAGGTAACATGGCTCTTGCATTTGGGTCCAAGAGATGGAGGGTAAATTCGATGTTGACTTTCACTGTTTGATTATGTAATGTTGTGTCCAAGGGTGAAATATGACTAGAGGAGTGGGAATACATGTTGGGGTTCAAAAGTCTGAGACTGCATTGAAAATATGAGACATTTATTCCACGTAGACCAGGCAATAAACAAAAAGTATTGGACATTTTTAAAATAAAAAGTTATCAAATTTTGTTAATGTCAGCTTTGGGGCTGCTGTCATTAAAGCAAAAATAAAAATACATCATATATTAAGACATTCTTATTTTACTGATTAATGATTCAATATTTCTGTTAAATTATAATAATAAGAAATGTTTAAGTACTAAAAAGACTAAAAGTGAAAATAAATAAATAGTTAATAAAAAATGACAAGCCAATTTTGTCTGCCAAAGTTTTTCTTTTGTAAGGTTTAATTAGGGGTCATAATGTTCTTGTTCTGCAGGATGCCCTGAAATTTGATAAATATGATTTATAAATTGAGCTACTTAGACCGTGCTTAAACATTTACATTTTAAATTGTGTTTGCCAAAGTCTTTTACAACACATGCTACATTGACACACAGCACCTGAATTATCAGTCTAGTTAAACAAAAATACCTTCCTGTCAGATGATTTGGGATTAAACATGATAGACAATACACCAAATGAGAGAAAGTCCTGATGTAAAACTGTCCCAACCAAAGTCAATATTAGAAGAGTTTAATATGAACAGTCACAAGTTGCTCTCTCATTCTGTAAAGCTGAAGTTACAGACATTAAATAGCTTAGTTTAGAGACCAGTTCTTATGATTAACTAACTATTAACTACAACATTTGCCTCAATAAACTCCTAAGGTAGTTGTTAAGTTTGGGTATGGGGTTGGGTTAAGGGATCTAACATATGGTAATCATGCAGAATATGTGCTTTATAAGTATTAATAAACAGCCAATATGCTAGCAATATGCACGCTAATAAGCAACAAGTTAATAGTGAAAATTGGTCCTTATAGTAAAGTGTTACCAAGACTTTCATCAACAACTAATGCATTGCAATGCAGGAAGAGAGAAATTAGAAATTCACCAGTCTTATTTTTGTATTATTTATCTACTATTATTTGTATTAATATTTTGAATGAGCTTTTATGTGTATTTTCAGTGTTCGTTTTTACTTTAGTAAGATTTTTAGCAATCATTTTACAGATTTGTGTCATTGTAAGAATTTTGTTAAATAGGTTCCCTATCGAAAGGTAACTCCTGTTGTGTCATCATTTTGACTTATGGGGAAACTACTGTTCACTCTGTTACTGAAGCCTGATTTGTTAATCTTTGTGTAGCTGTACAAACCAATGGCGCTCGAGCCTGCCAGGAAGGGTGGAGCCGACTGCTACTGGAGACGGCTCAGCACGCCATTTCATCAAAATCTTCTCCTTTCAGCGCCGAGACCATCTCTTCGCTGACTCTGCAATTAGAAGCCGAAGCAGAGGTATAGCCTGCAGCTCGCTTCCGTAGAAAAAAGCCCCCCGCAGCGGAAAAAATGAGAAGCGTTCCCCTGCGACTATCCGGCTGGTAAGAGCAATTCCTGAGCAATTTCTCTACTACGTTTTTGCAAATGTTGCGAGTGTAAAGTCACTGGGCTGAGCAACCGGGCTTGAGAGGTCACATGCCGGCACAGCTCCTACGCGACCCACTCTCCCTGCAGCGCTTGATCCGCCAGTGTGTTCTACGTGTGAGAATTAACCCCTTGTTGCACAAGCTGTTTTATCATTAAAGGCGGATGCACGCAGCACTTTAATCTGCCAGTATTTTTGCTCCAGTTTTCTCACAGGTCACCTCGCTTCAGAGGTATTTTTCACACTTCGGTACCGAACAACGCATGTTCTTTGGTCCGGAGTACATAAACTGCTTGCAAAGGTGCTGTAAAAATGGTCCCCTTAGTGAACAGCGAGTCTGGCTTTTAGAGGCGATACTTCCTTGTTCCCAAGAAAGACGAGGGCAACCCGGCATACAGCTCCTGGTCAACCCACGAGCGATGCTTGCATATCAACTGCCTCGAAATTATGGCTGCCGCCTCCCCAGTTATTCCCCTGGGCCTGCTACACATGCGGCCCCTTCTATATTGGCTAAAAGCCCGCGCTCGTCCCACGCCTGGTGCCTGGTGTCTGGGCCGTGCTTATGTCAAGGTAACCCATCACTGCCTCAAAGCTGTAGCCACTTGGAAAACTACTCACCTGTTTCAATCAGGTGTACAGTTGGGGACGACCTCCAGAAGGAAGGTGATCACGACAAATGCCTCCAGCTCAGGCTGGGGTGCTCTGTACGAGGGAAATCCGGCATATGGCTCCTGGTCGACCCACAAGCGACGTCTGCATATCAACTGCCTCAAAGGCTGTTTGTCTGGCCCTAATGACCTTCCTGCCAGCCTTAAAAGGGCATATCGTCTTAGTCTGGCCGGACAACACAACGGTTGTGGCCTACATCAACCACCAAGGCGGCTTCAGGTCATGTCCCCTTCACAGGATGACTTGACGTCTCCTGCTTTGGGCACAGAAAGAACTCCTCTCACTACAAGCGGTTCATGTGCTGGGCAGACTGAACTAAGGAGCGGATATGTTGTCAAGGAACAATGTAGCTCCAGGGGAATGGAATCTACATCCCCAGACGGTTCAGATGATTTGGTCAGTTTTCAGCAAGGTAGAGTTCGACCTCTTCGCCTCCGGAGACAACTATCACTGCCCAACTTATTTTTCAAAGCAGCGGGATGCTCTGGCCCACGATTGGCCCAACGCCCGTCTGTATGCCTTCCCTCTGATCGCCCTGCTACCCCAGGTTATCAGGCGAATCAGGGAAACAAAATGCTCTTTCCTCCTCGTGGCCCCCCTCTGGAGGAACCAAGTATGGTTCCCAGAGATGATCCAGCTGCTGTCTGCAGCATTGCGGTCAATACCACGGAGGAGAGATCTTCTCTCGCAAGCACAGGGCAAAATTTGGCATTCCCAGCCGGAACTGTGGAGCCTTCATGTCTGGCCACTCGTCGGGAGTCTAGTCAACTCCCAGCGAGAGTCACTAATACCATTCAAGAGGCTAGAGCTCCATCTACACGACACCTCTATGCCCTCAAGTGATCAGTCTTCAGTGACTGGTGTTCAGTACATAACCAGGATCCAGTTTCATGTGACGTGCCCCGCGTGCTAACCCTTCTGCAAAAGCTGTTGGATAAGGGGTGCAACCCTTCCACACTCAAGGTCTTTGTGGCAGCCATCGCGACAAATAATTATCTCAAGGCTGGCCGGACTATTTGCAAAATTGCCTTGGTCATTAAGTTCCTTAGAGGCGCTCGGCTGTTGGATCCTCCTCATCCTAAGACTTTGCCAACTTGGGACTTGTCCATAGTCCTGGGCGCCCTCAAAGGTCCTCCCTTTGAGCCGCTTCAACAGCCGGCTTAAGGGTCATGACTCTTAAAACCGCTCTGCTTTTGGCCCTAGCGTCCATCAAGCGAGTAGTTGACTTGCGAGCCCTGTCTGTTAGTGGTTCCTGTCTTTAATTTGGACCCAATGACTGTAAGTCGTTCTTCAGCTATGCTGTGGGCTATGTACCGAAGGTGCTCTCAACTCCGTTTAGAGCCCAGGTGATCTCCGTTCTAGCCCTCCCTGTTGCGGATGGTGAACAGGGGCCTAACTTTTTGTGCCCAGTCCGGGCACTACGAGTGTACTTTCAGTGTTCTGAGTCTTTAAGACAAACAGAGCAACTCTTTGTGTGCTTTGGAGGCAGCTCTAAATGGCTGGCGGTCAAAAAGTAAAAGACTATTGCACTAGATAGTAGATGTTTTCCCTCTGGCTTAAGCCTTTTAGCGGGCGTGCAATGCCAAATAGGTGTGAGGGCCCATTCCACCAGAGGAATGGCCTCCTCCTGGGCCTGGTCCAATGTAATCTCTATTGGGGAGATTTGCGCAGCCGTCGTCGCCATCTACCTTTATTCGATTCTACAGTTTGGACGTTTTCTGTTTACTGTTTACCCCCCCCCCCCCCTTTCAGGCGGGATATGTCAAGCGGAGCACAGGTCTTACTTTCTACTTAATCTAAAATAAAAAAATGTGAGGTTCACTATTTGTTGGCACAATGCTAGGGTGTTAGGATGGTTTCCATGGTGTTGCTATGTGGTTGGTATTTGATTTTATTGCAAGTTGTTAGCTTAAAATAAAAATTAAAAAGCTTTTTTTATTAAAGGTATGAAATTCACCTGTTTCATTTTAAAATGTACAGTTACACTGTAAAATAATAATAATAATAAAAGATTAAATAAAACAAGTTTAAAACTAAATCTGGAAATTAAAGCTGAATAGACACAGTATTAAATTCATTACACAAATATAATAATTATAATAAAGCCCTAAAATGACTAAACATGTGGAACAAATAAAGCTAAATGGACATTTTAAAAAATGATGAATGCACAAAATTCGTCATTTTTAAAACCTAAACCAAAATTCAAATGAAAACATTTACATATTACAATATTTTTAATATGGATATTAATATTTGAATATTAATATTTTCAATCAGAAGTAAAACGAAATTGGAATAAAAATTAATTAGTTTGGGGAAAAGTAAAGCCTAATAGAAATTTTACACACAATAATTTTTGTTTCTATAACGTGTGAATATATCCCCAATCGCATTCTGCAACGAGAATAATCAGGGCGGCTTGTTATCGCAAGTTTTATTTTGATTTCCAGAGTCTGCTATTAGCTTATAGCCCGTTAGCAAAGCCAGCGCGGGTGCCGCTAACACAGCTAATACCCCTTTTCACACACGCATACACACATTTAACATTGTTTCACTGTTACTTGCTTTAATGGCGGATTTGTGTCTACCTTTGTGTGCAGGGGAGGACACGTTCGAGCTGCATTCGGTGCAGCTGGAGCTGGAGGCCGTGGAGAGACGGATCCATGAGCTGCTCGGGAAACAGGCCCAGCTGAGGAAATGGAAAGCAACGCTGGAAACATCTCGGGCTGACGCTCATAAGTCCGGGGTAAGTATGCAGCGCGCTGCTAACACTCTCACCACCTCTACTCCATGTGTTTCTCTGCACAGGCCCCGTGCACCCGGGACGCGATCATCACAGATGGCCTTCACTCCGGCGCTGGGAAACCACGGACCCTGGGTGCAGCAGCGGAAGACGCGATCCAGGCCCCGGGCGACGACTTCTCCCCCTCTGGTCTTCGACATCTCATCCCGGAACCGCTTCGCCCCTCTCTGCGAGACTGATCGTAACGCTGTGGTCATCGGAGACTCAATCGTCCGGCATGTCCGTGCTACGTTAGCTGAAGGTAAAGTGCACACTCATTGTCTCCCTGGTGCTCGTGTTCTTGATGTTTCTGTGCAGATACCCGCGATCCTGAAGGATGACGAGAGCGTTGCAGCTGTTGTGATTCACGCGGGGGCTAACGACACCAAGCTGCGGCAGACTGAGACACTGAAGAGGGACTTCAGGAGCCTGATCGAGATGGTACGCAGCACATTGTGTCAGGACCTCTTCCCACGTATCAACGAGGACATGAAAAGTTCAGTAGACTGTTTGCTTTAAATGAATGGTTGTTTTCATGGTGTAAAGAGCAGAAAATTATCTTTGTTAATAATTGGAATCTTTTCTGGGAGCGTCCTAGGCTATTTATTGCTGATGGCCTGCACCCCAGCAGAGTCGGTGCGGAACTCCTGTCGGACAACATCACCAGAACGCTACGCTCTATCTGACTAGTAAGCCAATTCTCCAATAACAGCTATGAGGACTTTTGTTCTACCCACTTAAATGATAAAGGTACTTGCAGTGTCCAATCTATACAGACTGTGTCTGTTCCCCGAATAGTGAGTTCAAAATATAAATTTAATGCAGGATCTAGAACAAATCTGATCGTAATTAAAATGCTAAATAAATTAACAAAAACAATTTTTAAAACTTGGGCTCCAAAATATCCGATCACTCACACCGAAAGCAGTTATTGCAACATGGTAACTATCTTCTCTAATACGTTAGAAACTGTTGCCCCCATCAAATTAAAAAAGGTTAGAGAAAAACGTGCTGCGCCATGGTACAACAGTTATACCCATTCTCTCAAGAAAGAAACTCATATTCTTGAGCGCAAATGGAGAAAAACTAACTTGGAAGTCTTTAGAATTGCGTGGAAAAACAGTATGTCCAGCTATAGACAGGCTCTAAAAACTGCAAGAACCGAGTATATCCGCAAACTCATAGATAATCACCAAAACAATCCAAGGTTTTTATTTAGCGCAGTGGCTAGATTAACAAATAAACAGATGTCACCCGATCTAAATATTCCCTCACAGTTTAATAGTAATGACTTTATGAATTTCTTTACTGATAAAATAGATAATATCAGAAATACAATAACAAATGTAGATTCTACAGCGTCTAGTACTTCAGCTTCATTCATCGCACCCAAAGAAAAACTTCATTGCTTTACAACTATAGGACAGGATGAGCTAAATAAACTTATCACTGCATCTAAACCAACAACATGTTTATTAGATCCTGTACCCACTAAACTATTGAAAGAGTTGTTACCTGTAGCAGAAGAACCGCTTCTCAATATTATTAACTCCTCGTTATCTTTAGGTCACGTCCCAGAACCATTTAAGCAGGCAGTTATTAAGCCTCTTATTAAGAAACCAAAATTAGATCCTTGTGAACTGGCAAATTACAGGCCCATCTCAAATCTTCCGTTTATGTCGAAAATATTAGAAAAAGTAGTGTCTGCTCAACTGTGTTCCTTTTTGCTAAAAAATGATATCTATGAAAAATTTCAGTCAGGTTTCAGGCCCCGCCATAGCCAGAAACTGCACTTGTTAAAATTACAAATGACTTGCTGTTTGCGTCAGACAAAGGCTGCATCTCGTAGCTAGTTTTACTTGATCTTAGTGCTGCGTTCGACACTATAGATCATGACATACTGATAGATCGATTACAAAACTATACAGGTATTCAAGGGCAGGCTCTAAGATGGTTTAGATCCTACCTGTCCGATCGCTACCACTTTGTTTATTTAAACGGGGAGTGATCTCAATTATCACCAGTAAAGTATGGAGTACCACAAGGATCTGTCCTAGGTCCTCTATTATTTTCATTATATATGTTGCCCCTTGGTAATATTATTAGAAAATACGGGATTAGTTTCCATTGTTATGCTGATGACACTCAACTATATATCTCAACAAAACCAGATGAAACTTCAAAACTATCTAAGCTAACAGAGTGTGTTAAAAATATAAAAGATTGGATGACCAGTAATTTTCTCCTAATAAATTCAGATAAGACAGAGATATTACTTATTGGACCTAAAAACAGTACACAGAATCTCTTGGATTACAATTTGCAACTAGACGGATGTGATGTTACTTCCTCTACAGTTAAAAATCTGGGTGTTATATTAGACAGCAACCTATCTTTTGAAAATCATATTTCCAATGTTACAAAAACAGCATTCTTCCATCTTAGAAACATTGCCAAGCTACGGAACATGTTAAGTGTTTCTGATGCAGAAAAGTTAGTTCATGCATTCATGACCTCTAGACTGGACTATTGTAATGCACTGCTACGTGGTTGTCCTGCATTTTCAATAAACAAGCTACAGATAGTACAAAATGCTGCGGCTAGAGTCCTTACCAGGTCAAGAAAATATGATCATATTACTCCAATTTTACAGTCTCTGCACTGGCTACCTATTAAGTTTCGTACCAGTTACAAAATATTATTACTTGCCTATAAGGCCATAAATGATTTAGCTCCTGCGTACCTAACTAATCTTCTATCACGCTACAATCCAACCCGCTCCCTAAGGTCGCAAAACTCTGGACTCTTGGTAGTACCTAGGATAGCAAAGTCCACTAAAGGAGGTAGAACTTCTTCATATCTGGCTCCTAAACTCTGGAATAGCCTTCCTGATAAAGTTCGGGGTTTAGACACACTCTCTCTGTTTAAATCTAGATTAAAGACACATCTCTTTAGCCAAGCATTCGTATAATGCATCTCACAATCTTGTACTGCCAGTCTATCTGAACAAATGCACATTTGGCTCTCGTTTGGCTCTCAACGGAGGCAGTCACATTTTTTCACTCCCCGTGCTCCCTTTTTTTCCCTGCTTGCTTCTTTTGTCTCGTCTCATCTATTGAGAGACTCTCTCTGCACGGCTCTCCAAACTAGAAGATTATGGATTTGATCAACTGGTCTCTTAGTGCAATTGACACCATCTTCTCAACAAGAAGTCTGGGTTCTGGGGAACCTGTTTGTCCTGACGGGACGTTCGCAGCCGGCTATACGAGGGATGCGTGGGAGAGGTGGCAAATCGTATGTCTGGCGGCTCTTTCCGTGGAGGACATTGAAGATATCTACCTATTCGGTACCATGATAACAGGTATTTTGCTGATTGGATTAGGCTTTGCCCTGGGTTATCGAAAAATTCAGAAGACGGGAACAGCTGTCCAAAGTCTCACAAGGCTGCCCGTTTTGGTTGAAGCTGTGGGAAGAGCGGTCAGCATTGAGACTGAGACTATTAACCGGAATATGGATTCTATCACGATGAAGCTCACGGCTTTGCAAGTGAAAATTGATGCTTTCGGAGACCAGAATGGACAAAATGGACAGAGAGAACAGCTGTGAAGGTATGCAGCTGTTCGCCCCAAAGACACAACAATTCAATCTTATCTTTTCTGGCTCCCCCGTACCGGCACCCCCTTGGCCAAGGCCGTGCTGGATAACTACCATGGGAAGAGCGCTGCAGTGGGACTCTCTTGCTCCCTCCCCTATTACAGACATTACTCCCCTCCCCCGATCAACTGCCTCTGACTGCTTTGTACCGCCACGCTGTCGAGCAGGTCTGCGACCAGGACCGGATGGCCGGACCGGACCGGACCGGATGGCTGCTTGCCAGAGCTGGATATGTTTCCCCCTGTTGCAAAGTTATGTGTTTATGGTATATGTGCTTTTGTGCTGAGGTGTTTTTTTCTGTTCTCACACTGTACTCCCAAATGGAGCATAGTCTGGGGGTTAAAAAAAAAATTATTCTCCCTTTCCTCATGTAATGTTGTAATTTTCTTCAATTCCCTGTCTTCCTGTCCTGTCTACCCCCTTGTATGTATGTTATGTATGGGCAGGTTGATGGCTTATTTCACTGGTACTTGTGACTAAGTGACAATAAAGGGCTACTACTACTACTACTACTACTACATTATTATGTTTAAATCTAGATTAAAGACACATCTCTTTAGCCAAGCATTCATATAATGTATCTCACAATCTTGTACTGTAGTTATATCTGACAAAACGAACATTATTATGCTTTAGCTCGGGTTATACTGATAATTTCATCCAGGGTTATTCCTGGATGGAACAACTGCTACGCTAATTGTCTTACTGTTTCTATGTTTCTGCCACGGGATTAACATCCCGTGGTAGCTAGGAATTACACAAGCTTCAGTCTGGATCCAACCCTTAAACGATCTGAGATGACCGAACACCTGAGAAGAGATGATGACAACCCCTCGGAGGACCTCAGAGGAAGCCAACCATCAGCAATTATACTGACTTAACCAAAGTCTTCCATAAATGGAGGATCAGCACCTGGAGACAACCTCTACAGCCCTGACCATCAGAGGAGTCTAGGACACATAGATGAGCCCCAGAGACAGATCTCCAGTGAGAACCTCGTCACCTAGACATCCATCGGGGAAAGACCCCTGGAACCAGTGGACCACTTACACTCTGACTTTGCTGCAGTTGGAACAAACTACTGATTCGTCTGGCCGGAGGGGAACTGGCCCCCCGACTGAGCCTGGTTTCTCCCAAGGTTTTTTCTCCATTCTGTCACCGATGGAGTTTTCGTTCCTTGCCACTGTCGCCTCTGGCTTGCTCAGTTGGGGACACTTCATTTCCAGCACAATCATCGACTTGATTGCACAGATATTATTTAAACTGAACTAAGCTGGACAATGCCATTACTAAATTCAATAATGAAATGCATTCAGTTGATAATTGAGTGTTACATCCTGTCATTTTACATTATTGACACAATTTGCCTATTTTGATATCGTGCAGTGCTTTGTTACAATTTGTATTGTTAAAAGCGCTATATAAATAAAGGTGACTTGACTTAATGTTAGAGAGTCGGACTCATAATCGAAAGATTGCGAGTTCGAGTCTCAGTCCGGCAGGGATTGTCGGTGGGGGGAGTGAATGTACAGTGCTCTCCCCACCTTCAATTACCTTTAAGCAAGACACCAAACCCATAACTGCTCCCTGGGCGCCGCAGTATAAATGGCTGCCCACCGCTCCGGGTGTGTGTTCACGGTGTGTGTATGTTCACTGCTGTGTGTGTGCACTTGGATGGGTAAACATAGAGCACAAATTCCAAGTATGGGTCAACACACTTGGCTGTATGTCACTTTCACTTCACTTCAAAAGAAAATACTATTTCAGTAAAAAAAAAAATCACATTTACTTCTATGTATTTCATTGCTGTTTTTTTATTGTTAGTGAAACTTACTAGCGCTTTCAGAGTGAAAATTGTTTCTACACCAAATTGTTTCAAATTTAAGGCAGTAACTGAACTTAATTTATGTAAGTCGAATCAAATCGACCGCACAAGTCATTTCAAATTAAATTATATTAAACTGGCTTTTAAAAAATGTTGTGGAATCTCGTATAACATAAAATGAATTTATAAAAAAAGAAATTAAAGTAATGTAAAAATGCTGCCATGACTTATTGCTCATATTTTATAGGGATTTAAGTGTGTGCAATTCTAACAAAAATAAATTACTAACCAAGTATGTACTATATTCTGCAGAGAATTCAGTGAGAATTCCCTATATGAGAAGCATCAGGTTACAGAAAAACAATGTGTTTTTCTAAAAACAAATAAATAAGTAAAACACATAAATAAATAATTTGATGCTCATTGACACTGACAAACTATATTTACTATTAACTGACCTTCCCAAAGTCTGCATCTTGAGAATTATCGAGGGAAGTCACAAACAACTGCAATGACTTTCAAACAAAACATCATTCCACTTCAGACTTCAACATATTCATCTCATCATGACGCCATTTCCTCCAGAGTGCCAGGCAGCTGTTGTAAAATTAACTTTTACTCTCGGGATTTACAGAAGTTATGTTTAAAGGTGGAATTCATTACGATGCTGGACCCGGCGGACATGAATTATGCAACATTTAAGCAGCCATCTTTGCTGGCGATAACAGCCTGGCACAATGCTGTCAGAACGGTTCGCCCCAATGTCATGTACCCCGCTTTATGCGGAAGATTCCAGGCGGTCAGAATCAGAAAGCCATAAGCTTGGCAGATATATTAATTATATATTGCTCTGGTAAGTGGCTGGCACTGACAGTTTAAAAGACATACAGCTGAAATTTACCATCACTTCCAGCACTACAACTATCTGTGGGTTTTTGGAGGAATGCAAAGTGAATATAAATTTGCTTGCACTTGTTCATTCTAGGAACCATTATATCTTTCTTCCTCTTTTATTTTATTTCTGAAAAGGAAATTGAGGTCGGCTTCTCAGGTCTTGTTTACGCCTGGTATTAAGATGTGTTTTGGTTGATCAGATAACAAGTAGACAAGGTGGATCCATCACTTTTGACCGCTTTCCTGATTTCTTTGAGGGGAGGGTCTATAGTCAAATTAATTAAATGGCTTTTTTTGATCTTTCAAACTAATATTTTCAAATAAGCTTGTGCAATTAACTTAAGAATGCAAAAGAAGACAACGGAAAACTGTGGAGAGCAGCAGCTTTTTTTCTGCTGTGGTAATCTCATTTTGTAAATCATGCTTTTTACTACTTTTTCTCCCTAAAATCAAACTTAAGATTTCAGTCGCCAAGCACTAGCTCACTGCAGCAACACGTCCCGTAATGTTTAAGAATTAGATGAGTAGGCAGAAAGGACTTTGTTTTTGGTGGCTGTCTGAATATATTTGACCACATCAGTGTCTACACTATGAAAGCAATCCAGTTGAATGTGGGTAGTTGACGTATCAATGTTTCCTATGGTGTGACAGCAAAAATGTACATTAAAAAAACCTCTAACATTGAGGATAAACCTCTCTCATGCTATTTGTAACTCTAATATTGAAGAGACATTTTTCATATTATTTGTATAAGTTTTTGTTTTTCTTTACATTTTTGCTACGTCACACCGTAGGAAACAGTCCAATTTCTATTTGTCAATTACCCATGTGCTTTTGATTATCTCTGGAATTGGTCAAAAGTGGACAAGTTCAAAACATTTCAAACCCCATTTAGCATCATCCACTTGTGATCAGATTGACAAAAAACAATCTTAAAGGGATAATTTGCCCAAAAATGAAAATGAACCCATGATTTTCTCACCTCAAGTCATCCAAGTGTTTATGACTTTTTTCTTTCAGACGAATACAACCAGAGTTATATTTAAAAATTGCCTTGGCCCTTCCAAGCTGTAAAATGGCAATAAATATGAATCAAAATGAAGTGCGTAAATCCATCATAAAAAGTGCTCCACACAGCTCCAGGGCACTAAAAAAGGCCTCCTGATGTGAAGTTATGTGTTTGTGTATGAAAAACATCCATATTTAAAACTTTATAAACCATAATCTATAACTTATGCAAATTGTCATAAAGCCAAAAAGACACTGCACGGTTTTCAGCTGTCCCAGACAAAATATTTGCGTTGTGAAACAATCGTGGCTCTTAATCAGTGGTCCTGTGTCGTAC
This sequence comes from Oxygymnocypris stewartii, assembly GCA_003573665.1. Lineage (NCBI taxonomy): Eukaryota > Metazoa > Chordata > Actinopteri > Cypriniformes > Cyprinidae > Oxygymnocypris > Oxygymnocypris stewartii. Next base: position 190,509 of record QVTF01021965.1, read on the forward strand.
AGTGAAAGAGGTTAAAAGACACCCATTGTCACCATCTTGTGACCAAAGATAGCCTATGATATGTTCAAGATGGCGCTACTGATGGCAGCCTTCATGGCGTCATCCGCAGTTGTTTTTTATGTTTTTGTTAGTTTGTCCTGTCTTTAGTTATATCCCTGCAATCAGTTTCACCAGAGACGAATTGCTGAACATTCGGAAGTACACACCACCCGATATTTCACCGGATTTTGTCTATTCTGATGTTTAGCTGGACATTGTAGTCGGGGGAGCAGCAGTGCTGTTTAGACAATTCAGAACGTGCAGACGGGAGAAGCAAGCCGGTGCCCTCGTAAAGCTTCATCGGCGGGGATTAAGAACGCCGTTGCCTAGCATCCATCTAGCGAATCTCCACTCTCTACCTAACAAAACGGTCAAACTCATTCTGCTTTCCCAGCTAAACAAGGATTTTTCAAACTCTGCTGTTATGTGTATCATGGAAATGGCTGTTTCATGGCTGAACCGCGCCATTCCGGACAGTGTGCTTCATCTTCCGAACTTTCAGCAGATGAGATCTGATCGCGACACAGAATAAACGGGGAAATCGCGCAATGGCATGATGTGCTTTTACATCAATGAGAGGTGGTGTACAGATGTAACGGTGTTGAAGAAGATGTGCTGTTCTGATCAAGAAATGCTCTTCATCAACTACAGGCTGTTCTACTCACCGCGGGAGTTCTGTTCATTCAGTCTCGCGAGTGTCTACATTCCTCCGCAAGCGGACGTGAACTCGACTTTACAGAAACTCACTGATCTGATCACAGACACACAACAACAACACCCAGACTCTGTTTTAATCATTCTTGGGGACTTTAATAAAGCATTTTTTTCCCGTGAACTACCAAAATACAGACAGCATGTTACATGTCCCACCAAAGACAGTAATATATTGGATAACTGTTACACAACAAAAAATAATGCATATCACTCTGTCCCACGGGCAGCTTTGGAACTCTCTTTGGATCACTGCCTGGTTCATCTCATACCATACTACAGGTAGAAACAAAAATCTGTAAACCCTGTGGTAAAGAATATAAAAAAGATGGACCAATGAGACGGGTTTTACAAACCTGTCTCGACCTTACTGATTGGAGTGTTTTTGAGGCTGCTGCAAACGATCTGGACGAGCTCACAGAGTAACATCCTAAATTTTTTGTGAAGATATGTGCATTCCTACCAGGACTCGTTTAACTTACAACGATGACAAACCATGGTTCACTGCAAAACTCAGACAGCTCCGTTGGGCCAAAGAAGATGCTTACAGGAAGAGGGATAAAGTATTGTATAAACAGGCCAAATACACACTGGAAAAGGAGAGAGTAGCAAAGAGGAATTATACTAATAAGCTAAGAATCCAATTATCTTCCAGTGATTTTGTTTCAGTGTGGACAGGTATGAAAGACATCATCAGTTACAAGACACCATCCCCCAGCACTGTGGATAATCCACAACAGGCAGACAATCTGAATGAGTTATATTGCAGATTTGAAAAAACACCCCACACCCGCCCTGAACACCTCTCCACACAACCATTGACACCTCCAGCAACCCCCCTCTCCCTCACACCTGCAATTCAGATCAGCAAAGACGAGGAGTGACAGGGCTTCTGGAAGCAGAAATGGAAAAAAGTACCAGGCCCAGACGGCGTCACGCCAGTCTGTCTGAAATCCTGTGCTGACCAGATGGCCCCATTTTCACAAAGATATTCAACAGATCACTGGAACTGTGCAAAGTCCCTTCATGCTTCAAACGCTCCACCATAATTCTCATCCCAAAGAAACCCAAACTTACAGGACTAAATGATCCAGGATGGTGACAAGTCTGCTTACGGACATGAGGTTAAGGAGCTGACTGTCTGGTGCAGTCTTAACAACCTGGAGTTGAACACATTCAAAACAGTGGAGATGATCGTGAACTTCAGGAGAACCCCCCCCCACCCCACCCCCACCCGCTCTCCCCCACTTACCATCATGAACAGCACTGTTTCTGCAGTGGAGTCATTCAGGTTCCTGGGCACCACCATCTCCCAGGACCTGAAGTGGGACAATCACTTGGACTCCATTGTGAAAAAGGCTCAGCAGAGGCTGTACTTCCTTTGCCAGGTGAGGAGTTCAACCTGCCACAGGAGCTGCTGATACAGTTCTACTCTGCCATCATTGAATCCGTCCTCTGCACGTCAATAACTGTCTGGTTCAGCTCAGCTACCAAATCTGACCTCAGAAGACTATGGAGGGTTGTCCAGACTGCTGAGCGAATCATTGGCACAACCGTCCCCACTCTCCAAGAACTGTACCTATCCAGAGTGAGCAAAAGGGCTAGAAAAATTACTCTGGACCACAGCACACTCACTCTTTGAACTGTTACCGTCTGGTCGACGCTACAGAGCTCTAAGTACCAGAACGATCAGACACAGGAACAGTTTCTTCCCTCAAGCAATCCATCTCATGAACACTTGACAATAATTATGGTACACACACTATTTATACACCAATACACTTGTTTATCTAATACACATACTTAGTCTACACTTCAAGTCAAGTCGATCTTTATTGTCATTCCGCTACATGTGTGGACATACAGTGGAGCAAAATATCATGCCTCACAGGACCATGGTGCTACATTAATACAGACATACAACAATGGAGTAAAACAGTATAAACCTATACACAACTAACCTACTGACAGATTTTGACTATACATATGCTATATATAAAAAATGGTTACCTATACATAAACTAAAAAAAATACAAACTGTACAACTGTACAAATGAGTCAAGCAGCTGGCTGGGGAAGAGTGTAAGATAGTTTTTAGTGTGTGAGTATGTAAGCATACATATATTACTGAGTCTTTTGTGGGGTTATGCACACGCAGTAGTGTGTGAAGTGTCTAGGTTTACGAGGGGATGGATTGGAGCCCAGCCCCAGAGCCTGCTCCTCACCAGCGCCCTCCGGTGCCTGCTCCTCGCCAGCGCCCTCCGGTGCCTGCTCCTCGCCAGCGCCCTCCGGTGCCTGCTCCTCGCCAGCGCCCTCTTGTGCCTGCTCCTCGACAGCGCCCTCCTGTGCCTGCTCCTCGACTACGCCCTCCTGTGGCCGCTCCTCGCAAGCTCTCTCATGCTTCTCCGCTGGTCCCGTCCAGCTCTCCGTCGTTCCCGCTGGTCCCATCCAGCTCCGCGCTGCCAGAGCGCCCCCGAGAGATTGCGCTGCCAGAGCTCCCCCGAGAGATTGCGCTGTCAGAGCGCCCCCGAGACGCTGCGCTGCCAGAGGGCCCTCCAGTGCCGGCTCCTCGCCAGCGCCCTCCAGTGCCGGCTCCTCGCCAGCGTCCTCCAGTGCCGGCTCCTCGCCAGCGTCCTCCAGTGCCGGCTCCGTCCAGCTCTCCAGAGCTCCTGCTGGTTCCGTCCAGCTCTCCAGAGCCCCTGCTGGCTCCGTCCAGCTCTCCAGAGCTCCTGCTGGTTCCGTCCAGCTCTCCAGAGCCCCTGCTGGCTCCGTCCAGCTCTCCAGAGCCCCTGCTGGCTCCATCCAGCTCTCCAGAGCCCCTGCCGTCTCCGTCCAGCTCTCAAGAGCCCCTGCTGGCTCCGTCCAGCTCTCCAGAGCCCCTGCTGGCTCCGTCCAGCTCTCCAGAGCTCCTGCTGGTTCCGTCCAGCTCTCCAGAGCCCCTGCCGGCTCCGTCCAGCTCTCAAGAGCCCCTGCCGGCTCCGTCCAGCTCTCCAGAGCACCTGTTGGGGAATTTGGGGGGGACTACCCGCCATGGCCTCCCATGCTCCCCGCTCCGCCATGGCCTCCTGAGTCCCCGGATCCACCAGGGCCACCCAAGCTCCCCGATCCGCTATGGCCTCCTGAGTCCCCGGATCCACCATGACCACCCAAGCTCCCCGATCCGCCATGGCCTCCTGAGTCCCCGGATCCGCCATGGCCTCCCATGCTCCCCGCTCCGCCATGGCCTCCTCAGTTCCCTGACCCGCCATGGCCTCCTCAGTTCCCTGACCCGCCATGGCCTCCTGAGTCTCCTGACCCGCCATGGCTGCCTGAGCTCCCCGCTCCGCCATGGCCGCCCGAGCTCCCCGCTCCGCCATGGCTCCCGGAACGGGCGCCCCCCTGGAGGCCTCCTGTCCTGTCCTGTCTCCGTGTCCCTTGAGGCCTCCAGAGCGCCCACCCCGCACCGTTCGGGAGGGGGGAGTAATGTCAGGTCTGTGTTCTCTGTGTCTTGTGTTTCCTTTCCTCTCGTACCATTAATTATCAGTTCCCAGCCCTGTGTCCTCAGTTGATTAGTCCCCAGCCCTGTGTCTGTAATTATCTCATTTCCTTCCCCTTATAAGTCCTCAGTATTCCCAGTGTCTAGGTGGAGTCTCAACGTCTTAACGTCAGTACCTGTGTGTTCATGTCTCCCGCGATCTCCGTGTTGCCAATAAAGTGTTTGAAGGAAGTTCTACGTCTCCTCGTTCCTGGCTCCCCCGTGCACATGTATCAGTATGGAGGGGAGAGGGGCACCAATGATTTTTTACAGCTGCGTTCACTGTCTGCTGGAGGGTCTTGCGGTCTGCTGCACTACAGTTTCTGTACCAGACAATTATGCAGCTGGTCAGCATGATCTCAATGGTTACCCTGTAGAAAGTGGTGAGGATGGGTGGAGGGAGACTTGTTCTTTTTTAGGCGCTGTTGTGCCTTCTTGGAGAGTGACATGGTGTTGATGGTCCAGGGGAGATTATCTGTGATGTGCACCCCCAGGAATTTAGTGCTGCTGACTCTCTCCACAGTCGAGCTGTCAATGTTCAGTGGGGGGTGGTCAACAGAGTTTCTCCTGAAGTCCATCACAACCGCCTTTGTCTTCCCCACATTGAGGGACAAGTTGTTAGTACCACACCATTCAGCCAGCTATGCCACTTCCTCTCTGTATTGCGTTTCATCGTTGTAGCGGATAAGACCTCAAATCAAATCAAATCACTTTTATTGTCACATCACCACAGCACAAGTGCCTTGGTGAGTGAAATTCTTATGAGCGTGCTCCAGACAGTGCAAAAAAAACAACAATTTATATATGGACAGTACAAATTTACAGACTGTACAGAAGACAATGTGCAAAATACACATACATATACTCAGTACACATAGTGCACTATAAAGACATACTTAGTTATCAACTACACATTATACACCGTATGGGCACATCTACATTATGTAGATGCACTGCATCTGTGTGAGCAGACCATGTGAGATCCTCGGTGATGTGAACTCCGAGGAACTTAAAGCTGCTCACCCGCTCCACAGGTGTCTTGTCGATGGTGATGGGTGTGTGTTCTCTGCTCTGTCTCCTGTAATCCACCACCAGCTCTTTGGTCTTGTCGATGTTGAGTGAGAGGTGGTTCTCCTGGCACCATTTAGTCAGGGTACTCACCTCCTCTCTGTAGGCCTTCTCATCGTTGTCGGTGATCAGGCCTATCACCGTTGTGTCATCAGCAAATTTGACGACCTTTGATGACCCATTCTGACCACCTGACTTCTGCCTGTCAGGAAGTCCAGGATCCAGCTGCACAGAGATCTGTTCAGTCCTAGAGTCTGGAGCTTCGCAACCAGTGTGGCAGGCACTATGGTGTTAAATGCCGAACTATAATCCACGAACAGCATCCTCACATAGGTGTTCTTATTTTCCAGGTGGGAGAGAGCAGTGTGCAGGGTGAAGGCAATAGCATCGTCTGTGGAGCGGTTACTGCGGTATGCAAATTGTAGTGGGTCCAGTGAAGCAGGCAGTACAGAGCAGATGTAGTCTCTGACAAGCTTCTCAAAACACTTGCTGAAGATGGGTGTCAGAGCAACGGGCCTCCAGTCATTCAAGCATGTGATTTTATTTTTCTTAGGTATGGGCACAATGGTGGATTTTTTGAAGCATGCGGGAACCACAGACAGAGAGAGGGACAGATTGAAAATATCTGTAAAAACCCCGGCTAGCTGGAAAGCGCATGCTTTGAGACCTACCACTGATGTGTCATCGGCAAACTTGATGATGTGGTTGGAGCTTAACTTGGCAGTGCAGTCGTGGGTCAGAATCGTGAAGAACAGTGGGCTGAGCACACAGCTCTGTGGGGCACCTGTGCTCAGTGTGGTAGTGCTCGAGATGTTGTGGCCGACATGTATTGACTGAGGTCTTCCGGTTAGAAAGTCCAGGATCCAATTACAGAGGGAATTGTTGAGGCCCAGCAGGTTTACTTTGTTGATGAGCTGTTGTGGGATTATTGTGTTGAATGCTGAGCTGAAGTCGATGAACATCATTCTAACATGGGAGTATTTATTTTCTAGATGGGTAATCCAGGTGGAGGGTGGAGGAAATTGCATCATCTGTAGAGCGGTTTGGGCGGTATGCAAACTGGAGCGGATCGAGTGTGTTGGGGAGGCTGGTTTTAATGTTTTGCATGACTAACCTCTCAAAGCACTTAATTATGATTGGAGTCAGTGCTATGGGATGGTCGTCGTTTAGACAGGACACATGTGATTTCTTTTCGGTATGATTGTTCGGTATGATTGTTGAAGATATCTGTTGGGACATCTGTAAGCTGTTCAGCACAGTCTTTCAGTACATGGCCAGGTATGTTGTTAGGACCCGCAGCCTTGCGTGAGTTAATCCTAGATAGGGTCATCCTTACATCAGCTGGAGATAGACAGAGCCCCTTGTCGTTGGGAGATGTGGGCAGTTTTGTGCATGCGTGTCATTCTGCATTTCAAACCGTGAGTAAAAGTGGTTGAGGGTATCTGGGAGGGATGTGTCGTCATCACAGGCCTGTGGCGGGGGCTTGTAGTCAGTGATGGTCTGAATGGCTTGCCATAGGCTCCGTTTGTCTCTGCTGTCTGTGAAGTGATCATTGATTTTTTTTGAGCATATGATCGTTTCGCATTTTTGATGCCACAGGACAGATTGGTTCTTGCTTTTTTGAGGGCTGCTTTATCTCCTGATCTGAATGCTTCATCTCTGGTCTTTAGCAGACAACAAACCTCTGCTGTCATCTATGGCTTCTTGTTTGCATGTCTGGTGATGGTCTAGGTGACTGTCACATCATCAATGCACTTTATGATGTAAGCAGTCACAGTTTCAGTGTACCCCAGTGTAATGATAACATATAATATATATATATATATATATATATATTGTTATAAGGGAAACAGGTCAATTTAGCTCAAAGGGAATCATTAATGATTTTATAGGGAATTTGAACAAACTCACTGTTTCACGGCGATTCACTGAACAAGCCGTATAACAAACTCTGCACTGGATATTTAAATCCCAAAATATAGTGAAAACACTATTAAATAGCACAGTAACAAAATCGACAGATTAAGACATTAACTTGTGAGCACAAAACACAAGATCTTTCTCTTTTCAATATAAACAAGACTTTATTTATATAACTCTAAGACATGTAAACTAATCTACACATGAACACAAGCATTCACACATTGCAGAAAGAGAGAAAGTGAGGAAAGGATTAGTTTAAGAGAATGTGAATGTGATATCCCACGTTTACAGCAATATGTGCAATTGCATAGACCTAAACAACCATCAATCACTTCTTTAACACTCGCATTGAGTTTTCAATGAGGCTAAAATCTATATTAAAATTACACCAGCTCAGCAAGAATCTGGGGTTTGTACTTGCGGTTGCTTTTGTGTTTACGGGTTCCCTTTTGTCGTCCTTCTTTGCAGGAAAGGGTTTCTCCGAAGTCGCTGATTGGCTTAGAGTTCAGGAGTCGTTGAAGTGGGCCTCGGTTCTTGTCTGGTTTTACAGAGTTCTGGGCTGGTTGGCAAACGTAACTTAGCACACAAACTCAACGGAAAGAAAATAAACTAAAGTAAAAGAATAAAAGGATGTAAAGAGACTAGGTGGCTTTTCTTCTCACCATGGTAGCAGCTGGCTTGTGGGCCAGAGCACATGGCGCTCAAAAGGCCCAAAGGTGATGACAAAAAGCATGGCCAAAGAGAGAGTTAGAGAGAGCTTGTAGATGACATTTTCCAAGAGAGCGCATTTTCAAGAGAGCTAGTTCAAGAGGGTGTTCTAGTATTTAAACTCGGCTTTCAGACACAGCCCAATGGTTGTCTTGACCAATTAGATACTATCCTAGCTCTGGGTGCTGCTTTGTTTCTCCACCATGTCATGGTCAGTTACAGTGCCAGAATTTTACATACTCTTGCAAAGTATCCTTTTGGATGTGATTTCTATAACCAGAATATGATACATTTGACAGAAAATCTATCAAAAGAAACGTTTAAAGCTAGAATTATCAAACTTATACATACCAAACATGACATTAAACCTTAAGGCTTAAGCTATTCAATACTAATTAAAAGCAAGACATACACAATGAGTGATTAAAACAAGGATAGTCAAATTTGTGGGTCACATACATAATATGCAGTTATGCATAGAAATTATTAGTTTCATTAACAATGAGAATGAAAGTCTTTTAAGATGATTTTACAGTCTTTGTGAATCAAGGAATTTCAGCCTTTGTCCTCGAAGTGTGGTCAGGGGATGTCAATCTAAGAAAGTCTGTAGCTGTGATTTCTATCACAGATTTTTATGTAATGGTCACATGTTGCATCTCTTTGGCCATTAATATTTATTACTCGCCCCAAATCTGATAGTTTCCTTCCTGCATTGGACTTATCAATAAGTATTCTTGTCTAAAAATGTAGCCAGCCGTTCTGTATTCCGGCTGTATTCAGACGGGCTGGAGCTAGGGATATGATTTACGACTTCCTGCTGTTGTCTTGTTCTCCCTGTTGTGGAATTTGGCTCCTCATGTTTCAACCATGCTTTGATCAAATCTTGATTTGTCTGATTCGGTCCTTGATAGACTACACCAGTGTACACAAATAGGCCGCCTCTTTGAACATGCTCCAGGTGGCATTGTCCGGCCATAATGTTATCTGCTTTTGAACCGGTTTGGAAAGTTTGAGAAGTGGTCTGTATACTGGGAATAGCATAACAGAGATGTGGTCAAAGTACCCGTGGTGGGGGCGGGGTTCAGATTTGTATGCGTTTTTTACTGTTGTGTAAACAAAGTCCAGTGTGTTGTTTCTCCTTGTTGCAAAGTTCACATGTTGGTAAAACTTTGGCAGAACTGTCTTTAAGTTAGCGTGGTTGAAGTCGCCGGCTATGATGAAAAAGCCATCTGGGTTATTGGTTTGTTGTTCACTGATGGCGCTGTACAGTTCACGAAGCGCGTCCTTAGCTTTGCACATGGGGGAATGTACACAGCGACAATAACAATGGTCGTGAACTCCCGCGGCAGATAGAACAGTCAACACTTCACAACCATAAACTTCAACAGTGATAAAAAGTGTTTGATAATACCGCTGAATTTTTGCACCATTCTTTGTTGATATACACATTCAAGCCGCCCCGCGAGTCTTACCAGACAGTGATGAATCTCTGTCCGCTCGGCAGCAGGTTAGTCCATGAAGCTGAATGGTGGAGTCTGGGATATTGTCGCTTAACCAGGTTTTAGTGAAAACAAACACACAACAATCCCTTGTCTCATGCTGTGTAGACCGACTGAGTTAAGTCCGGTTTGTTTTCCAGAGAGCGAACTTTTGAGGGCATGAGTGATTGAATCGCTGGTCTAGTGGGATTAGCCCTTAGCCTAGTTTGTATACTTCCATGCTTACCATGCTTCTGTCCCCTCTCACACCGCCGGCGTCGCCGCTTTGTGTGGGTAGCGTCAGTAGGCGAGGCCGCGGTCTCAGGGTTCGGCTTCAGCAGCAGACAGAGGCCTTGTAGCTTCTCAGTAATCACCGGCGAAAGCTGATGTTTGTACACACTGCCGATTTCCAGATGGCTCTGGCGATCATAGATTGAGATAAACACTTTCTGAGTGTTTATCTGATGATTTTGCGATAAAGTGAGACAGTTTGAAGATGAGGAGACGAGAGTAACAGACATAAAAACACAGTTTTTTTGGACCTGGAGTAGCCGCTGCGTCCGAACCCGCTGCCGTTTTGGTCAAGGGGTCACAATTCAATTGCACATAATATACCTGAACATACAAAACTGTCCATTATTATATACCTGTACATACAATTGTCAATTTGTATATTGTTATTCCTTGTTTACTTATTCTTTTTAATTCTTATTTTTATTATCTGTTTTTGTTCTGTTGCTGTCATTTTGTTGCACTTCGGTAGCTTCTGTCATGAAAACTAATTCCTCGTATGTGTAAACATACCTGGCAATAAAGTTCATTCTGATTCTGATTCTGATACAGCATGATCATTGCACAGTGTGTTTACTGCTATGATCCACATTTACTGACCAACCAATAAAAATGCAACATGAAATCAAGGCGAGATTTAGCTAAAACATGAAACTGCTTACCTCAAGCTCTTATGCCTTCCTCTTTCAGCGCTTCCACTTTTTGTCAGCACAAAAAACTACAGCTGCTAAAGTGTGATTTATCATGCTCTTTTTGTTTACCACTAGCGCATACTGATGACGTTTTATTCTTCAATAGTAACGTGCGTCGTAGCCTTCGAGTTAATAGGTGTCATCATCATTCAGTCTACACACACGTCGTAGCCAAGTTTATTAGATCCATGTCCATGTATATATATATATATATATATATATATACATATATATTTATAACTGACTACTGACCTCAGAGTTTTGAATGCTGGAACTTTTTCCTTAAGCAGTAATCTGATAATCTGCAACTCTTACAGGTTTACAGTGTTTTACTCTAAGAAATGAACAGCTTACTGAAGAATATAGTATATGGACACATCTGGATTGCACATATGAACACATTTAAACTTTCTGATCTTTCTTACAAATAAACATTGATCAATAATAATACAAATTTGTTTTTTTAAATCCCCTGAGAATGAGCTACAGACAAGATGTGAAGAATTCTGCGCTTACAGCAATTTCAGTATCCCTATTTATACATTTATGACAACAAATGAGACCAAATGTGGATAAAACAAACTGAAGTGATCGAAAAAAATTGCAATGTACTAATGTTCTCTGGGCTGTCTTCAGTCCGAAGCAATCGGATAAACAGACCAGATAAACAACAAGCTATTGTGAACTTTTAAAAGAACCAAATGAGCTCCAGATGTCATGCTGCTCGAACTCTAAATATGGCCGAAATCGAGTGGCCTGCCGTAAGGTATAACATGATTAGCTGATCCCGACACGATTGTTCTTCAAGACCTAATTCACCAAGTTGACTTCCAAGTTAGTCACTTCAACATGAGCCAAAGCACAAAACATTCTTATTCCTCCAGTTCTGTTGTTGAGCTGTAAACCATCAGGCTCTTCTTGTTGACTGACGTTTCGCTTTTGATTCTCATGATTGTTCAGATTTGTTGGCCGCCCCAGCAAGCAGCGCCTGATCCAAATATCTGTTATCCTGAAAGAAGTCATGGAAACCCATTTGGTGGTACCTGCATCCAATCACCAAGTTCTGCTGTTTTCAAACGAACTGATTAAATACAGAATATCTGACTCATATTGTCAGCTACACTTGGATTTACATGATAGACAATGTTCATATACTGCCTGTACTCTTTTGAAAAAGGTACATGCTGTGTTTTGTGACCATACACAGCACTGGTCTGGCAGAAGAAAAATCGCAGAAGATAAGAGCGTTTACTGCATTGCAGTGCTGAAGCGAGCATCATTAGCATTACTAATGTTCATACTTGGTGTTAGAGATTTCAGCAAACCCCTTAAGGTAAAAAACAGCCTGCAGCAGAAACCGTTACATTATGTCTAAGTTTATGAATGGATATGGGAGGGAGGCTGTCAGTGACCCTAAAATCTATAAAGGTTCACACTAAAAACTTGCATCCATATGTAGTAAAAACTAGAAAACTTGCAGTCAGGGCCAAATAAAAAAATAAAAAAGATCAGGGATTTTCCCTAAAGAATTATGCATCAAAAAGTTACTGCAGCCATATAAATTTCAGCGAACTGCTGGAAAGAGCAACATTTTCCAATACAGTATACCTATGAAAAATTATTTGTTGTGTTTTGTTCCTATAAATAAGGACATTTTTTATTGTTGTAATACTAAAATAATAAAAATATAATAATTATATAGTTATAATTCAATAAATAAGTAGTCTAGGTAGCCTAATTGTAAGTACTTGAAGGTGGAATCTTTGAAGCCAGCTATGAAGTCACCAAGGTCCGGATCTCTGTAAATATTTCATTTTCAATAATAAAATGTGTTGTCTGAATGACTAATTTGCTGTTTAAAACTCCTCAGTTTTCAAGAATGTTTAGCGTCCATGGAATGAAAATGAGCGCCTGAGATGCTGGTGGAGTGAAGGAGGCTTGTGAGAGTTATGAGAGAAGGAATGGGTGCAGCCTCCATCGTGTTGCCAGATCCAGGTATTATAAGCATCTTTGGACTTGTGTTTTCCACTTAATTTGACACTTTAGAAAGTTATTTAAGTGGGAAGTTGCAACTGGAAGTTACAGTTTATGGTTAGCAATATCCAATGCCCTTCCTAGACTTCAGTGGTCCCTATGCAAAACTGGGGTGGGGGGGACATTAGGGTGGAAGTGAAAGAAATGATGAAACGCATGTGTCCTTGTTTGTCTCTGTCTCGAATCGCGCTCACAGAAAGCGCTCGAGAAACAGTGTCTCTTCCGCGTCTCACTACGCTTTCAACTCTTTTTTTTTGTGTCTCGAACCACAGACTGTACGACATTCCCATTCAAACTCATTTTTACGTAGAAATGGTGACCGCCTTAAAATAAATTATCATTCATGTTGTCATAACCGATGGCCAAATTAAAAAACAAAACTAAAATTAAAAGATCTTTGAGAGCAAGGGGTTCCCCTGGTGTTTTGTGGGCCCTACGCAGCTTGCATATTCTGGTTATAGGGAGAATCAACTCTGGCAATATCTTTAACTTATCTTATTTGCAAACTATTTTTAACTATTTTTTTTTATAGGCTGTTGTTCTGCCCATTTTCGACTCCCTGTCAAATTATTATCCACCACATTTTGATGCAATAAAAAGTATATGTTCATCCCTCCAAAACATTTCACAAACATCTACATGTCTGTCTCTTTTAAAGTGTTTAGTGTAATATAATAAGTTGTAGGCTTTATGTAGGGGTTATCACAATTCTTAACCCCACCCCAGACCTCACAAATTTTCAAACCCACGTCTGTAAGGTTCCTAGAATCTAACCAAAACTGCATAATTTGCTATATGCTACTCACAACACCCTAGCAAGGCCCTGGCAACCACCTTCAACAGTCATAGAAGTGATCAGCTCAACTCATATTTCCTTCACACAATTCAAATGATCAGTGCGCTTCTATTGGGTATTCTACAGAAAAATATATTTGGCAAAATTGCCTGCAAGAAGCAAGCAAGTCTGTTGGGCCTCTGAGGAAAGAGCAACTTTAAGCATGCACACTAAAATGAAAATTTTACATTTAGACAATTCCGTAATGGCTTCAGTCTCTTGGAAATCCAGTTTGTGTGATGGTTTTTCATTAGGGAACGCAGTGAGAGATGGTTCAATATTTAAGTGCTCTGGAATACAGAATAATGACGGATATGGATTTATCCCATAGGATGTGTGTAGAATGCAAACCCAGGATTGCGAGAACAGCTACAAAAATGTATCCGTCAGTTTTTCCTAAATGATCCGTTTTTCACCTTCTTGTCATTTCGAGTCAAAACAGAGACACCCTTTCTCATTATTCCTAATCGTATTTTAATTGACAGGATGTGCCCGGGCATACCTAATCCAGCCCAAGCGGCACGGCAGTGATGACGCTAACACACAACAGATGGAGGAGTGAAGCAGGATCTGGTGAAATGACAGGAGGGCCTGGAGCCGCTAATGCTAACTGTCATCGGTATTCTAATCCTAGCGTCTCCCACTTGCATCAGGGGCTGTGCTGCTGTTTAAGGGTGGGCAAATTCTCAAAAGAAATGCGCTACTAATTTGCATTGAGCACAATTCTATGGGATATAAATATTTGAGTGTATTAGGTCAATATGTTTATAGTAGACAGGCCATTTATATGGTGGCCCAGTAGTGCACGACGAAATCTCCACAACACAATGGAGACAATTGCCACAGTACAACGAAATTAACACAACACAACAGAATCAAGCCACAACATAATGGAAACAAATCGCAACACAATGAAATTAGCACAACACAGTGAAAACAAGCCACAACACAATGAAATTAGCACAACACAGTGAAAACAAGCCACAACACAATTAAATTAGCACAACACAGTGAAAACAAGCCACAACACAATTAAATTAGCACAACACGATGGAAACAAGCCACAACACAATGAAATTGGCACAAAACGATGGAAACAAGCCACAACACAATGGAAACCAGCCACAACACAATTAAATTAGCACAACACGATGGAAGCAAGCCACCACACAATGAAATTAGCACAACATGATGGAAACAAGTTGCAATACAACAAAATCAGCACAAAACAACAAAAACAATCCACAACACAATGAAATTAGCACAGCACCATGGAAACAAGCCACAACACACTGAAATTAGCACAACATGATGGAAACAAGCTACAACACAACACAATTAGCACAACATGATGGAAATAAGTTGCAATACAACAAAATCAGCACAAAACAACAGAAACAATCCACAACACAACGAAACTAGCACAACATGATGGAAACAAGCCACAACACAACAAAATTAGCACAACACAATTAAATTAGCACAACACAACAGAAACAATCCACAACACAATTAAATTAGCACAACACAACAGAAACAATCCACAACACGATTAAATTGTGGGTTGTGTTGTGCACTACTTAATACATTTTTTCAATTCATACAAAGTTTTGGTAATAAATTAATAAATGAATTAATACATACATACAAACAAAAACAATAAAGATAAATACATCTCTTGTATTTTATATGGTAAGTGCACAGTCCATTGGAGCTCAGCAGTAGATGAAATACCCATTAAGTGTCGTGAACTTTGAAAGAGCAATCTTTGAGCAGTAACATTTTCTCTGTAACATTTATCTTCATCAGAAAAGGGTCAAAAAATGGTCAGAGGTGTTGCTTTGTGCTATTAAAACTTCACCTGAACTCACCCATGAAACAGCCTGATTAGATAGGCTACACATTGAGTCAGCTGGCAACATAAGCACGCTCTGCCAAATAGAGTCTGAGACTACTGTTCCCTGTTTTACTTAGCATTCATCTCCAAAATGAGTTCTGCTGCATGGGAAGGCCAGACAGCCAGATTAATTTGTACTGGGGACCGACTGAGTGCATCCGCACAGCGAGATTTAAGGGCTGCGTTGAAAAAAGACGACACTTCATCGGCCTCTGACTCCCTCTGAAGGCCTGAGCTTTAATTAAAAAGAGTCAATTGTGCTTTGAATGAGGTTTAGAGCTGCACTGGATTACGGGCTCATATTTTAGTGGTGGCAGTCAGTGACTCTCGCTCTTAAACCAAACAAATGCTCACACTAAAAATAATAGAATCAGCCTAAAAACACTCACTATACTTGCCATTAAACTGCCTCTGTTTAAATCCCAGGAGAACAAATAGACAACTTAATATACTTAATCTACATATATCTAGTGTGAACTTTCATTTATTTTTTAAATGTTGATTCATAAATAGAATTGAGGTATTGTTTCAAAATCTATGGACTTATGTCCAGCAGACTTTGCATTTTCCCGCTAATTAAACATAAGTACTAAATAAAAAATTTAATAAAATTTAGATGAAAATGTGAATAATTCAAACATTTAAATCAATCAATCAATTTTCTTTTTAAAGATTATGTAAAAATGTATTAATGCAAATAATATTATTTAATAACTTAATTAATACATAATATATAATAAATAAGGAAACCAAATGAAAACAAACAAACAAACAAATATATAAATACATACATCCTTTTACATACATACATG
This sequence comes from Oxygymnocypris stewartii, assembly GCA_003573665.1. Taxonomy (NCBI): domain Eukaryota; kingdom Metazoa; phylum Chordata; class Actinopteri; order Cypriniformes; family Cyprinidae; genus Oxygymnocypris; species Oxygymnocypris stewartii. Next base: position 206,511 of record QVTF01021965.1, read on the forward strand.
CATTCATACTGAATGCGTTTATGATCAACTGACTTTATATTATCCTTCTTTGTAGTCTTTAATTAAAAAAATTATAATAATAATAATTTAAATAAAAAAATAAAAAAAAATAAAACATTTTAATGAACACATACAATTTTCAATAAATGTAAAAATACAAAATATATATACAATTAATTAAATAACAGCAGATAATACATACATATTTAATCATTAATTAAATACATACAAATAAAATAAATACAAAAAAAGACAAAAATGCATACATAGATAAGCTGGAATGATTTAATGAATTGTCTTTTTGTTGCTTTATGTGAAAACACATAAGATACACAACAAAATGCTATTATTCCTAAACAACAAAAGAAAGAACACGCTTACATTGGATTACAACCAGCAAAATATATAAGTGTACAGTCCAAACTTTGAATAAGATCCTTGATCATTTCAGGCTGATCTTAACAGTACAAGCAGTAGTGTGTTATTAATCTGTCATAATATGATGCAGCTTTGCAAAGACGTTGATGGAGCAGATAAAGCCGCAAATCCCACAGTCTGTAAACAATATTAGCCTACACATTTCACACACAAAGAGGTTAGCAAGTCATAAAGGAGGTAATTTACACATATACATCTTAAAGATGTAGAAAAAGGAGCCTGTTCAATGCAACAGTTCAGAGACAGGATGCAGAGGTCATGAAAGTAAATCAAGTTTATGGTGCAAGAAACCTTGACTAACCTTTGAGTGGCTTATATAAAACATAAAATGCCACTATTGGATTTGACCCCTGCAATGTAAATACCCCAGTGGTGCTCCAGTTCACTGCACTCCCTTTTTTAATAAATGTAGCTTACACATTCCAGTAGTGACTCCATCAGAGGACATGTATACGGGTCGGATGTAACCCACAGTTTGTTGTTCCCACACTAGTGTCAGAGTGCTGACTACAGCTAAATATATTTGCCGTTCACACATTTTCAGAATTCAATTTCACGTACCTATATTTAAACATGTCTTCTCTGATTCTTAATTGCTTAAAACAACAAACCCATCAAGTCAAACCACTAGTCAAAAATAACTTTGGAGCGCAGCCCATCAAAAAAACATACATGACCAGACACACATGGTATACTTTGTCCATACAAGCGGCAAGAATATATATTTTGACTATTGACATTCAGTCAAAGAAGATCATATGTGGAAAACAATTCAAAGTAAAAGAATCAATGATGCTATGAATATGATGCAATCAAATATGAGACACATGCAAATGTAAAGTCAATAGTGTCATTGTTCAGCTCAAATTGGTGTTGATTTGGTTCAGTTCAATTACTCTGTAAAGTTAATTAGACATGAAACGAGTTTAACCGAGCTATAAGCAATGGGAGCGAAGGAGCACGGAGACGAAGGAGTATTAGAATAATAACGGACTTTATTCATCCACACACAAACTCACATGAAACAAGCATGAACCAACACGTAGCATGGGTTTAGACGTATAGCAGCTGACACCAGACTAGGGGAGACACAGGGCTTATAACCAGAGTAATAGGATAATCACTAACACACACCTGGAACTAATGATGACACTAAACGAAGACAGAAACCGGAAGACCAAATAAGAGCATGAGGAATCATGAGGGAGGAAAAAACACTGGACATAGGGACACAAGTCTGACAAAGTCAGTTCAATTTTTTTACTGTTTTGTCAAACCGTAGTTACACGGGATTCAATCCGGAGCTCCTCACCTCTCAAGTACATCTCCGTACTCTGTGAGCTACCGAACAAACCTACTGTCTATGAAGACCTATAGACATGAAGCTGGATATGTGTGATGCTAACATTTTTCAAATTTCCCAGCATATTAATATTGTTTTGAAGTGGAAGTCACAAAATTATATTCTTCAAGTAATTGTGTGAAAATTACACTTTATTAATCAAAACTTTGTAAATTTGTGTGAAAAGGAATAAAAGGCATCTGAGTTTTACTGCCTCTAGTGTTTATTTCATTTATTTTGGAAACTGCAGTGATGTACAGATTGGTATGTATTTTGCATCTCGTGAAAGAGTCCGCCCAGGTCTGTTTATGCCATGAGACCAGGTAGGTAAAAAAAGTAATATATTATGAAATATTATTACAATTTAAAATAACTTTTCTATTTTAATATCTTTTAAAATATAATTTATTCATGTGATGCAAACATTTATTTTCAGCATCACAGTCTTCAGTGTCACATGATCCTTCAGAAATCATTTGAAAATACTGATTTGTCGCTCGAGAAATATTTCTGATTATTATCAGTGTTGAAAACAGTTCTGCTTGTAAAAAGTTGAAAGTTGAAAAGAACCGCATTTATTAAAAATGGAAATATTTTGTAATATTATAAATCTTTACTGTCTATTTGTATCAATTCAGTGCATCTTTGCTGAATGAAAGTATTAATTTGAAACAAGCAGCATAATGTTGATGCCAATTTTTTTATTAACTAATCTTCAAACAGTAAATAGTTCAGTGAGTGAACCTTATGCAACCTTTCAAATATTTCATCTTCCCCTGGTCATGGTCTCCAAAGAATACCAGTGTAAAATATAAATAATTGAATAGTGTCCATTAACATCTCTGCTGAAATGTAAATCAGACTTTTTTTTTTACTTTTTAAAATGTTTAAATCAAGCAAGTGTGCCAGTTATAACTGAACGCATTAAATGTTCCAGAGTTAAAATCCTCCAAAACAATCCTCCTTCATAGAGCTTGGTTGCTAGTTGGTTCCTAATTCCCCGTATCTGAACCTGATATTCTCACATGAGGCTTGTGTTGCTTAGTATGCAGTAGTGATAGTAAGCTTGCCTCATCCAACAGCACTAACTAGAAAAAAAGATGCCAATACTGCATACGGATGTTTACACAGCATAAAACATAAGCAAAACATTATTCTTCACCATCCGCATTGCTGCTATGTGTGTGTATACCCGTTACAACCTGTTTGCACATTCTTCTTGCACATCCCTGTTTATATTATTATTTATTTAGTCCACAGTATACTGTATAGCACATTTTACTCCTTATTTTTACCTATAGAATATATATTACCAAGAGAATATATATTCACTTGTGTTGTGTTTCATTTTTTTTGCACTGTCCATTGAGCGGACCTGTCCTGATTTACATTTCACTACTGATTATATCCTGTATAATTGAGTATGTGACGAATAAAAGAACCTTGAACCTTGAAGATATGCACAAAAATCACTCTGTTCAGTGATTATTTTAGTTTGTGGCGTTTGTTTTACTGAAACATTTTTTGCTTGTTGTAAAGCACATTTCAGCATTGTGTTAAATATTGTAGGTTTTGGTCTGCAGTTCAGTTTATGCTTGGTCAAGTTCAAGATAACATATTAAACCTAGGAAAAAAAGTTAGATGGAACTTGGAAGAAAACTGCAAAGAACTCTGAGTTTTAGACAAACACAATCTCGCTCAGTGGCCTGAAGCTGTATTCAACCTCAGATCAACATCAGCTGTACTCTTAAAGTTCTGTTCATTTCATGTGGATTGAACCTGATTGATTGTATCATATAAATGGAGAAAAGGTTTTAGAACATCAAGTCTCTACCTGTCTGTCCACTGAGTTTACAATCAAACATTCTGGGGTAATAGCTACATTTATGTACCTTATTTACCACAAAATGGTACACATTAGGACTTTAAAAGTACATATTAGTACATAAATAGACGTATTAGTACCTTTTGAATGGGTACAGAGACATTTGGGTACCTTTTTTTCTGAAAGTGAAGGAGTGGCTTCAATAATTCATGCTGTCTTCATCCATACACTAGATCTTATTAGTAGTTCCTATTAGCAAAGGCAAGCATCATTATTACTCTTTCTCAAATGCTGGGTTAATTATCAAATCTCTAACACTTTACTTTGTACAAACTGTGGTGCATAACTTGGGACTTTTCACTGACCTTAGCAACCACAAAGCAAAACCCTGGCAACCACCCACAACACCCTAGGAGTTCAAGGCAAGCCAAATTTATTTGTAAATCGCTTTTCACAGGAGCTTTACAGAAGATTATGAGGTTAATATTTATAAGATTTTAAAGGGCACCTATTATGTCCATTTGTATATGTAATATGAGTCTCAAATGTCCCAAGAATGTGTCGGTGAAGTTTCAGCTCAAAATACATCACAGATCATTTATTATATCATTTTTTGAATGCCTATTTTGAGTGGATGTCTCTTTAAATGCAAATGAGCTGCTGCTCCCCACCCCCTTTTCCAGAATATACCTCAGATACCTCATGTAGTTCCAAACCTGTAAGACCTTCGTCCATCTTTGAAACACAAATTAAGATAAAGTTGTTAAATAAAGTCGTTATTTTTGTTTTCTTTGCGCTCAAAAATCATTCTTGTAGCTTAGTAAAATTATGTTTGAACCGTTGATGTCACATGGATTATTTTAACGATGTTCTTTCTACGATTCTGCATTACATTACTACCATTACACCACCACCAGCAGCTTGATCCGTTGAGACAAGGCAGGATGGATCCATGCTTTCATGTTCTTTACGCCAAATTCTGACTCTATCATCTGGATGTCGCAGCAGAAATCGAGAATCTTCAGACCAGGCAACATTTTTCCAATCTTCTATTGTCCAATTTTATTGAGCCAGTGAGAATCGTATCCTCCGTTTCTTGTTGATCGGAGCAGCACCCGGTGTGGTCTTCTGCTGCTGTAGACCATCTGCTTCAGGGTTCGACGTGTTGTGCGTTCAGAGATGGTATTCTGCATACCTTGTTTGTAACGAGTGATTATATGAGTTGATGTTGCCTTTCTATCCTCTCTAACCAGTCTGCCCATTCTCCTCTGACCTCTGACATCAACAAGGCATTTTCGTCCACACGACTGCCGCTCACTGGATATTTTCTCTTTTTCGGAGCATTCTCTGTAAACCCTAGAGATGGTTGTGCATGAACATCCCAGTAGATCAACAGTTTTTTAAATACTCAGACCAGTATATCTGGCACCAACAACATTCCACGTTCAAAGTCAATTAAATCCCCTTTCTTCCCCATTCTGATGCTCGGTTTGAACTTCAGCAAGTCGTCATCACCACATCTAGATGCCTAAATACATTGAGTTGCAGCCATGTGATTGGCTGATTAGCAATTTGTATTACCAAGCAATTGAACAGGTGTACCTAATAAAGTGGCCAGTGAGTGTATATTGCTTTACATGAGTATACTTTATGTATGCAGGCAACATAGGATGTACTTAACTGCTGAAAATGTTGCATTTCCTGCACCATGCATGAGTAATTAATTTCAAATAAGTTTCATTGTCTTTCACATGAAGCGACACACTATATGAACTTCACTTCAATCCCCTGACAGCTGCTCACACACACACACACACACACACACACACACATTACACTCAGACGTATTCCAAACGTAAACACAGCGAGCATAAATAATGCATATCTTTAAAGGTCTTGCTTCTATAACTCCTCTCTCTGCAGATTTCATCAGCACGTTGTTATACTGCATAGCTACTGCGGGTCAGGCTGTCCACCAGGGATGTGTGCATCATTTATTCGGTTTGATAAAGACCATCACACATCAGACTAGATGCATTCGAGGGTCGGAAAATTGCTGCATGGACAAAGGGCAGCCGTGTCCCTTGAATGAGATGTTTAGAGACACCCATATCTCCATCAACCCGTTCATTTCAATATCTAAATCACAGAAATGGCCCCAGGGAAATCAAAGTATTGAAATGTCTTTTATATAAGACGTCTGCTTACATCATGACCTCTGTACATCACAGTGTTTAATGCCCTACAGGAATACAAACAACATATTTAGCATATTCTCTATAATTTGATAATTTCCCCAAATTAGATTTTTACTTCATTTGCAGCCCTTACATCCCTTGGTTGTGATTCTGTCTCATGCTCTATGACTTTTTTCTTGCGATGAACACAGTGTTTAAGAAATTCTGAGCAGCTCTTTTCTAAACAAGGACAATCTGTAGTAATCACAGCTATCAAGCTCAATACACCACAAACTCCCACATGACTATATTATGAAATCACGTGATACCTTTATGTAAGGAACAGAATGAAATGTAAATCTTCCTCTCCACTGAAGTGCAAAAATCTCATTGTCATTCAGATTTAATGTTATTGATGGCAAATGCTATTGATTCTGATACGTTGTAACAAAATAAGGCACAATAATTTGAATATACTGAAGTACGATTGATATTTAAAGAGACTAAATTAATAGTGAACTACTATTCACTATAATAAGTGTTACATTAAAACGCTCATTCTGACGGCACCCATTCACTGCAGAGGATCCACTGATGATCAAGTGATGTAATGCTAAATTTCTACAAATCGTATATGCAGCAAACAGCTTGTCACACATGCTCATAGTTAGAGACATTCACTGACCTTTATGTCTCACGAAGGTCCATGCTCTCCCTCATGGAATTTCCAAACTTATAGTTTGGAATTTTAAGTATGTTTATTCAATAATTCATCATTTTTATGACCCTGACGGGGACTTCTTGATGAGATTCACATGTAGGTTTGGGAAATAACATAATATAATGGTATAGAAGCTGGTATAGAACAAACAAGCTACATATTGTTAATTTAGCATTCCAGTTATATGTTTTTCTAGATGTTGCCATGCTGAAGGGATCACATTAAGTCATGCATTAGATGTAGTCATTTTCAAAGGTTTGTAAAAAATTCTGCAGTCAAAAAAGGTACATGCAGTATTTTTCTTTTTAGGATTTAGAAACTATTTCACCCATAAATTGCCAGTAAACTTCACAAGTAAATACAAAGAAACAAGAAGTTAATAAAGGAATTAAGTACTTTCCTGTACAATTGTTCTCCACTAATCTTAATTTTTTTCAACTTCAAAAAAAATTTTTTTTTGTATTCTGAAAAATAATTTGGTGGCAATGCAATACACTTTTTGTTGTAAATATTTTTTTGTAGAAAATATGAATTAATTTATAATTTATACTGAAATGTTTTAAGACTAAATCTGCAGTGTAGTTATTAAAAAAGTTTCCACTTTGCATGCATATGAATAGACGTGAATAGAGGTATATTCAAAGTCTACTGTGACAGCACCTTTACTATTATGGTTATGTACTAAATAAATCAAATCACATGAAATAGTTCAGGTTGACTCTAAATACTAAGTTCCATCTGTAATCATCATTGGTAGGAGAAATGAATAAAAACAATAAATGAAACAGATGACAAAACATCTGACAATCCCCTGCTGCAGATCCTGCTATTAGCTGTTATCCTGGACCCTCACCGTGGCCTTAAGCCAAGCTTCATTTGTTACAGTCAACCAATGAACAATTAAGTGCTTGACGCATTCGTCTGAGTGCATAAGCATGTGCAATTGGCTCATTGGGAGTCAATATGCTCAATGCTAATGCACAACACGCCCCTTTATGTATGAGCCAAAAACTTGATTTTTTTTAATTAAAATTGATTGTTTATAGGTCGTAGACAGCACATCTGTCAGAGCCACAGAAACAAAAAAAATAAAAGAGAAGGATTTCACCTTTAGTACACGTGTCTTAAAGGTTCACCCAAAAATGCTGAATATTTACTCACCCTATAAGGCCATCCAAAATGAAGATTAGTTTGTTTCTTCATCAGAGCAGGTTTGGAGAAATGTAGCATCACATCACTTGCTCAGCAATGGATCCTCTGCAGTGAATGGGTGCCGTCAGAACGAGAGTCCAAACAGATGATAAAAACATCACAATAATCCACAAGTAATCCCACCACTCCAGTCCATCAATTAAGATCTTGTAAAATGAAAAGCTGCATGTTTATAAGAAACAAATGCTTTTTTTCCAATCACATTAAGTCATGGCCTTCTTTTTAAGTTTGTTGAGGCTGACATTTTTAAATCACATTCCTCAGCTTTGTAAGACACAAGTAGCTCCTTCCCTAAATAATTAACATAAAAATAATTAATAATTAATGTTTCTTCAGCATATTTTCTTCTCTCTGTTTTTGGCTGGATTATATCTTTAAAAAGCATTGTAGTGTAATGTTGTTTTTGGACATGATAATATGGTAAAACCTAGACTTAGATATTTGGGGGCCCTAAGCAAATTTCAGGTACGGGGCCCCAACACAATAACTATAATGCTCTTTTACACTTAACCCTTATTTTGCACGCTAGCTCTCTCTCATTATAGCTATAACTATTATTTATTTATAATATATAATTTAATATATATTATATATTATGTAACTATTACCCCTTCACAAATTAAGCACCCTAAATAATTAGTTAACCTGATGCTGTTTTAAAGCCATATTAAGCAACCTTATTTTTTTCGGATAACAAAAGAAGACATTATATATAAAAAAAAATTAATTTATTGCATTTGCATTTATTGTTTGCGCTGACGCGCCGAGAAAAAGCACACAAGACAAGAGAATAATTTTGAAACATCAAGACAAATAAAATTCTGACTTGAAAAAAAGATTTATTTACTGAGGTGAATATATCTCTTCTGAGACCGTCAAAACAGATTAGAATGCGCACAAATAGCGCTCCGTCTATAATCACTAAGAACTGTCACTCACTTCAGTGCATCGCGTTCTCACGACGTTCCGTTAATAAGCTCTCTGCACAATGAATCTTACCTAAATTATTGTTTTACTATACACTGTAAATGCACTGTAAAGTAGTACCATTTTACTTGAAATAAGTTTTCATGAAGAATCTTGTTTTCATACTGAAAAAAAGTGTTAAATGAAAGGCCACAATCACAGCCAACAATCAAATAGATAAATGCCGTAGGATTTCGGACCAATGAAACACAATTGCATAAGATATGTAAAACCCACAAAGTATTAAACATTGATGATAACCTTTCATGGAGAAAGTTCAATTTTCCCTTAAGGAAGAATAAAACCTCTTTATTTACAGCATTCGGGGTCCCTCGTGTGCCAGAGACGGTTAAAAGAGCCAGTAAATGTTAACACTCTACAAATTAAAGAAATATTTCACTGTATCATTCTCCTTCGCTGCGTTGGCAGCTGCCCAAGACAAACATGGGCAGAGGATATGGAGACGTGGGATACTTTGATTTCTGTTTGTTCTCGCAGACGGATGAACTCCAGGCCCGGTAGAGCTCTGCTTTGTTTCTGCGCTCGGTTGCACTCACAGCAGTGCTGCATAGAGTGTAAATAAGAAGCACCGCTGTTGTGAAACGATCCCACAGCTCAACGCAATGTTCTTACCCCGTATGGCATCAGGACCCCCGCACACTCGAGAGGAGCCGAAAACAAGAGCCAAAGAAGAGTTAGAGTCAAGGAAAATGCAAGAAAGGAAAGAAAAAGACATAGAAAGAGAGAAACAGGAACAAAATAAATATACAGTTCTGCTCATAAGTTTACTCGCTCCTTGCAGAATATGCAAAATGTTCATAATTTTAACAAAACAAGAGGGTTCATAAAAACTGCATCTTATTTTATGACTATCCTGGATAAGTTGTTTCACATGTTTACATACTACAAAACTACTAAATTTACCCAAATTAACCAGTTCAAATGTTTTTTTCTATTTGTGCCTTTAATATGGAAGCCTGTTTCTTCCACAGAATTAATTAATTCATTCATTAAATAGTTTTAGTGATTTCAATATTTTAAACTCACAATTCAGACATTTTCTGGCAGTTTTGAGAGAAAGAAAACAGAATTGTGAAATCCAACATTCTTTTTTGTGTTCTGTTGCAGAAACAAAAAACTAAATTGAGAGATTTGTGATATGAAAACTCGTAATTGTGAGATCAGAGTTGCAAGATGTAAACACAAAATTGTGAAATATAAACTTGCAATTTTGATATTGGGATTTAGACACACTCAGAATTGTGGAATGTAAACTTGGATTTGTGAGGTTAGGATTGAGACAAACTCAGAATTTTTATATATAAACTCGAAATTGTGAAATGTAAACTTGGAATTGTGAGATTGTAATTGAGACGTAAAATATGCAAAGTATTGGTATGTCATTCCTTAATAATAATAATAATAATATGCCATATTGTTTTCATTTTTTTTAAAGATAATGGAGACTTGAGCGTTCTTGCTAGCAACTACCCTGAACAACCTAGCTACATTTAAATAAAACACTCAGAACACTTTGGCAAGAACACCTTGCATAGCAACGTTCTGGCAAATAGCCACAACAGCCTAGCACTGGTGGAGAGTAACACAGTCAGCCAGTGCACATCACAAAATGCAGAAGTCTATTTGGTCATTTTGCTGCGTGCAAACAGAATAATTTACTTTATTTTGAATAATGACTCTGATGCTTCCACCGTATTAAAAGACTGAATCCATGCAAAAAAAAACATGCACACAAGCTTGTGTTTGCAAACACAGAGCACTATTGTACAATAGTCATATAAAATAGTTGTTCAAAATACAAAAAGGCTAGTAGCACAAATACCAAAAACATCTTAGAAACAAACTGTGCAGGCTGTCCAGAATGTTTATTGGCTTTGAGCTGAAAATCTTTTCACTCCAAGAGTGAACAAACTGAGGAATTAAGATGTGAAGAACATTTCTGTCAAAGTATTTATTGAACTCAGTCTGAAACCTCAACACATGGTTATTATTGCACAGTGATATCAGATTACAAATGTGTTTTAAGTCACTGACACATAAACATTAAATGCACTGGTTAACTGATTAAGTTCACATGAAAAAAAGAGAGCAAAGTTCCCCTAAATAACACTAATTTACCAACAGAACTAAAGATGTATTTTTTTTTGTCCCGAGTAGCCTTGAGCAAGTCTGAGACTGTGAGCTGATTCATGAGAGCTTGCACATCATCTCTATACAAGTTTATTAACATGCACCAAGTTTTTGGTTCAGAGATACTGGATGAGAATGGCACAATTTATTGGGTCAACTAAAAAAAAACATCCAAACAGAACCAAACCTCAACTGTGATTAGCTAAACCACAAATATTATCTCTGATTAGCCTACTGAGATGGAAATAATAGTTCTTGAAGCACATAAATTATTTATAAATACTGCCAAGAACATGTATTTCGGGTAAGTTATGTAGGGAAGAAGCTACTTATGTCTCACAAAGTTGAGGAACTGTTTAATGTTTAGCTCAATAAAGCTGCTTCAGCTAACATGGCCATGACTTAAAATGACTTTAAATAAATAAAACCTGCATTAAATTATTTGAAACATGCAACATTTTGCTTCATATGATATGATGTGATTGACGTGGATTTCTTGAGGATTATTGTGATGTTTTTATCAGCTGTTTGGACTCTTATTCTGATGGCACCCATTCACTGCTGGGCATCCATTGGTGAGCAAGTGATGTGATGCTACAGTTCTCATAATTTCTCAAAACTTATCGACATCTTAAATGACCTAAGAGTACATTTGCAGCAAATTTGTATTTTTGCTTGAAATATTATTTTTATTTATTTTTATTTATTCACTACATGTATATGCAAAAACATAAATATTGTAAATCAAAATAAGTCAAAATATATCCTACTCAGTCTCTATCCTCTAAACTGTCTTTATTTTGTGGTTTTGGGGGAAAAGCACAGGTTGGTATCCAGCAGAGCTGTTTCCATTGCCTAGGCCATTTACAGTAGACAAATAAAAACAGTGTTGTGTGCTTAGTGACAGTGCAAATGAGGCTGAAATGACAGAGACACACACTCAGCCGTGACCTACTGTCACGACACGGACAGGCCCAGATGCACAAAACAGACCTTCACACGCAGTAGCAGCACTTACAAACTGAATCTAAATGACTGAGAGCGCGTATGGCACAGGTATAAACTTGCTTTTGTATGATTCAAAGCAGCGTAAAAACATTCTGAACGACTGAATGCACATAAAAATGATCAGAATTCAGATTGCCTTATCCTCCTGAGCCTACAAAAAATATAAAATATGATGGTTTATTCTCTGGATAAATTTCACATGCACACTCATCCGTGACATACAGCCCAGTGGCTGATAAATATTAGTTTTACCTTCAGTGAAATATTTGTTTCATATACAATCAATAAAGGGCTTTCAAAATTGTTCCTCCATGTGCTCATTTCTATGTCCATATTTAGAAGCTTAATCGAATTTACAATCTATGCAGTGAGGACTGGTTAGTATGCACGTATGCTATTGCATGGAGTCGTGTGCATTTGCAAGAAGCACATTCATTAGATTGAGTGATGGTGAGGAAGAGGAACAGGAACGTTGCATCATTTAAAGGCCTGCATGCAACTTTAGCTCATTTACCTCTGTTATATAACTCAGAGTTGCTGTATAGGCTCTGTACCAAAACCTAGCAAGCTGTCATGCTGTCTGTTGTCCATATAGGCAGCCGTCTTCTAAAGCAGCATTCTAACAGAAATAGAACCTCGAAAATTACCAATTCAGAATACTCTCTATGAAGAATGTCAGCGCATCATACAAATATTCGTGTTTTTTAAAGAAATTGATACTTGTATTCAGTAAGGATGTATTCAATTGATAAAAAATGACAGTAAAGGCTACAAGAGGGCTACATAATGCTACAAGTGTTTGTTTACAATAAATGCTCAATTTTGAACTCTCTCTTAATTAACGAATTCTATAGTAAAATATATTTTGGTTTCCACAAAAATAATAAGCAGCTAAAATGTTTTTAACATTGATAATGATAAGAAATATTTCTTGAGCAGCAAATCAGCATATTATATTGATTCCTGAAGGATCATGTGACATATAATGATGTTGAAAATTTAGCTTTGCATCACAGGAAAAACTTATATTTAATTAGAAAGCAGTTATTTAATTTGTAAGCAGTTTATACATTTACAAGCAGTCATTTTTTTTATAAAAAATGTATATATTAGAGGTGGGCATAGATTATTTTTTTTAATCTAGATTAATCTAGATTAATTTTGGAATTAATCTAGATTAATCTAGATTAAAATGGCTCATTTGAATTCTGCCGAAGGCATTCAGAATATGTGTGCAACCCAAATAATGACTAAAAGTAAGTCTTTGAGAACGGGTTTCTCAAGCCAGGTGGCGCATTAGACCAGGGGCTCATCTCCTGTTTCCAAAATGCATCACAAACTTTAATCTCTTCCCGTCCCAATCCCACGAAAAAACTGGAGGAAAATCCCGTTCCACTCCCGGAAGAATGACTCCCATTCCCTCCCACTCCCGTGTTGGTTTTTTTTTTTTTTTTTTTCGATAACTGTCAATTACAGTACAAATATAATACAGATCACAGCGTGCCCACCTTATTAGTTGAATAAAAACCCAAAATGTCGTTTTTGTTATTATATTGAACTGAAAGCCATTTTATGCACAGTGTTGCACAGATTAAATTTCATGTAAATCATCCATGCTAACACACACGTCTTCTATTTTTATTTTTTAGACATTTCACTCTCTATAGATATATTTTTCAAAGACGGAGTTTCTAGCTCAAGTTCACATGAGACCTAAAGCGCATCCTGTTTGCTTAAAAGCGCAACGTTTCGTTGTTATTCTGAGTGCACACAAATAAACGTAGAGTCTTTACAGATTCGAAAGATGTATTAGGCTACTTTTATCTGTATGACCAAGAATGACGGAGATTTTAAGAGCAAGTGAGCGCACCGGAGCCTGTCCTGCGCAAACGCGCTTCCACACAAACACTTCAATAGCGCACGTTTCTCTAGGTTAACATCATATTGAGCGGCCATGTAAAGTTGCTACTACATACATCTTTCAGATGAAAAGCCATATTTGAAGTTGATGAATGATAGGTGAGCGTTTGGATGCCCGATTGTATTACCACATAGACCAGCCGTTAACAATCTGTCCATCACGGACTGCGAGCCTCTAGTTCGAAGACTCGTTCTCGCCCCCTACAGTGCAATTCGGCTAGGTATACATCCGCGCTAAAATATCAGGGTGAAAGTCATCATAGCTTGCGTAGTATAGACCCAGCTCCCAACCCAACTTTGAGAATAGATTAACGGCGATATTTTTTTTATCGCCGATAAGAGTCTCGCGTTAACGCAGCACGTTAACGCCGATAACGGCCCACCACTAGTATATATATATATATATATATGTATATACACACACACAGTATCTCTCAGAAGTGAGTACACACTCACATTTTTGTAAATATTTTATTATATCTTTTCATGTGACAACACTGGAGAAATGATACTCTCTGAGGATCTGAAAAAAAAGTATTGTTGCTCTACATAAAGATGGCGTAGGCTATCAGAAGATTGCCAAGACCCTGAAACTGAGCTGCAGTGATCATACAAACATTTTATGCAGTGTGCGGCGTATGGTCTGAGCACTGACAGGCTGCACACTGCACACTGACGCACACTGCATCAAATTGGTCTGCATGGCTGTCGTCCCAGAAGGAAGCCTCTTCTAAAGATGATGTACAAGAAAGCCTGCAAACAGTTTGCTGAAGACAAGCAGGCTAAGAACATGGATTACTGGTAGCATGTCCTGTGGTCTGATGAGACCAAGATGAACTTATTTGGTTCAGATGGCGTGTGTGGCGGCAACCAGGTGAGGTGTACAAAGACAAGTGTGTATTGCCTACAGTCAAGCATGGTGGTGGGAGTGTCATGGTCTGGGGCTGCATGAGTGCTACCGGCATGTACTGTGACATACTGAAGCAGAGTATGATCCCCTCCCTTCGGAGACTGGGCCGCAAGGCAGTATTCCAACATGATAACGACCTTAAACACACCTCCATGACGACTTAGCCTTGCTTAAGAAGCTGAGGCTAAAGGTGATGGACTGGCCAAGCATGTCTCCAGACCTAAACACTATTGAGCATCTGCGGGGCATCCTCAAATGGAAGGTGGATGAGCGCAAGGTCACTAACATCCACCAGCTCCGTGATGTCATCATGGAGGAGTGGAAGAGGACTTCAGTGGAAACTTGTGAAGCTCTGGTGAACTCCATGCCCAAGAGAGTTAAGGCAGTGCTGGGGAATAATGGTGGCCACACAAAATATCTACAGTTTGGGCCCAATTTGGACATTTTCAATTAGGGGTGTACTCACTTTTGTGGCCGGTGGTTTAGACAATAATGACTGTGTGTTGAGTTATTTTGAGGGGACAGCAAATTTTCAGTTATACAAGCTGTACACTCACTACTTTACATTGTAGAAAAGTGTCATTTCTTCAGTGTTGTCACATGAAAATATATAATCAAATATTTAACAAAATGTGAGGGGTGTACTCACTTCTGTGAGATACTGTATATATGTGAGAATAAGAGAGAAACTCATACATAGAGTATACAGATATTTTGTATGTTATATTTGTCTCTAATATATTGTACAGTAAGTCCATGCTCAGCACCTATATATTGGGGGTAAAGGACCTATTATCTACACTGAACTATTATAATAATTCATTTTTGGTATCTTTTTTTGCCATTGATTGTGAATTATCTGATGCTGACTTAAAGGGAATTTGGCCACATACCTTTATATTTTAGTAACCGGAACACTCCTAAACTGGTCAACAAGTGCAGTTTTTTCCTGTTTTCTTGTTTCCTTGTAAAACAACAAGGGAAGGACAATCAAATTAATTAAATAGCCAATTAGTTTTATTTGCATCACAGCCATGTAACTTGATTTGCTACTTGCCAGTTGGTTGTAGGTTGTATTCGTTGGATGGGAATTGTTTTTGTAGAGAGCATTTGATTGGTCAAAAATCTGTGTAGTGCAAGATGAGTCATCAAAGATGTAAATCAGCTAAAATCTTGAGAACATTTACAGTAAGAGTACACTGGCATAAAGATGACCTTCAAGCTACAACACATGGACTACAAGCCTTGGCTTTAATGGTTCTACACAGACAGCTTATTCGGTTTGGAACAGAGCCTGAATGCTACAGTGTGTGTGTGATTTGAAAACACATGTCCTCTCTTACCAGATGTATGGAAAGATGATTTCAGTGCAACAATGATTACATAACCCTCTTAACATTTATGAAGCAAAATTAACACTCATCAGTGAAGAGATTTGAGTGTGTTTTATGGCATCCCTGTTAAAAATGCTGCATTAAACATCACTATCTTTCAAATTAAGTGCTTGTCCACAGCCATCCATTACAGGGTAATTGAAGGTGAAAGTTGTTGGTCTGGCTAAAGCTATAAGTTCACATACTGATCAAATAATGTAGTCTGAATGCACTGTAAATCTAGTTGTCTCTAAATCTAAAAGCATCTACCAAAAAATTCTGTGCATGAATTTTATTTTATTTATGGTTTAACATTATACATTATTCAGTAAGAGAATGTTATGTAATTGCATACATATTATTCATGGCATTACTTAAATTATATAACTGTCATATGCACTCTATATATTTATATATATATGTATTGTATGTGTAATATATATATATATATATATATATATATATACACATATATATATATATATATATATATATATATACATATATACAGTATCTCACAAAAGTGAGTACACCCCTCACATTTTAGTATATCTTTTCAAGGGACAATACTATAGAAATTTAACTTGGATATATTTTAGAGTAGTCAATAGTCAATGTGCAGCTTGTATAGAAGTAAAGATTTAATTTTCCTCTGAAAATAACTCAACATACAGCCATTATTGTCAAAAAAGCTGGGAACAAAACTGAGTACACCCGAAGTGATAACAGCTATACATCGTTTAACCATGCAAAGCCACATGTCATATTCATCATGTTCATGTTTTGTCTACTTGACAGGACCATACTAGTTTTTGTATCTTGTTTTAGAGCAGTAAAAATGTGGTTCTTTGAGTACAATTCTCTCATACTAACCACTGAATATTCAACATGGCTGAGGATTTGAGAATTAAAATTGTTGCTCTCCACAAAGATGGCCTTGGCTATAAGAAGTTTGGTAACAGCCTGGAACTGAGTTGCAGTGCAGTGGCCGGGGTCATACAGAGGTTTTCCAAGATGGGTT
This sequence comes from Oxygymnocypris stewartii, assembly GCA_003573665.1. NCBI lineage: Eukaryota > Metazoa > Chordata > Actinopteri > Cypriniformes > Cyprinidae > Oxygymnocypris > Oxygymnocypris stewartii. The sequence goes on from QVTF01021965.1 coordinate 223,575, forward strand.
TCACTCAGAACAGGCCTCGAAAGGGTCGATCAAAGAAGTTGAGTCCTTGTGCTGTGCGTCAGGTGCAGAAGCTGGCTTCAGAAAACAGACGCATGAGTGCTGCCAGCATTACTTTAGAGGTTGCCGAAGCAGAAGGTCAGCTTGTCAGTGCTCAGACCAAACGCCACACACTGCAACATGTCGGTTTACATGGCCGTTGTCCCAGAAGGAAGCCTCTTCTGAAGCTGGCTTACAAAAAAGCCTGCAAACAGTTTGCTGAAGACAACCTGACCAAGAACATTAATTACTGGAGCCATGTCCTGTGGTCTGATGAGTCTGAGGTAAACTTGTTTGACTCAGATGGTGTCCAGCATGTATGGCGACGCCCTGGTGAGGGGTACCAAGAAAATTGTGCCTTGCCTACAGTCAATGGTGGTGGTAGCATCATGGTCTGGGGCTGCATGAGTACTGCTGGTACTGGTGAGCTGCGGTTCATTGAGGGAAACATGGATTCCAACATGTACTGTGACATTCTGAAGTAGAAGATGATGCCCTCCCTTCAGAAACTGTTTTTCCAACATAACAACCACAAAAACACCGCCAATATGACAACTGCCTTGCAGTGGTCAAGTATGTCTCCAAACCTGAACCCTATTGAGCACATGTGGGGCATCCTCAAGTGGAAAGTGGAGAAGCACCATCTGTCTAACATCCAGCAGCTGCGTGATGTCATTATGATGCCAGCAACAACGTCAGGATGCCAGCAACAACCTGTGCAGCTCTGGTGAATTCCATGCACATGAGGATTAAGGCAGTACTTGATAACAATGGTGCCCCTACAAAATATTGACACTTTGGACACAGTTTTGATATGTTCACTTAGGGTGTACTCATTTTTGTTGCTAGTTATTTGGACAATAATGGTTATATGTTGAGTTATATTTAGAGGACAGTAAATGTGTACTACTACAAGCTGCACATTGACTACTCTAAAATATATATCCAAGTTGTACTTGTGCAGTATTGTCCCTTGAGAAATTATACTAAAATGTTTGCTGAAATATGAGGGGTGTACTCGCTTTTGTGAGATACTTTATATATATATATATATATATATATATATATATATATATATATATATATAAATGAGTCTCTTGTGAACTCTAAAAATGCATCTTCAACATGTACAATAGGTTCAGTATGTGAAATATTAATATTCAAAATAGCCTTGAGTCTGTTCGGCTTTTATTCCCATTTATACATGTAGGTAATCTTAAGATAACAGCTGTGTTTTTCTTCAGAGACATTTCTAGGGGATTCATCAGAAACAGGTTTCTCTATTATGGCTTCTGAGCTTTTATCATCAGAGCTGTTGTGGCAAGCAGAAACACTCTCATTAATTTATCTCCGATCTTTCCATGAAAAGACTGCAAATCACAAAGTCAGACACCAAGAGAAGCTCGAGACTCTTACAGCTTGTTCAAAGACTTATCGCTGTTTGTGATTCACTTGGAAATATACTTGAAATGTAAAACATGCCACAAATTCATCCTCTCAGAAAAGACTTCTGTCATTTGGTGCATTCTCACCTTGATTACTTCCATTGCATTTGGCAGAAGTCTATCTTGAGCTTTCATTCGCATACCTAGAAGTCACATTATAAGACCTGGGCAAGCAGACATTTAATTAGAATGGTGTTACGTCCTTCACATATACTACTCAATCTTCCATTCACTTCTATGAACACACAATACAGCCTCAACATATCATGTTTCTATGTGTTGTTCCCAAGAAAAACCCTCTAACATTTGGTTTAAATAAGCTCTTTGACTCCCTGACCTAAGAAATAAAAGACCCATTGTTCAGACCCCATTTATAAATCACAGATTAAGCCTGGATGTGGATTCAACTATAATTTTACATCAAAAATATTTGAGTTGGATTTGTATCCTAAGAACTGACCCATAGATATTTAAAGGAATAATTCCCCCAGAAATAAAAAAATGTACTCTCCCATAGTCCATCCAAGATGTAGTTAAGTTTGTTTCAAACAGCATTACACCACTTGCTCACCAATGGATCCTTTGGGTGCCGTCAGAATGGGAGTTCAAACAGCTGATTAAAAACATTAAAATAAGAAACAAATCCTCATCAAGGTGTTTTAACTTTAAACCATTGCTTAATTATGAGTACTTTATAATGTTGCTTTCTCCTTGCAGTAAAAAGGTCGTCTTGTCCAAATCAGGAGAGAAATATGCAAAGATAAAGCTCTCTTTAGAGTTCTAAACAAATATGTTGGATGGTGGATTATGATGGAAGAGGACATTTGGATAGACTTTTTACTGGAGGACACAATATTATGGATTACGGACTTATATTATTCCTGGAAAAGACAGTTTAAAGTTAAAATGTTTCAATGATGGATTTGTTTTTTACAAACAGAGCTTTTCACTTTACAAAACATTATTTGATGGACTGGAGTGGTGTGGATTATTGTGATGTTTTTATCGGCTGTTTGGACTCTCAGTCTGATGGCATCCATTCACTGCAGATGATCCATTGCTGAGCAAATGTTGTAATGCTAATGCTAAATTTCAGCTAATTTTCTTTTTTAGGTAAACTATTCCTTTAAATGCTGGTAACCCAAGCTTCATGCTCTGCTACGGTGACGCATTGCTGCCCACACATAATATTTTTTCCACTCAATTATGTCGTAATAACGAGAACTTTTCTCGTTATAACAAGATCTTTTCTCATTAAAACGCGATCTTTTCTCGTTAAAACGAGATCTTTTCTCGTTATAACGAGATCTTTTCTCGTTAAAACGACATATTTTCTCGTAATAACGATATCTTTTCTCGTTATAACGAGATCTTTTCTCGTAAAAACGACATATTTTCTCGTAATAACGATATCTTTTCTCGTTATAACGAGATCTTTTCTCGTAAAAACGACATATTTTCTCGTAATAACGAGATCTTTTCTCGTTAAAACGACATATTTTTCTTGTATTAACGACATCTTTTCTCGTTATAACGACATATTTTCCTCATAATAAGGACATATGTCATAACAACGATACGTTTTCTGTTATAATAGATATATGGTAGGGCTGAGGTGAGCGATTGTCTGCGCTGCTCAGTCTGACATAAACGAGGATCTGCACGTGGCTGAATTGAAATAGACTGTTTTAAATAATGTAATGGTTTTAATTGTAGCAGCATGTTTATTAGGATTAATCTCCAATACAACATTATCCAATAACTGCACTCAGACCCATGACTTGTTTAGGCTATATGATCAGATCAAAACAGTTATTTTTGAATAATTGACTCTGGGCTTGGGATATTTATTTATTTGAATGACTGAAGTTTGATTTAACAACAAATCGAAATATGAACAAAGATAAATAAAGAGATTTTCTAATAGGTTAATAATAATAATAATAATTATTATTATTATTATTTCGTTCTGTTTGAAAACGGGCAAACTAATTAAGCTAGATTTTTCTTAGGCCTATTTTTGTTCCTGAGTAAACAAATGAGCTGTTTTAATATTTGTTTCACATGCGTGGGCGGCCTTGATAGCTACTTTAGTCTGATTATATATGAATTATGTATTAATGATTTGATATTATTAAATGATCTTTAGCTGAATCATCACATCACGTTCTTCTTATGGGTTAAATTCCAGGCTTTGCTTTACTGAAGGAACAGTCTTCGCTGCGCCTGGGTGTGAGCACTGAGCACAATAGTACAGATGAAAAGACATGTACAATATCTCTTGCTTTTGTTGATTTAACAACAAATCGAAATATGAACAATAACGGTAAAGGCATCCTGATGTCGTGGCCTCGCTTTGTTGAGGGAACAACATCCATTTCTCGTTTAATGCATAAACAAACCTACTTGACCTTAGCAACCTGGGATTATCAGAGATGGATTCATTATTTTATTTTGAATTATTGTAGAAATGATTACATAATTAACTATTATAATTGACCATAGGCTACCGGACTGTAGGCAATGGCACGCGACACAGCATTCAAGTTTATCACGAATAGGCTAATATTACATAAAGTACATAAAATAAAACAGTGCACACTATTTAAACTAAATAAAATAAAATACATTGTGTGTGTCAATTAACTGATCATCTGTAGCCTATTCATCATCATCATCATTATTAGCCTATTGTTATATTTTACATTAGTTTTTTCTCTTCGTTTCGATCTCTTTACATAAGGTTCTGACTAATTTTGTAAGTCTATACTGTAAATGCTCGACATACTAAAGCTTGGATGTGACTGGAATTTCTAGACTATTGGAAATGCAATAACAAGACACGTTTTTAAATTAAGAATTTAAATTTTATACATTTAAATTAGGGATGTTCATTTTGGTTATTTTTCCTAACCGTTAACTGACAAGAATATTTGAAATTAGAACTTAATTAAATTAGAAAGAATAAGTGTCCGTGACCCGTTAAAAATACTAAAATTTGTTTTGGGGGAATTAATTTTACATGCGCAAAAAAACAGCAGACAACAGAACATGAGGATTCACATGATCATATCATTACATCAGGCACCTGCAGCACTTCAGCAAGCAGAGAAAAACATAATAAAGCCAGGCGCTATTACAACGAATAAATAGGCCTATGCTAGAAATATATTTTCACTTAAATAATAATTTAAGAAAACGAAAGAAATACACAAAAAAAACGCTGGGTTGTTTTTTCAACCCAAATGCTGGGTTGAGACTCATTTTTTGGGGTTATTTTTTTCAGTGTTTGGGTAGTTTGTGTACATTTAATTTTATTGATAAAATTGTTTCTGTGCAGTATATCGTTCAAATTTATGCAGAGCAACATTCGTGGTGTGAATCACTAAACAAACGTCGCTGGTGTCGTGTCTGTCTTACTGCATGATGAAGAGTCTGATCCTTTGCATAAAATAAACGATTATATTTATAAAGATACAGAACACAAATACTTTGGATGTTAAAACAAGTCCTCAGAGCTGTTGACTGTTTGTTGTTGAGCAGGTTATGAAGGCAATCGCAGTATATTTTGTCCATGAGTGAAGCGCAGGGCGGCGGTCTTATCCGTGATCAGTTCCCGCCTGAACACGACTCCAGCTCGGCGTGAGAGCCAGCGCTGTTACGGTGGAAACACAGTACATAGTGGTTGATTTACTCGTGAATTACGTCTGTTTAATGTTTAATCTTTACTTCTAATGTTTATTAAATGAGATTAAATAGGCAATGTGTAGGCCTATAGCAAACAAGCAAATGAGAAATAAAGGAAGTTATCACGTAAACCAGTGGTTCTGGAGTATTTTACAACAGTTTAGAGGATTTAAATTAATCTGTAAATATTATTTCATGCATAAAGTAAAGAAAAAGCTAATATTATAATAGAAACGAATAAACCCATTAGCTGGGTTAAATCAACCATGTATGATGGGTTAAATAAACATCCCAATTTACTGGGTAAAATTAACCCCAAATGTGTTCTGTCCTATATCTACCAGCCCAAATTGGGTTGCTTTTAACCCAGTGTTTTTTAGAGTATGCAGAGTTTGTTCATTATTGTGCTGCGCGAAATTAAAGCAGACGGCAGAAAGCGACATTCTATTCTTTCGTCTTATTTTACAAAAAAAATGTTCAGAATGAAATAATAAAATGCGACTTATAGGTGACGGTTTTTTCTCTCTCTCTCTCGCTCTCTCTAAAAAAACGTGTTTTTTATACGCGTAGCTTATTTTAACTATGCAGCAAACCTTTTAACATATTTTAATAAATTACTAAAAATAAATAAATAAGTGACTTTAAACCGTTTAACTGATTGTATTAATCGGTCAAAACGGTTAATGAACATCCCTAATTAAAACAATTTCACCCTGAAACATTTGTTTAATTAAGACATTTATTCAATAATTTCACTATAAACAGGAAAAAATAAATATAGGCCTAACGTTACTGGAGACATTTAATGTGAGAGCGTGATCTGAGCGGGATTCAGTTTACCGGTGAGTGTGAGCGGAACATTAGCAGAGTGTTTGAGTTGGCCATGAGTGACTGAGCGGAGCGCACACACACAGAGCGGAATATTGAGCGGAGCGTTCCCTCACATGCTCTGGTTCTAAACGTTAATTAGGTAAAGCGATACACGAATTTAAATGGGAAAGTAATAAAATATTATATTATATGAAATAGAAATATGCCTATAGCCCTAACAAGTTAACATAACCTAATAATAATAATAATATACAAATATTAAATGAAATGTTTAATGTTTAATGTTAATAAAAACAGTTTTATCCATCTCTGATAGTCCCGGGTTGCTGTGGCCATGCAAGTTTGTTTAAACCTGTTGACCACGAGAAAAATATGTATTTCCCTCAACATAACATCTCGAGGCCAAAACATAATATCACGTCCCCAGAAGTTAATATGATGTTACCGCGAATTAACATCTCTGGCTACGGCATATCATCACGTTCCCACGGCTTCATATGTCTTGGCCACGAAAAAACTATGTGAACCGAGCACGGCCCCTAAAAAAATCAATGTTTTAACTCAGCCTGTCTTTACTGTCTATCCCATCACGCAGAATAAGAGTTCATCTATGTACCACTCTGCAAATTAGTCACAATAACGTTTCATACAGTCTGGATGTTGCTTTAGCTCATATAAAGTAGGCTACACCACTGCTCTTCTCAATTCGGCGACACCGACGCGATCCCTTACATTGTGATAACCGAGGAAAGTGTTGGACTAGAAATTGTCCTGCGTGTTCAAAAATAGAAGGAGGCTTCAAAAGTCAAAGTATTGGAGTTTATTCTACCAGAAATCACCAAAATACAGATCTGGGTTGTCTCAAACAAAGTGTCTTACAAAGAACCAACCCCCGAAAACATTCCAACAGCTCTTTTATAGTAGGTGTCCACGTGCCTCCTTCTTCTCTGGGGGAGGGGGGTCCACCCTTGAATCCTCCAATCCGCTATCACTTCTTTGTCTCCTTTTTCTGCAAAACAGATAACCCTACCCAGGCAAAACGTCCTCTTTCCCCTCCCCCAAGGCTTCTCACCCCCACCCTACAAAAAGCACACTTCTAGATAGCTTAATATAAAAAACCCTACCCATACATAAACACATATTACCATAATCATTTCCCCTATTATGCATACATTTTATTCATTACTTTAGAAATCATAGGATTACATCCTTCAATCCCTCTCTTGACCTCTGAAAGAGGTCAAAAATCACTCAACCTTGATTATACCTGGTGTTCCTCGTCATCATCATCCTCACTTTCAGGGTCCTGGTATGTTGATAGTAAAGGCATTGAGTATGGGGGTGGTGTCGTGTCCTTCTTTTCTATGGCTGCCACAATGAGGCGATTACATAGGGATCTAATGCACGGGACACAACAACATCCACAAGTGACCAATACGGATATAAAGACTGCTATTGAGGCCAGGATGGATAGTATAATGGGTTTCCATTTACCTAAAGCTCTGTCTAACCACTCTCCTATTGGATTATCTACTCCAGAGTGTTCTTTCATTTCTATTGATAACACACGCAGGCCTTCCAATGCCTTAGTCACTGATCCATCTGGTGCTGTGTTGTTGGGGATGAAGGTGCAGCACAAATCCCCAAACATGTGACACACTCCTCCCTTTTCTGCCAACAACATGTCTAATGCTAACCTATTCTGTATTGCCATCAGTGAAGTTGGTGCCAATTGTTCAGATAGTCCTTGTACTGCATCTCTGGACAAATTAGCCAATCTCATCACATTGTAATGTACATAGTTTATTCTATCTACATTTTTATTAGGGGTTATTGGAAATAGGGCAGCTATAATGGGTATGTTTTCAAATCCTGCAGCTACCTGATCAGCTAATTTATATTCATCAGGCACCCCCCTGGGTACTCCTATAATATCAATGTATGTGGGGCTATTTAATGATAAATCTATGCCAGCTGCTCGTCTCCTAATCACGTGGCGTCTTCTTCTACTTGTTAACTGTCCTGTGGTTCCTTCCTTCATTTCAACTACTCTTCCACCAATTAATGTTAGAGGTGCTCCTAATCGAACCATAGCACACAAGCCTTTTGTATTGGGTGGCACTCTAGTAAACAGGCGTCTGTCACCACAGTAGTAATAGAGGCCTGCTCTTGCCCAAGGTCCTATTATTGTACCATTGTCTTTTATTATGACGGTACACCATTCTTCATTAATGCGTCCGTAATTAATTGATGCACTAGACGGTGTAAAATTAAAACACGTGTAATTATTTTGTCTGGGTACAAATGGGCCTGTTCGGGTATCATTTGAAATTGGGGGAAATATAGATGCCAATGTGGTGCAATTGGTTGACCCCACCTCTCTCGTTAATGACAACATACAGTTATATCCCCATGTATCATTTGGATGCAGGGGAGCTGGTTCAATGTGCAGTCTGGGTCTGGCACCAGCACATGCTACACAGTCATCTATTTTTTGTTCTTTGGCAGTGTTAATCAACCATTCTAACCACAAATTAGTCTCTCCATATCCTGTTGCCTTTTCTATTATGTCTTCCGGGGTTAATTTAGTATAGTCTTCACCTACTATCATTTCTTTGGGGTCCCTGACAGCTAATTTAGTAACATTAACATTCGTGACCTGTGGTTCCCTCAAGTTAATCTTAACTAATCCTAGTGGATCCGACCCAGTCACATCTACTCCTAATAACAGATAAAACTGTCCCTGCTCATTGCCCCAACACTGGTTCTGTATTCCTGTGGGCTTTGATTTATATAAATCCTGTTTAAGTCCCAATATAGACATTGTTATGGGATTTTGTGTCGAGCTAAAATCTCTTTGTATTTTCAAATATCCTGCCATTTTTACCTTTCCATCTCTGGTCACTTTATCTGTGGAACCTTGAAAATCCCTATTTGTTGCCTGTAGCACATGGTCCCATGTAGGACACCACCTCTGCTTTCCTGGGTATCCCAGTTGACACAGATAAACATCATACCCTCTCCATGAGCTATTCCGTCCTCCACATTTGATAACACTGCATAGATCAAATGTGAACGATGTGGTTGACCCCTTGGTATAATTTAGTTCTATGCCCCCATATTTTTTCAGACACGCGTCCGTGATGAGTGATCTTTTATGTCTGATTACATTACTTTTTCCTTGCAATTTTTTACCTCCAAATAGTATGCCTACTATAGTGATGGAGATGATGAGGAGGAAACCCATACATGGCCAACTTTCCCACAGCCTATTCCTTAGCATTTTCTTCAAACACAACATTGTTAAACACAGAAAAATAACAGAAAAATGAAAATTTTTACGGAAAAAATACACAGGAAAAAATCACACAAAATCAGATCACACAAAAATGAAAATTTTAGGGAAAATCCCACTTATGACTACCTTTACTAACTATGACATACACATCTGTAGTTTACGACTACCTATTTATCCTTATATGCTTTCACCGTGAATATATGGTTATGACAATGTCAACTCCTGTGAAAACTTTACTCAAAATACCCTGGACTTTCTGGAAATCTAGTTTGTCTAGTCCACAACCCAGCCGGGGTATGGAGACACTTTTCACTCTATGTTCTACACACCAATCTCTCATGTGTTTTAAACTGCTAGTGAAATCTTCGTATGTGGGGAGATCAGTACACTTTCTTTTTGTGATTAAATGAAAAATTGTTCTGCCGTCTTCTTCCTGTGTTACTGCACATTCACCAAGTTTTTTGTTTTGCTGTCTCACTTTTTCCACCCCATACTTTTCCTTAAATGTCACTGCAATCCCTGCACCATATGCACAATCTGCACTTACACAGTGGGCCAGTGATTCCTGTTGTGGGCTTGAAAAAAGATCACCTTTCCTTTGCACCACCTCTGGTATTTGGTATGGGATCTCCTCAGCCTCCTCAGCCTCCCTCTCTTGGACCTGAGTCCTCAGGTCCACGGCAGTCTGTGCTAGGGACCTGCTGGGAGGATCACATGCAGCACAAGCAGAAAGATGATACCATGTGTCACCTTTTCCCGCGAGGCGAACACAATGTGAGGTCCTGGAGGTGACTTTTAATGGCTCTGACCATCGTGCTTCATTCCATTTTCTCCTGAACTTTTTTAGTCTGACCCACTCAGTTGGTTGGGGAATCGGTTCTGGTTCAGTGTCTGGAGTAACCTGCTGGGAAAATTGTTTAATCAGAGTAGTTAGTTTATCAAAATAAACACAGTGTGATAAAGGAGAGATGTGATCAGGTCTCAGTGGTGTTGATGGGCCAGGAAATGATCGACCTGTAAGCAATTCAAATGGTGTGAAACCAGAGATCCTGTTAACAGAGGAACGTACAGACATTAATGCCAATGGTAAAGCTGACAACCATGTCAATTTGGTCTGTGCACAGATTTTAGCCAATTTGAGTTTCAGCGTCAGGTTCATCCGTTCAACCTTTCCTTGGGATTGTGGGTGGTAGACCGCCCCAAACGCATGTGTCAACCCCAGAGACTGCTCTACCAGCTTCAGGTGCTCATTTTTGAAATGTGAGCCATTGTCTGAACGGATACGCCTAGGAAAACCATGGTGGGGAATATAGTGGTTAAGCAGACACTTGATCACAGAGGTGCTGTCCTCCCGCCCAGTGGGATAGGCCTCAGGCCATCCTGTAAAATAATCAACAATGACCAGTAGGTACTGTTTGCCCTGGACTTTGGTGATCATGTCTGTGAAGTCAATTACTATTTCCTCACCAGGGCCACAGACTGGTGTGAAAGTGCCCTGTATCTGTTTGAGTGTAGGCCTGACATTATGTGCTTGACAGATGTCACAGGTTAGTACGAAATGTGACACCATTGCTGATAGGAAAGGGTGCCACCATGGTTTCAGTGTTTTCATCATTTGTTTAGGGCCAACATGAGCAGGTCCATGAGCTTGCTTCAAAATGGAGGTTGTCAGAGCCGTGGGCAATGCAGGCCTACCATCAGGTGCCTGCCATAGGCCATCAGAAGCCCTTACCGCCCCATGTTCCTGCCAAACCGATTTTTCTTCCGGTGTACCCTTGTTGTGTTCTGTAACCAGATATTCTCTGTTAAATGTGGGTAACAAGTTGTCCACCAAGTGACTTGTCAGTACCATCATTTGCATTTTGTATCCTGCTGCTAGTTTTGCTGCTGCATCTGCAGCATCATTACCTTTTGTTACCCATGAATCCCCTTTTGAATGGCCTTGGCATTTGATCACAGCCACGGCAGCAGGGACCATCAAGGCCTCTAACAACAATTTGATCTCACAAGCATGAGTCAAAGGTTTACCTGAACTGGTCACAAAACCCATTCTTTGCCATACAGGGAGTTCAACATGTACTACTGTTACCACATATGCTGAATCACTGTAGATGTTAACCCTATTTTGTCCTGCAATTTTCAAAGCTTCTATCATTGCAATCAACTCTGCTCTCTGTGCTGATTGTTTCCCCTGCAATTTTTCTGCTTTAACCGTTTGGAACCCCTGTTTTGTTTGCTGCACTACTGCAAAAGCTGACGTCAGTGTACCCTCATCTGACCTATAGCAACATCCATCTGTGAACAGTGTCATATTGTTAGGGTCATCTGGTAAAGGTGTGGCTGTGAGATCAGGTCTTATGCGACATGCCAACTCAGTGATGGGTGCACAATCATGTGGAACCCCATCTGTCACTAGATCAGCCATGTTAATTCCTTCATGTACAAATTGAATGTTGGGTGCTGCCAGGCATTTTGCCAGCCTTCGCTGTCTCAATGGTGAGAAGGTAAATGCAGCTGAGTTCACAAATGACATGACTGAATGTGTGGTGAGTACTGTTACCTGATGACCCATAACAATGTGAGATGTTTTCTCAATTATTTTGGCCAAACCTGCTACAAACCTAGCACATGTTGGTTGACGTTGTTCAATGCTGTCAAGCAAAACACTGACATACATCAACACTCTTCTGCTTCCTGTCTGCTTCTGAAAGAGTACCCCGTGTGCACTATTTCCTGTCTCAGAAACATCCAGAAAAAATCCCAATGAGTAATCTGCACAGTTCAAATGGGCTGCATGAGCCATTTCTGTTTTTAATTTAATGAAAGCTTGTTCTGCTTCTGGTGTCCAATTTAGTTCTGCTGTCAGGTTTTTCATTCCTTCTTCCTTTACAATCTGCCTCAATGGTGTGGTTAGAGAGACATACATAGGAATGTAATTTCTACTGAAACCTGTCAGTCCCAGAAAGGATAACATATCTTTTACTGTTAAGGGTTTGGGGTGTGATAAAATACTATCACGTTGGCGATGAGAGAGTGTAGAGCCCTGTGCTGTGATTTGCCTTCCCATGAATGTGACTGATGGCCTGCTGACCTGCAATTTCTCTTTACTAACCTTAAACCCTGACACATACAGTTGTTGCAGTATCAGATCAGTTGCCTGTAAACAGTTTTCATTAGTGGTGGCAGCCAACAGCAGGTCATCAACATACATTATTAGGACACAGTCTGGTGGAAGTGTACATTTCTGTAATTGTTCTTTGAGCACCTGATTGAATATTCCTGGTGATAGAACAAACCCTTGTGGTAATCTGTTATAGGAGTATTGTCTACCCCTATATGTGAATGCCAGGCATGACTTGCACTCCTCAGACAGTGGGATGCAGAAAAATGCATTTGCCAAATCGATACATGTGAACCATTGGTGTGCCGGTGTTAAATTTAAGATGATGGTATACGGATTGGGAACAGCTAGTGTTGGGGTCACTACCATGTCATTTATTCGTCTGAGATCATGCACGAGTCTGTATTTCTTTGTGCCTGGTTTTTGCACGGGAAAAATGGGAGTGTTCCATGGAGAGTCCCATGGAGTAAGAACTCCCCTTTCTAACAACCCCTGAACAGTTGATGCAATTCCTTCCTCTGCCTCTTGCTTGTTACGGTATTGTGGTACCCAAATGGGTTCATTTGATGATAACTCGAAAGTCACAGGTGTAATGTTACACAGACCTACATCAGTTGGTCCTTGTGACCACAGGTCAGATGGCTGTACTGCAATCAACTGTTCAGCTCCTGGCCCGTCTGTTTGTTCCCTCCCATGACATCTGGAAATTCGTTCATGTGTTAGCACCCCAGTATCCTCTGTATGCTCTATTATCCAGTAGGATTGTGTACTGGGTGAAAACAGCACTCTTGCGGTGTCAGTAGTCTCCCAATCTACAACTGTCCTGAGTTTTTTGGTCATAGCTCCTAATTCCCTAGCTTCATGGCCTGGGTGCAGTGCCATGGAAATGTGTGGTGCAGCTGTATCAGTCATCTCATACCATTTCAGCTGTTCTGAACTTAACACAATAGGGGCTACTACTCCCTCTTTCCCTATAAATAGCCCATCTCCTGTGAGACGCCATTTATCTCCCTCTATGCTGTCAAACATTTCTTGGTACATGACTGTGTCATTTCTGTCATAGAATAGTGTACAGTGCAGTGGGTCAATGGGAGGTAGATATACATCTATGCTCATTATCCAGGGTCTGTGTCTATTGTATAGGTCCACTGCACTCATCGGAGAGGGTGGAATATCTAGCTCTACCCAATAAATGTCAGCTGCTTCCTGTAATGGTCCTCCTAACAAAACATTTTGTTTATATCCTGTTGGAGCAGTCTGTGAACAGTCCACCCTTGTGCCATCTGGGAAAGTGACTATCACGCCCTGGGGCGAACACAAAATACTAGCCCCCAATTTGATGAGTAAATCTCTTCCTAACAGAGGTACAGGTGCATTGGAAGAGTATAGGAAGGAATGTGTCAAACTTTGATTTATTATTTTGACTGGTAGCTGTTTTGTCATAGGCCAATGCTCTAACCCACCAGAGAACCCCATAACACCCACTGTTTTATCACTTAGATCTTCGTTTGTGATTATGCCTCTTGTTACAGTGGAGTATGTGGCCCCAGTGTCAACCAGAGCCTTTAGTGGTGTAGCGTTTACCACTATTTCCATGAGGGGTTCAGCCATTCCCCTCATGGTGGTCCTCTGTGGGCCCCTTCAACAGTCCCCTGCGTCTCCCTCCGGGCCCCATGTTGGGTGCATGGGCGCCTGTAGGTTGGCTGGAGACGAATGCCGTTGCCCCGGGTATTGTGGGGAATATGGTCCCCTGCCACGACCACCAGGTCCACCTCTTCGGGGACCCCATCCCCCCGCAGGTGGCCCTGTATTTCTGAGCATGCCTTTTCTTTGAGGGCAGTCTCTTGCCCAATGGTCATTCCTTCCACATGTGAAACATCCCTCTCTACTTCCTCCAAAATCACCTCTACCCCGCCCTCGGTTATTCATGTATCCCCCCCTTTGTGGTCTATTACCTCCCCAGTCATACCCTTGTTGGTGTTCAAAACCAAAATCAGTGGTTGCTGGTGAGGGCTCAAATGAGTTGTTCACAGACTGCTGCACCATTTGTTTAGTCTTTTTTGGACCACTGGTCTTGACTAACTCTAGCTGTAATTTGAGTAGCTGGTTTTTGATCTTTTCTAATTCTTCCTCATCTTTATGAAGCTTGTCTACTGTCCTATCTATGTGAAACACTAAATGTCTCTCCCATACTTCATTAGTGGCTACTGGTATATCTGGGTTACCTTCCATGGCTTGCTTTACACCATTGGGGGCCCCTGACATCACTGCTGATCTGAAAATGTCACGTGTCACGGGATTATTCAAACAATTTTCTTCAACCATCTGTTCCCATTCAGCAGCACACCTGAAATAATAACCTGATCCTGTCTCACCTGGTTTAATACGAAATTTAATGTTTTGGTATGTGGTAGGGGGCGTAGGGAATTGTTTTCTCAACGCCTTTCCTATGTTGGTACATACTGATGTATATGGATCACTGTTTGGTGAGTCAGTCATGTCTGCATCTGTTTCAAAATCCCTCATTTGAGAGGCTGTAAAAATCTGCCCCAACAGGCACCTCAGATCTCCCACCGCCAAAGTGGTTCCATGGCATAAGGCCATTAACTTAGTCAACCATCTTCCTCCTCCTGCAGTAATAGGAGGCATTTTTGCTAAGACTGCTGTCATGTCACTATGACTCCAGGGTTGATATTTGTGTCCCTGGTTCCCCATAATTAATGGGTACATACCGGGGCCTGATCCTGAATTTAATTGTATCTGAGGGCTATGTTTTGCAGCCACTGATCTTTCCTCTACTTGTTCTGGGGTAGGCCAAGATCTGGGTGGGCCTTCTGCTGTCTGTTTAGATCTTGTTCGATTTGCAATAGGAACTTCCCCCTTTACATTCATAATGCCTGTAATTGCTATCTTGAGGCCCTGTTGTTCACTTCCACTATCTTCATTTTCTAAGTCTCCCTGACGAGACCCTTCTCTATCTTCTGACCCATCTTGCACTGAGCAACGTGATATCCTACCATCCTCTAATTCATTTTCCCCTGGCTGCCTGCCATCTAATCGCTCTGTTAACACTCTTATTTGATCCTTCATAAGGTCTAATTCAGCCATCTCTACTTCCACTGCTGTCTCTTTCACTGTCACTTGAACCTGCTGTAAATTTGAGCTTGAGGCATAAGGTGGGGGCCTCTCCTCTCTCAAGTCCGGATATAGACTTGGAGGCGGAGCTAGTGCTGACATACTACCTTTTGTACTTCCTGGTTTCTTGCTCATTCCTTTCTCTGACTTCTCTGATTTACCCTGTTCCCTCTTACTGCCTTTTGGAGGACTTAATGCTGTTGCAGTGAGGGCGATTCTTGTCCACAATCTAACTTCACTTCTATATTCTTCCTCCTGTGCAGAATATTTCTTTCTGTTTAGCCAATTTGTTTTTCCCTTGCCTTCTACATGCTTTTTAAATCTCATATGAGCTCTTTTCTCCATATTTCTGACTTTTGGCGCTAATGGCTCTAAAATTTTATCAGGGTCATCCCACCCATTTTCAATACACATCTGACTCCATTTATTTTCCCATATTTTCTTCTCTTTCTTGTGATTCTTGGGCTCTGATTGAGCCACTAACATATCTACCACATTTCCCCATTGTGCCAATATCGGGGAACATCCGTATTCCTCACACTCACGTTCAAATTCAGACATTTTTAATAATACACACAATGCACTTTAATAATCTGACACTCTAGATTCACCAACTGTTGTAGGATTTCAAAACCCTTCAGTCTTTTCAGAAAATAATTAAGAAAAGATTAGCAACAGAAGGAAATGATTACATTAGGAATAAATGCACTCACTCATACATTCAAAAAACCCCTCCTTTTTTACTCTCTCTGCCTCACAGACACACAATCTGACTTTATACAGTATATTTTACACCAATTTACTCAATAGTTTTGCAATTTAATATATACAATTTTCACACTGTTATACCAACACACACAGCAAACTCACACTTTGTCAAAACACATTTTTCTTTACAAAATTTCCTACTCTAATCTGGATGCCAGTGGACTCGAACCTCCTGGTCTTATTATTTTATTCTAAATGCCAATGGACTCGAACCACCTGGTCTTACTATACCTAATCTAAATGCCAGTGGACTCGAACCACCTGGTCTTACTATACCTAATCTAAATGCCAGTGGACTCGAACCACCTGGTCTTACTATATCAGAGGACTCGAACCTCTGATATTTTCAACCGTGGGACTCGAACCACACGGGCCGTGGGACTCGAACCACACGGTCTTCCCTTATTTTCTGATAAACAATTACCAATACTTTGTTTTACTATTAATTATGGTAAGGAATACAATTCAAGCTCAACACATAAATTTAGCGTGTCCAATTAGCAGAGATTTGTTGTAACAGGTTTCTGCTTACCTTATTTTGTTCGGTACCGTGTGTTGAACTCAAATTCGTTCCGTCCCGGAGTTTCTGGGCACCAAACTGTCCCTTAAATCTACAGCCTTTTCTTCTATCACGTCGGCGGTCACCAAATTGTTGGACTAGAAATTGTCCTGCGTGTTCAAAAATAGAAGGAGGCTTCAAAAGTCAAAGTATTGGAGTTTATTCTACCAGAAATCACCAAAATACAGATCTGGGTTGTCTCAAACAAAGTGTCTTACAAAGAACCAACCCCCGAAAACATTCCAACAGCTCTTTTATAGTAGGTGTCCACGTGCCTCCTTCTTCTCTGGGGGAGGGGGGTCCACCCTTGAATCCTCCAATCCGCTATCACTTCTTTGTCTCCTTTTTCTGCAAAACAGATAACCCTACCCAGGCAAAACGTCCTCTTTCCCCTCCCCCAAGGCTTCTCACCCCCACCCTACAAAAAGCACACTTCTAGATAGCTTAATATAAAAAACCCTACCCATACATAAACACATATTACCATAATCATTTCCCCTATTATGCATACATTTTATTCATTACTTTAGAAATCATAGGATTACATCCTTCAATAGCAATATAAATGTCTGCTTTATTTTATATACTTCCACAATAAGAACAACATTTTACGAATTGCTTTTGTAAAATAACAGCGTGCACTTTAAACAGAGTGAACACACACACACATACACACACGGCAAGGGCAAACACGCTGATTTACTTCCGGTTTGTCGTTGACGCGTGTTCTGAGCTGAATCTCCGCCAAGCCAATTGTTTATCGTCTATTTTCTATCTTAAATTCCGATTTGATACACAATAATTTGTGTTTCTATAACGTGTGAATATATTCCCGATCGCATTCTGCAACGAGAATAATCAGAGTGGCTTGTTATCGCAAGTTTTATTTTGATTTCCCAAGTCCGCTATTAGCTTATAGCCCGTTAGCAAAGCCAGCGCGGGTTCCGCTAACACAGCTAATACCCCTATTTCACACACGCATACACACATTTAACATTGTTTCACTGTTACTTGCTTAAATGGCAGATTCGTGTCTACCTTTGTGTGCAGGTGAGGACACGTTCGAGCTGCATTCGGCGCAGCTGGAGCTGGAGGCTGTGGAGACACGGATCCGCGAGCTGCTTGGGAAACAGGCCCAGCTGAGGAAACGGATAGCAACGCTGGAAACATCTCGGGCTGACGCTCATAAGTCCGGGGTAAGTATGCAACGCGCTGCTAACGCTCCCACCACCTCTACTCCGTGTGTTTCTCTGCACAGGCCCCGTGCACCCGGGACGCGATCGTCACAGATGGCCTTCACTCCGGCGCCGGGAAACCACGGACCCTGGGTGCAGCAGCGGAAGACGCGATCCAGGCCCCGGGCGACGACTTCTCCCCCCCCGGTCTTCGACATCTCATCCCGGAACCGCTTCGCCCCTCTCTGCGAGACTGATCGTGACGCTGTGGTCATCGGAGACTCAATCGTCCGGCATGTCCGTGCTACATTAGCTGAAGGTAAAGTGCACACTCATTGTCTCCCTGGTGCTCGTGTTCTTGATGTTTCTGTGCAGATACCCGCGATCCTGAAGGATGACGAGAGCGTTGCAGCTGTTGTGATTCACGCGGGGGCTAACGACACCAAGCTGCGGCAGACGGAGACACTGAAGAGGGACTTCAGGAGCCTGATCGAGACAGTACGCAGCACATCGCCAGCGACGACGATCATTGTGTCAGGACCTCTTCCCACGTATCGACGAGGACACGAACGGTTCAGTAGACTGTTTGCTTTAAATGAATGGTTGTTTTCATGGTGTACAGAGCAGAAAATTCTCTTTGTCAATAATTGGAATCTTTTCTGGGAGCGTCCTAGGCTATTTCGTGCTGATGGCCTGCATCCCAGCAGACTCGGTGCGGAACTCCTGTCGGACAACATCACCAGGACGCTACGCTCCATCTGACTAGTAAGCCAATTCTCCAATAACAGCTATGATGACTTTTGTTCTACCCACTTAAAAGATAAAGGTACTTGTAGTGTCCAATCTATACAGACTGTGTCTGTTCCCCGAATATTGAGTTCAAAATATAAATTTAATGCAGGATCTAGAACAAATCTGATCGTGATTAAACCAGAAAAATGCAAAATAAATGAACAAAAACAATTTTTAAAACTTGGGCTCCTAAATATCCGATCACTCACACCGAAAGCAGTTATTGTAAATGAAATAATCACAGATAATAGTTTTGATGTACTGTGTCTGACTGAAACCTGGCTTAAAACAAATGATTATTTTGGTCTAAATGAATCTACTCCACCAAGCTACTGTTATAAGCATGAGCCTCGTCAGACTGGTCGTGGCGGCGGTGTCGCAACAATATATAGTGATATTCTCAATGTTACTCAGAAAACAGGATACAGGTTTGACTCATTCGAAATACTTATGCTTAATGTTAAACTGTCAGATAAGCAAAATAAATCTGTCCTATCGCTTGCTCTGGCTACTCTGTATAGACCGCCAGGGCCATATACAGATTTTCTAAAAGAATTTGCAGATTTCCTCTCAGACCTATTGGTTACTGTTGATAAAGCACTAATTGTTGGAGATTTTAACATTCACGTTGATAATACAAATGATGCGTTAGGACTTGCGTTTACTGACCTAATAAACTCTTTTGGTGTCAAGCAAAATGTCTCCGGGCCCACGCATCGTTTTAATCATACGCTAGATTTAATAATATCGCATGGAATTGATCTAACTGATATAGATATCATACCTCAAAGTGATGATGTTACTGACCATTTCCTTGTATCGTGCATGCTGCATATTACTGATATTAACTATATGGCTCCGCGTTATCGCCCAGGCAGAATTATTATTCCAGCCACTAAAGACAGATTCACAAATAACCTGCCTGATTTATCTCAACTGCTCTGTGTACCCATAAATACAGATGAACTAGACACAATTACTAGCAACATGGGAACTATTTTCTCCAATACGTTAGAAACTGTTGCACCCATCAAATTAAAAAAGGTTAGAGAAAAACGTGCCGCGCCATGGTACAACAGTTATACCCATTCTCTCAAGAAAGATACTCGTATTCTTGAGCGCAAATGGAGAAAAAGTAACTTGGAAGTCTTTAGAATTGCGTGGAAAAACAGTATGTCCAGCTATAGACAGGCTCTAAAAACTGCAAGAACCGAGTATATCCGCAAACTCATAGATAATCACCAAAACAATCCAAGGTTTTTATTTAGCACAGTGGCTAGATTAACAAATAAACAGATGTCACCCGATCTAAATATTCCCTCACAGTTTAATAGTAATGACTTTATGAATTTCTTTACTGATAGAATAGATAATATCAGAAATACAATAACAAACGTAGATTCTACAGCGTCTAGTACTCCAGCTTCATTCATCGCACCCAAAGAAAAACTGCAGTGCTTTACAACTATAGGACAGGATGAGCTAAATAAACTTATCACTGCATCTAAACCAACAACATGTTTATTAGATCCTGTACCAACTAAACTATTGAAAGAGTTGTTACCTGTTGCAGAACAACCGCTTCTCAATATTATTAACTCCTCGCTATCTTTAGGTCACGTCCCAAAACCATTTAAGCTGGCAGTTATTAAGCCTCTTATTAAGAAACCAAAATTAGATCCTTGTGAACTGGCAAATTACAGACCCATTTCAAATCTTCCGTTTATGTCGAAAATATTAGAAAAAGTAGTGTCTGCTCAATTGTGTTCCTTTTTGCAAAAAAATGATATCTATGAAGAATTTCAGTCAGGTTTCAGGCCCCGCCATAGCACAGAAACTGCACTTGTTAAAATTACAAATGACTTGCTTCTTGCGTCAGACAAAGGCTGTATCTCGTTGCTAGTTTTACTTGATCTTAGTGCTGCGTTCGACACTATAGATCATGACATACTGATAGATCGATTACAAAACTGTACAGGTATTCAAGGGCAGGCTCTAAGATGGTTTAGATCCTACCTGTCCGATCGCTACCACTTTGTTTATTTAAACGGGGAGTCATCTCAATTATCACCAGTAAAGTATGGAGTACCACAAGGATCTGTCCTAGGTCCTCTATTATTTTCATTATATATGCTGCCCCTTGGTAATATTATTAGAAAATACGGGATTAGTTTCCATTGTTATGCTGATGACACTCAACTATATATCTCAACAAAACCAGATGAAACTTCGAAACTATCTAAGCTAACAGAGTGTGTTAAAAATATAAAAGATTGGATGACCAGTAATTTTCTTCTATTAAATTCAGATAAGACCGAGATATTACTTGTTGGACCTAAAAACAGTACACAGAATCTCTTGGATTACAATTTGCAACTAGACGGATGTACTGTTACTTCCTCTACAGTTAAAAATCTGGGTGTTATATTAGACAGCAACCTATCTTTTGAAAATCATATTTCCAATGTTACAAAAACAGCATTCTTCCATCTTAGAAACATTTCCAAGCTACGGAACATGTTAAGTGTTTCTGATGCAGAAAAGCTAGTTCATGCATTCATGACCTCTAGACTGGACTATTGTAATGCACTGCTAGGTGGTTGTCCTGCATCTTCAATAAACAAGCTACAGATAGTACAAAATGCTGCGGCTAGAGTCCTTACCAGGTCAAGAAAATATGACCATATTACTCCAATTTTACAGTCTCTGCACTGGCTACCTATTAAGTTTCGTATCAGTTACAAAATATTATTACTTGCCTATAAGGCCCTAAATGGTTTAGCTCCTGCGTACCTAACTAATCTTTTATCACGCTACAATCCAACCCGCTCCCTAAGGTCACAAAACTCTGGACTCTTGGTAGTACCTAGGATAGCAAAGTCCACTAAAGGAGGTAGAACTTTTTCATATATGGCTCCTAAACTCTGGAATAGCCTTCCTAAAAAAGGTTCGGGGTTCAGACACACTCTCTCTGTTTAAATCTAGATTAAAGACGCATCTCTTTAGCCAAGCATTCATATAATGCATCTCACAATCTTGTACTGCCAGTCCATCTGAACACATGCACATTATTATGCTTTAGCTTGGGTTATACTGATAATTTCATCCAGGGTTATTCCTGGATGGAGCCGCTGCTACGCTAATTGTCTTACTGTTTCTATGTTACTGCCACGGGATTAACATCCCGTGGTAGTTAGGAATTACACAAGCCTCAGTCTGGATCCTACCCTTAAACGATAGAGATGACCGAACACCTGAGAAGAGACGATGACAACCCCTCCGAGGACCTCCGAGATGAGCCCCCTGAGACAGAGCTCCAGTGAGGACCTCGTCACCTAGACATCCATCGGGGAAAGACCCCTGGAACCAGTGGACCACTTACACTCTGACTTTGCTGCAGTTGGAACAAACTACTGATTTGTCTGGCCGGAGGGGAACTGGCCCCCCGACTGAGCCTGGTTTCTCCCAAGGTTTTTTCTCCATTCTGTCACCGATGGAGTTTTCGTTCCTTGCCGCTGTCGCCTCTGGCTTGCTCAGTTGGGGACACTTCATTTCCAGCACAATCATCGACTTGATTGCACAGATATTATTTAAACTGAACTAAGCTGGACAATGCTATTACTAAATTCAATAATGAAATGCATTCAGCAGATAATTGAGTGTTAAATCCTGTCATTTTACATTATTGACAAATTTGCCTATTTTGATATTGTGCAGTGCTTTGTTACAATTTGTATTGTTAAAGGCGCTATATAAATAAAGGTGACTTGACTTGACTTGACTTTCTGGCGCGCCTTATGTCTAAAGGTCTACTTAAATAAAACAATCGAAAACAAGTTTGTGTTTATTTAATTCGTATAGCCTAAATCCAGCAAGAGATATTGTACATGTCTTTTCATCTGTACTATTGTGCTCAGTGCTCACACCCAGGCGCAGCGAAGACTGTTCCTTCAGTAAAGCAAAGCCTGGAATTTAACCCATAAGAAGAACGTGATGTGATGATTCAGCTAAAGATCATTTAATAATATCAAATCATTAATACATAATTCATATATAATCAGACTAAAGTAGCTATCAAGGCCGCCCACGCATGTGAAACAAATATTAAAACAGCTCATTTGTTTACTCAGGAACAAAAATAGGCCTAAGAAAAATCTAGCTTAATTAGTTTGCCCGTTTTCAAACAGAACGAAATAATAATAATAATTATTATTATTATTAACCTATTAGAAAATCTCTTTATCTTTGTTCATATTTCGATTTGTTGTTAAATCAAACTTCAGTCATTCAAATAAGTAAATATCCCAAGCCCAGAGTCAATTATTCAAAAATAACTGTTTTGATCTGATCATATAGCCTAAACAAGTCATGGGTCTGAGTGCAGTTATTGGATAATGTTGTATTGGAGATTAATCCTAATAAACATGCTGCTACAATTAAAACCATTACATTATTTAAAACAGTCTATTTCAATTCAGCCACGTGCAGATCCTCGTTTATGTCAGACTGAGCAGCGCAGACAATCGCTCACCTCAGCCCTACCATATATCTATTATAACAGAAAACGTATCGTTGTTATGACATATGTCCTTATTATGAGGAAAATATGTCGTAATAACGAGAAAAGATGTCGTTATTACAAGAAAAATATGTCGTTTTAACGAGATCTCGTTATTACGAGAAAAGATCTCGTTATTACGAGAAAATATGTCGTTTTAAGGAGAAAAGATCTCGTTATAACGAGAAAAGATATCGTTATTACGAGAAAATATGCCGTTTTTACCAGAAAAGATCTCGTTATAAGGAGAAAAGATATCGTTATTACGAGAAAATATGTCGTTTTTACGAGAAAAGATATCGTTATTACGAGAAAAGATCTCGTTATTACGAGAAAATATCTCGTTATAACGACATAATTGAGTGAAAAAAATATTATGGGGGTGGCAGTATTACGTCACCGTACTCTGCAAACTACATGCAGTATAATTTTCTAATAAAGTTATTTTACTGACTGCTCTTTTACATCTGAAAGTGAAATGAAGATAATAGTTATCAAGCAGCAGAAAAGCATAAATGACCATACATGTTTTTTAAGTTGAATATTAAAGCAAAGCCCATCATTTAAATAAAAAAATAAAAAACTTGCCCTCTGCCCTCAAATGTCCTTAAAGTGGTCTAAATGCCCACACCTTCTGGCACTGCCGTATAACTATTTAATTTTGATTTTTACACACCCAACTTCTAACTGCAGTATCAGCAAAGGACGTCTATTACCCCCAGAGAGCGCTATCCTTTAGCATTCCCATTTATTTCAATGGAAGTCTACTTGTGTGTTTGTGTTCATTTCTGTGAGTCAATGTGCCTATAAAAACATCTGAAATGTCATCTCCACAGTCTCCAGACAATTAGTGTTCAGCCTGTCACCTGTCTGTTCCTGATCATTTATCTATAATTATGTGTTTTTGACTGTATGAATAAATACATTCTACATTCTGAAAGTAGAGCAAATATATGCTTTAAAATGAACTTTAATACAAAACCCTGGAGAAGATTTAATGCTTAATTAAAACAAACTATTTTCAAATAATACTCCATGTTGTCTATTCTCTCATTGACATTATGCAAGGAAATTAAAAAGCAAAATACTATTTGCATTTTAATATCTGTGTATTTAATAATACACGGCATGATGGAATGGCCCTGAGTTAATATGTTTGTGCCATACAGATCCCGTCTGTCGAAACAGACTTTCGAACCGCTTATTCAGCGATATTTTCATAGTGCAGCAGATAATCATTCATGCATGACTGCAGGACAAATCAACAAGACGTTCACTCAGATTCCTCAGAAACACAATGGCCTTGAGCTGAAGCTTCATATAATTCTCTGAACCTATTGTGAAAATATTATGGTGAATACAATTAGACTGATTTGCTCAAAAAGTGTATTTAGAATTTGGATAAGCACCAGATGTAAAACTAAGCATCTGTTCCAAAACCTAGTGAACTGCCTCAAATTTAGAATAAATGTTTCTAAAAACAGCACCTAAAGGGCCCTCAGACACCCCTAATACAGGTGTGCTGTAATTGCTGCCAAAGGTGCTTCAACTAAGTGCTGAGTACATGCTGAGTAAGAGTCTGAATACTTATGTAAATGTGATAATTCAGTTTTGTCTTAAATCTACAGACATTTCTAAAATTATGTTTTCACTTTGTCATTATGAGGTATGGCGTGTAGATCAATGAGAAAAAAAACGTATTTAATCAATTGTAGTATCATGCTGCAACATACAATTTTAAAAAAGGGAAGGGGGTCTGAATACTTGAATAAGCATAACGATATGTAGCACACACAAAAAAAGCAGATAAAATAGTCATTTTTTAATTACACCCGTCTGCCATCTTAAATTTGTTCTTACTGAACTTGTTGAAGTGCATTATGGGATTGGCTTATATATGAATGTGGATGCTGTCTTAGAATTGAGCCAAAACAAGGTGGTGCATTCATGCATATGCGGCCTTAAAATGCTGTCTACATAAGCAGCTTACTAGGTTTTGGAATAGAGAATAAATCTGAGACTGCCCATTTAGACTATAATGGTTTATTTTGGACTACAAATCTACAATGGTGTGCTGTTGCATCGTTCTAGTCCTCTAAGTCTAAACACTCTTGGCTCTGAGGAAATCTCCTCAGGTAGGGACAGGGCAGGGTTATCATACCACTGTTCGGTTTGTTTCTTTGACTCTGGTTTGATGTTTGTTGTGTCTGGAATCACTACAAGCACTTCTGGATCATTAAGTCGAGCCGGGCTGCAGCACAGCGCCGTTGTTTTGGTAATTAGCTTGTCGAGTGGTTTGAGAGAGTGCATCCACTGCGGGAGAAAGTCCCAGCTGCGCAGCGTCTTCGGCAGGTGTGTGGGACTGTGGGACTGCATCAGGTTGACTAGGAGGACGAAGATGGTGAGCGCGGTGAACGGCGCACCCACACCAACCATGGCCTGCCATCCAGCCAGAGAGATGCCGAACACGAGGCAAGGCAGCAGCAGAAAACACACCAGCAGGTAGAGCACAGCAAACCAGCGGTACTTGGCAGTGCGTTCGCCCAGTGCAGATGCCATACGGATGGGCAGACGAGTGAACGGGACCGGATACCACAGTAAAATCCCAAAAATATTGAAGTAAAAATGGCACAAGGCAATCTGGAGGGAATATGAGAGTAGAAGAATAAAGCAAACTTGATTTTTCACTTATCTGAGTGGGGGCTATAGATATGGCTTAGGTCTGTTTTTAAATATTCAGTACATTACATTTTTGTAACGTGTTTAAATATTAGTATTTAGTATTTTCGATTTGACCTGATTGTATAAGAAGACATCTTGAACTAAATTCAGCAGGATGATGAAACTATTGTCTTCTGTACAGTGCGGAAAAAAAATACTAGATCAAGTACTAGATATATTTATAAAAAAATAATAATAATAATACAAGAAATTAGGTATTGTTTTCTGAAAAAAATCTAAATTAAGTGAGTTTAAGCTTAAAACAACTAAATAATCTGCCAATAGAGAATACGTTTTTTTGTTGTTGTTTTTTTACTCCATTGGCAGATATTTTTGTTGTTTTAAGCTTAAACTCATTTCATTTTGATACATTTTTCAGAAAACAAGACTTAATATATTATGTCATTTTGATTTTCAAGTTAAAGTATCTTGATTTAAGGATGCTTAGATGTTTGTAATGGAAAACCAACGAGACAAAAATACCAAACAAGAAAATTGCTTTTTAACCGTTTTTTTTAACCAAACAGAATTGGTTTACAAATGTCCATATGTTTATTAATGCCTCACAAAGTGGTCGGACTGAAGACTGAATATTTATTCCATTTTTTTTTTAAACAAAATCTGACGTAGATGCTATCTTTCTTTTAAGGCATTAAGACATACATGACAATTATACTTGAAACAGCCTGAGTGACTTGTACGATTGTAATACATGTAGTGCACATGTAAACGAACATGTGAACCACAATGCATTTAGGGTTCATATAAACATATCTTCCAGAATCTGAAATTAAATTGAATTCATTCTGGTTGAGGATCATTTGTGCATATAAACATACCCAATGGAAGTCTATGAGACTTTTTCCTTGAGAAGTAACTGTACACCTCTCTTCAACATGTTGAACAGTTTTAGTTATTCATGACATGATTCATAAACAAATGATGCAGAACGAGTTAAGCTCTGAGTTTAATACTTGTGTTCAGGGATCTGAATAAACCCCAAATATTCAGTGTGACTAAGCAAGCACCACTAAAAATGCATAAACAGATGCATTAATGAAGAAAAGTGCTATGTGTCCAGAAGATACATTTTCCTCCTCATCCAGTTGGAAAAGCAGGCAGATTTGCCCTGATTTTTTATAAGGTGTAATCATTTTAGAAAACTGAAATTTGCACTGCACTCAGTAATGGCTGTGTGTCATTGTTGTACCTGGCATGCAGCAGGAAGCTTCTCTCTGGGGCTAGCGAGGGCTGCGAGGATGGCCGTGGTGGTCGTGCCCATGTTGGAACCCAAGGTCAAAGGATACGCTCTATTGAGACTGATCACGCCAATGCCTGCAGAAGTCAGAGACAGACGTACAGGAATCAAAACGGGTTTTGTCCAAGCAATGTTATAAAGCAAGTATGGAAATGTATTTTGGTTTGAGAACCAAGACAGTTTGGATCTAGATATTTGAAACCAACTTACAAAACAGATTTCACATAATAGAAAACAGTTTATGAGATACAGCCCTTGAGATGTTCTAATGTTTTTGAAATATGTGTTTTATGCTCACTAAGGTTGTATTTAGTTTTTCAAAAATACAGTAAAAACAGCAATAATGTGATATATTTTTAAAATTTAAAATAACTGTTTTTGATGCGGATATATTTTAAAATGTCATTTATTTCTGTGATGCAATGCTGAGTTTTGAGAATCATTAATCAGCATCATTCTAATATGCTAATTTGCTGCTCAAGAAACATCTTATGATTATCAAGGTTTAAAACAGTTGTGCGCCTTCATATTTTTGTGGAAACCAAATGTCTTTACTGTCACTTTTGTGGCTGAATAAAATTATTTAATTTGTAAATACTGTATATATAAACACACACGTAATTATACAATTTCTGTGCGGTAGGGAAATGTCAAAAAACAAACTACAGGGACATGTAAATGTTCTCCTGAGCTGCGAGGTTACAGGGTTTCTGTCCCTTTGTCAGCGCTGATGATCTTTTAACCCTTATTCTATTATTAATAATATGTCCAGTGACACTTCAACTCTCCAGGGGCTTTAATAAAAGATGATCTCCATAGTAACTGTAATCTCAAAGACACAGAGGGATCCCCATTGGCTGAAAAGTTAATAATTATCATAATCATGCGGCAGCGGATGAATCATTTCCAGTTAATGGGTGTAAATTAATGATGAATAATTGAACGGGAAAGCACCATCATTTTGCCTGATTTCACAGAGGTGCAGTTAATAATTAATTTGAGCAAAAAGCACTATTAGCGACTAGTTCACACTCATGTTTGCTCTGCATTTGAAGAAAACACCAGGGTGTACATCAAAAATTAAAGTTTAATCAGAACTGCTGATGATTTGTGTTCATTCATTTAGAGCAAAACAAAACAGCTGAACTGTCACATGGTTTTATAACCATCTAAAATGTAATGCATCATTAGAAAAAATGATATATTTTGAACTTAGGACTTATTGCAAAAGTTTTTTTAGCTCCTTTTTAAGTGTTTGCACATCGAACCATGAAACCAATCCCCTAGACAGATTTTCACACCCGCCTCATTTCATTTCAGTGATGTATGTCTATAGTTTTACCTAAAAAATGCACTAAATTTAGCTTGTTTTTGTTTACTTGACTGTTGCATGCTAATTTTTTACCTGGCCTACAGTATGAATGCATTAAAAAGGTTTTTGGACTCGGGTGGGTGCATTATTAATGTGTTTCTGAGCAATCTTGTGCTGCTGCCTGCTGGTTGTTTCATCCATGCGATGTCAACAATGAGCTTTTGCTGGCAGGGTCACTTCTAATACAATGATCTGTTGAAGAAGTCATTCATTAGAGATGTACCTATGAGTGGAGTCATAGCCGAGGTGAAAACAGAGCTGCTCTGGATGATAAAGGTCATTACAGCTCCCATCAACATGGCCAGATATCCTGACAGCCAGCCGAGAGGGTACGGGAAATCTATCCGGAGTTAAAAATAGACAGCTGTTGATGTGCAGTAAGAGCATAGGACTGTGTGCCTGTACAATACAAAACATTTTTTACCAATGAATAAGGGTGTGACGGTACACAAAAATGTCCATTTGATATTTACACTACCAGTCAAGATTTTTCATGTTTTTTAAAGAATTATCTTCTTCTTACCAAGCCTGCATTTATTTGATCCAAAATGCTGCAAAGCCGTAATATTTTGAAATATTTTTACCATTTAAAATAACTGCTTTCGATTTGATTACATTTTAAAATGTCATTTATTCCTGTGATCAAAGCAGAATTTGTCTTTAGTGTCACATGATCCTTCCAAAATCATTCCAATATGCTGATTTGCTGCTCAAGATTTTTTTATTATTATTATTATTATTATTATTATTATCAATATTTAAAACAGTTGAGTACATTTTTCCAGGATTATTTGATGAATATAAAGATCCAAAGATCAGCATTTATCTGAAATAAAAAGCTTTTGTAACATAATTTCCCTTTCAGGGAACTCCGTTGCGTCAGCTTTACGCTTCGGGAACGCTTTGCGTGATAAGTCTTGAAGCACATGTGTGTTCATCCCTGCCCGCGTTATTTAACGGGTGGGGATACACACACACTTTGTGTTGCTTGTTTGGGAGAGGAACACGCACAGTCAGCGCTCGAGAGCGCTGGCTGTGAACACTGCGAGATGTTTCCCTTACGGACGCTCCGATCCCGCCTGGCGTTCTTTCGCGAGGAACGCTCAGGCTCGCGTTCCCCAGGGCTCTGGTCCAGCTGCTGCCGAGGCACAGCGAAGGCTGCGGTCATGGGGTTCGCAAATGGATCTGTCAGCGGAGGTAGAGACGGGCACCGCCTTATCTCTGCCTTCACCTGACATGTTCAGTGCTTCGTATCAGGGTTGGGAAGCACGCGCTGCGGTTTCTTCTGCCCCGATCGAAGCACATACACTGCAGCTATCTGATTCTGAGGAATTAGACGCTGCCAATGCAAGAGATACAGAGGATTCGCCACCTCAGTCTCGTGCTTATGATGAGCTGGTTGAGGTTGTGACGAGAGCGGTTGAAAAATTAAATATTGATTGGCCAGCAGAAAGGGAGGACGTTCGTTCAAGAGGCAAACTTGACGAACGCTTTTTACCTTCTCGTGCACAGCCTCAACGCCGGGGATTACCATTTTTTCCTGATCTCCACACCGAGGTGTCGAGATCATGGGAAAAACCGGTTTCTTATAGAGTGTATAGTACACAAACATCACACTATTCCTCTATATTAAATAAAAACGAGCACGGTTATGGAGAGATGCCTAAGGTGGAAGAGACGCTCGCGAGCTATCTCTCCCCTGAATCATCCCCATCCATTAAATCCCCGACACTACCCACTAAACCAGTGAGAATCACATCAGCACTGGTTGGCAAGGCTTATTCAGCGGCTGGTCAGGCAGCAGCTTGTTTACACACTATGTCGCTGTTGCAAGCCTACCAGGCTGAATTATTAATAGAGCTTGTTGAGGGCGAGGGTTTTAATCCCAGCTCAGTTTGCGAACTGCGCCGGGCTACAGATTTGTCTCTCAGGGCTGCCAAGGAGACGGCTTAGTCAATCGGCCGGTCTATGGCAGCCCTGGTAGCCACTGAGAGACACTTATGGTTAAACCTGAGTAACATAAAAGGAAAGGATAAGAACTTCCTTATGGATGCTCCCATTTCTCCCTCTGGCCTCTTTGGCGGTGCAGTGAATTCGGTTGTCGAGAGATTTCAGGAATCAGCTAAGCAAGCGGCTGCATTCCAGAAACTCCTCCCCCGCCATATTCATATCTCCGGGGCTGCTGAGCGGGAGCAGCCCCAAACATCTAAAGCCAGCTCCTCCCACCGTGCCACACAAAAACAGAGTGTGGCTTATCGTGCTCCCCCACATAAAGGCTGGGGAAACGGTAAACACACTCAACCGCAGCCTTCAAAGGGCAGAACGGATCTGAGGACCGTTATTAACTCTAAGAAGGCTGTGGGAATGAGGTCCTGACGCCCGAGGGCTCAGGCCAGTGAGGACTTACCCCCTCGAAGCAGAGCGGTTAACACCTCATTTTACGGTGCCCGTCTCCCTTCGATGTCCTCAGGAGACCGGTCTGCCAACCCTGCCACCTCGTGTGCTTCAGGGCACAGCGGTCTCCAGCGAGCGCATATCCCAAGGTCCACCCGGAAACGTAGTGGCCTCGGGATGCCCGCCCCCTCTGAGGAGGGTTTCGGAACAGTCAGCACAGACGCCTCCTGCCGGTTCACCGCTTCAGGACGTCGTTCTGACTGCACAAATAGATACAAATCCAGAAACCAGTCTCGAGAGGCTGGTACCGCTAGTAGAATTTTTGACAGCGTGGAAACTTCTGCCAAATATATCTCATTGGGTCCTGCAGACTATAAGAAAAGGGTATCAGATACAGTTTGGGTCTCGCCCGCCCAGGTTCATGGGGGTTTTGTCCACCGAGGTGGCCCCCCAGCAGGTTCTGGTAATGGAACAAGAAATAAAAGCTCTGTTAGAGAAAGAGGCCATAGAATATGTACCTCACTCCAACAGGGAAACCGGATTTTACAGCCGGTATGTCATAGTTCCAAAGAAGGATGGAGGGTTGCGTCCCATTTTAGACCTTCGAGTTCTGAACGTTTCTGTCCTGAAACTCAAGTTCAAAATGTTAACTTTGAGACAA
This sequence comes from Oxygymnocypris stewartii, assembly GCA_003573665.1. Classification (NCBI taxonomy): domain Eukaryota; kingdom Metazoa; phylum Chordata; class Actinopteri; order Cypriniformes; family Cyprinidae; genus Oxygymnocypris; species Oxygymnocypris stewartii. The sequence goes on from QVTF01021965.1 coordinate 255,386, forward strand.
ATCGTGTCACAAATCAGATCCGAGGACTGGTTTGTCACGATAGATCTCAAGGATGCATACTTTCACATATCCATCCTTCCGTATCACAGGAAGTTCCTGAGGTTCGCTTTTGGGGGCAAAGCATACCAGTATCGGGTTCTTCCGTTCGGCCTAGCATTATCACCCCGCACTTTCACGAAATGCGTAGATGCAGCCCTGGTGCCTCTTCGCCTTCAGGGTATTCGCATTATGAACTACATCGACGATTGGTTGATTCTAGCTCAGTCGCATCAGTTGGCAGTTCGGCATCGAGATGTCGTTCTTGCCCACATGGAAAAATTGGGGTTACGGCTAAACGCCGTATAGAGTCCATCCTATCGGCTGTGAAAAGAATAAGGCTAGGCCAGTCACTCACTGTCAGACAGTTTCAGAGACTGTTGGGTCTTATGGCAGCAGCATCCAACGTGATACCTGTTGGACTGTTGCACATGAGACCCCTCCAGTGGTGGCTCAGGACCAAAGGGTTTTCCCCGAGGGGCAACCCCTTTCGCATGATCAAGGTCACGCGGCGATGCCTTCGTGCCTTGGTAATGTGGAAGAAACCTTGGTTCCTGTCCCAGGGTCCCATGTTGGGAGCTTCATGTCGTCGCAAGACGCTAACGACAGATGCTTCTCTCACGGGCTGGGGAGCGATCTTAGAGGGACGCTCAGGTCAAGGTCTGTGGAAGGACCATCATCTCTCATGGCACATCAACCGTCTGGAGATGTTGGCTGTGTTTCTTGCTCTCAAGAATTTCCTAGCAGATCTCAGGGGCCACCATGTGCTTGTCCGCTCAGACAACACATCGGTGGTCTCCTACATAAATCACCAGGGGGGTTTGCGGTCACGTCCACTTTGCAAACTGGCGTGCCAAATCCTCCTGTGGTCCCAAGGGAAGTTGTTGTCTCTGCGAGCAACTTACATCCCTGGGGTCCACAATATAGGAGCAGACATCCTGTCGAGACAGAGGCTGAGGCCCGGGGAATGGAGGCTCCACCCCGAGGTGGTGGAGCTGATATGGAAGAATTTCGGCCAGGCACAAGTGGATCTGTTTGCGTCTCGAGAGACGTCTCACTGCCCACTCTGGTTCTCCCTCACGCATCCAGCTCCTCTCGGACTGGATGCGATGACACAGACGTGGTCGAGGCTTCGTCTGTATGCATTTCCCCCGATCGCTCTGCTCCCGGGAGTACTGGAGAGAGTTCGCCGGGACCAGGTCCCACTACTTCTTATTGCCCCGCGGTGGCCGGGCAGAGTATGGTTCCCAAATCTATTCTCCCTTCTCGACGGGCCTCCTCTGGAGCTCCCCGTCAGGAGGGACCTTCTGTCCCAAGCGGGGGGCTCGATATTTCACCCCCATCCAGAACTATAAAAACTGTGGGCTTGGCCTCTGAGGGGGCCCAGCTCATAAACCGAGGTTGTTGAGACCATTCTCCACTCCAGAGCTCCATCCACGAGGAAACTTTATGCCCTGAAGTGGAAGGTTTTCGCTTCTTGGTGTAGTGACCATCAGCTGGACCCAGTTAACTGCCCTGTTGGTACAGTGCTGGAGTTTCTGCAAGATCGGTTCACTGCAGGGCCAGCCCCGTCCACTCTGAAGGTTTATGTGGCGGCCATAAGTGCTTACCACATTCCTTTGGGTGGTACGTCTATGGGGAATGAGCCCCTGGTATCTCGTTTCCTCCGTGGTACGATGAGGCTGAGGCCTGCAGCTCGCACCAGGGTGCCAACATGGGACTTGGCCATTGTCCTGCAAGGCCTTTCCCTGGCTCCCTTTGAGCCTTTAGAGGAGGTGCCGGCCAAGTTTTTGACCTTGAAAGCGTTGTTCCTCCTTGCTATATCATCTCTTAAAAGGATAGGAGATTTACAAGCACTATCGGTTGCACCCTCGTGCCTGGAATTTGCACCTGGCATGGTTAAAGCATTTCTTCATCCTAAGCCAGGTTACATTCCTAAAGTCCCCGCTAATGTGGCGAGGTCGATTATGCTGCAAGCCTTCTGTCCTCCCCCTTTTCAAGATGCGGACCAGGAAAGGCACAATTTGCTTTGCCCAGTACGGGCATTAGATGCTTATATCCACAGGGCTGCCCTGTGGCGCAAGAACGAACAGCTGTTCATATGCTTTGGACCTCCTAACCAGGGGTCCCCTACATCTAAGCAAAGAATGAGCAAGTGGGTGGTCGAGGCCATCTCACTTGCTTATGAGTCAGCCGGTCAACCTTCTCCTATGGCTGTCCGGTCCCACTCGACTAGGAGTATGGCTGCCTCGAAGGCCCTGATATCAGGAGTTACTCTCCAAGAGGTTTGTGATGCGGCAGGCTGGTCCTCACTGCACACATTCGTCAGATTTTATTCTTTGGACCTGGACTCTACCCCAGGTTCCCAAGTGCTCTCGTCCTAGTGCTGCTCGTTAGATTCACACAGGACAGGCACTCGTCTTACCCGAAGCGTAAAGCTGATGCGTCCCCGGCCATATCTCCTTCGTGCCTGTAAGCGACTTGCTCAGACTTTTAAGCTAGTGACAGCTTTGTTTGGGTAGGCTTTATAGCCTCCTGGTTCGTGACGTCACCCGCTCTGACATCCCAATTACACCTTGGATTGATTTCACATGTGTGCTTCAAGACTTATCACGCAAAGCGTTCCCGAAGCGTAAAGCTGACGCAACGTTCGTTCCCCTTCAGGGAACCGAGGTTACAGTCGTAACCGAACGATACTATATCATTTAAAAGCTTGGAGTCAGTATAATCATTCTTTTTTTGGGGGGGGGGGGGGGGGGGGGGGGAAATTATATAAATCAATACTTTATGTAGCAAGGGAGCTTTAAATTGATCAAAATTGATGATAAAGGCATTTATAATGTTACAAAAGATTTATATTTCAGATAAATGCTGTTATTCTGAACATTCTATTCATTAAAGATTCTGAAAAATTCTACCTTTGTTTTCAACATAATAATAAATGTTTCTTGGGCAGTAAATCAGAATATTAGAATAATTTCTGAAGGATCATGTGACTTAATTAATGATGCAAAAAATTCAGCTTTAAGATCACAGAAATAAATTACATTTTAAAATATATTCAAATAGACAACGGTTATTTTAAAAAGTACAAATATTTTACAGTTTTTGCTGTATTTTGGATCAAATAAATGCAGGCTTGGTGAGCAGAAGAGGCTTCTTAAAAAAATAAACACTGTTCAAAAACTTTTGACTGGTAGTGTGTCTTGCTTAGTCGGTGCAGCGGTGCAAAACCAAACATAACATTTCTTATTTTTTCTTATTTATTAAACAGCGATTTGCTGAACAAACTGTGGCGCTGTCTTTAAATAGATTTATTAATAATTAAAAGATCTCAGCAAACATTTTCAGTACAAATATGTGTACCATCACACTCCTACAGTAACCCCTACTGTAAATACTACAGTAAGACTTGTCATTCTCTTGCTCTCATTCCTTCTGCCCCATGGCTGCTCACCCGTGTTGATGACCCTTTCAATGACCTTTGCAACTTGACCTTTTAGGAGAGAGTTCAGCACTTTGACAATCAGCAGCAGGCAGGTGCACAGCACCATCAGAGAGCAGGCTAACAGAATGAGCCCCACTGCCAGGTCTGACAAACCCGAGTCCACAAACAGGTGCCGGCCTGGGGAAACCAGAGGAACAAGAGACAAAAATGAAGACAAAATTAGGCATTAATGGACTCAGATGCATTCAAATGAAGGGGGATAAGGACATGCAAAAGCAACCAGATCAGTGGATCATGATAAATGACTGAATAGCAAATATGAATGACTGCTTTTTTTATGTGCATAAATTAATCAATAAAAGTTAAAAGTACATAAAATACAAATACAGAGAAAAAGAATAGCTAGAAAAATAATTAATAAAACAAAATACATATAAATAGAAATAACAAAGAGAAAGAAATAAATTAAATTATTAAAAAGTACATACAATACAAAAATGAATACCAATAAATACAAATAAAGAAATACAAATACATTAAACAAACTATAAATACAAATTAATTGACAATAAAGAGAAAGGAGGTAAATAAATGTATAGACATAAATTAAAATGCAAATAAAAACTAATAAAAAAGCACAACAAATGAAAGAAAGAAAGAAAGAAAGAAAGAAAGAAAGAAAGAAAGAAAGAAAGAAAGAAAGAAAGAAAGAAAGAAAGAAAGAAAGAAAGAAAGAAAGAAAGAAAGAAAGAAAGAAAGAAAAAATATAAAACACAAAAAGTAATACAAAATAAAACAAAATAGAAAATAAATAAATTATAAATAAAAATAAATAAATTGCTATACTAAATGCATATACAATACACACACACACACACAAAATAAGTTAGATACATATTAACATTTTTACAATTTTCTCATTTTTGTTTATGCTGTAATACCCATTACAATCCATCAGTCATAAGAAACATATCTGTCCCCATAAATCAAACACACACACACACACTAATCCTTGATGAAATAATAAGAAAACTGACACAAATTAAATTTGAAAAGACACTCACATTTCTCTGTGTTGATCTGCGAGCTGATATTCTGTGTGATCCAGGTGAGATCACTGTCCTTCCCACAATGCAGTTCAGTGGAGCAGTTCTGGGCAGCAGCCGCTGTCACGTTCACTGAGGACTGGAGAAGGAGAAAGAGGAATACTGCAGAACAGAAAAGACTAAGTATTTTCTAGTGAAATATGGAGGGTTGGAGTGGATAAACATGAGAAGGTGACTCTCTTGTGAACTATGACAAGATAGCGTGGAGCGGATGACAAGTGGCAGAATGACTGACACCAGATCATCTGGAGAAGAGATGTGTTTTCTCAATAGTCTGTAAGCGCCTCTAGATCCGAACCAAACACAACATGACCAGGAAAACTTTACTTTACTCGTGAAGATGTACTGACTACGAAATTAGTCTGGTGCAAAATGCATGAGGGTGAAACTCAAAACCTGTCCTGGTCTCATTTCACCCCAAAACCAGAGGAAAAAATAAAAAATTACTTTTTATTACAAAACAAAACTTTCTTCATTCTAGCATTGCATTACAGTTAGTTCACCCACATTTCCATTGTTATATGAGAATTGTGAAATTGTGATTTGTGAAGCATTTACACATCATATATTATTTCATGCTGATTTATTAAACACAAAATGACTGCTGTATTCTAATAATGATAATACAGAAAATACATTAACATAAATTAAATTAAATTAAATTAAATTAAACCCTTTTGGTGCATTACAGTAATTATTACATTACATTTAAATAATATTAATTTATTATGAGAACATATTCAAAGGTCAAAAAAGTATGCAAATATTAAAGGTCATAGGCTTCATTTTGATGCAAAATTTTCTCTTTAATTTTGTATTTTTAGTTACAATTTGCAATATTATTATATCATGTGTTTATTTATTTATTAAAACATTTATTATGTCTGTTTCACTTATTATTTGTATTATTAATTCAAAATATTATTACAATATTTATTTACAGTGTTATATTTGTATTATTTATTACTAAAATATATTTTGTTGCTTTCAATTGTTTTTTATTTTATATTTATTATGTTATGTATTTTTTATATTTATTATTAAAATATTTATTATCTTTTTTATTATGTACTTTATGTATAATTTATATTATTATATTTATTATTGAAACATTTTGTCGCTTTCATTGTTTACTTCTGTTACTAATAATATAATCGCATTTATTTGTTTGTTTGTTCATTCATTCAATCATTCATTCATCCATTAATTAATTAATGCAAGCTAAAATAAAACTTCAGCATGTTTTTTCATAGAGAAAACACTTCAGGTTAATGGGGTAATGGGGAAATTTATAGGTAAAAGTTCAGGTAAATTCAATTATTCATGAGATGTGCAGATTTGGAGCATGAAAAATGTTTGTGTCAGGAGAAAGTTACCACAAAGCTGCTGGACTTGCACCAGACTTTCACGAGGCTATGATTCCTCATGGACTCGTCACCCAGAGCGATGCCCGTTATTACTGATTTATCCAGCTAGAAGGACGAGACGTCACAGTCAATATCACACTCTCTGTGTCACTGTGGGCGAGTACTGACAGACATTACAGCCTGACACAAAATTTTCTGGATATCTCAGCACGCAAGGAAACAGGAGTGAGTCTAAAAACACATTGCACACACACACCTGTATGATGAGTTTGGTGAAGGGTTCGGTGAGCGTCTTCAGCATTTCAGGCGCTTCTTCTCCGCTGTGTAGCTGAAAGCAACTGACAGTAACTCTGGCCAGGTAACTCACCAGACCAGACACCACCTCCACCGGCAGCAAAACCAGCACCGACAGCCAGTTAAAACAGTCATGGATCGTCGCCCCAGCAAACGCCCTTGAGAACGAGAGCACAGGTGATCAACAAAAGATCAACAACAAAAACACAAATTGACAAATTGACAAATTGATCACTATAGATAAAAAAACATTAATGATGAAATTATTAAATTAATAGAAATAATAAAAAATCTAATAAATGAAACTAAATAAAAAATAATAATTTAAAACATAAAAAGTAAATAAATAGAGAATAAAGAAAGGATGAAGAAATATAAACAAAATAATACACATCCATCAATCAATCAATCAATAACAAATAAAAATGAAATAAACAGAAAAAAAGAAAATGAAAAAAGAAAAATAAGAAATAATTAAATAAAAAGTAAATAAACAGAAAAAAATACATAAATTATATATATATATATATATATATATATATATAAAACTGGAAATAAATAAGAAAGTTAAAATAAATAAAGAAATTAAAAATAAGACACCACGGGGAACAAGAAGGCAGAAGGTCAGTGGATAAAACTATATTTTTTTTTATAATAATACATAAATAGAAAATTAAATACAAAAAGAATTACATACGAAATAAATCAATAGAAAATATGAAATCAAGATTTCAATTTTAATTGGAAGCAAAATTACACAATATATAAAGACTAGTTTTCAGAAAAACTTATAATTAATGACTTCATTCGTAAAACAAGATCAAATATCTGCCACTGGAGCGAAGAACATAAAACTAACTTTGAATTAAGTTTATTTTTCTTACCCAAATGTATTTTTATTGTTTTAAGTATAAAATCGCTCCATTTTAATCATTTTATTTTACATTTTTTCAGAAAACAAGTCATAAGTCCCTTAAGTAATTTTGCTAAGTGATGCAAGTCATTTTATTGAAAGGTACAGCATTTTGACGACAGATTAGAAACACAATTTGTTTTAGGCGTAACATGCACTGATAAATGATTCACAATAAGACCTATAGAACAATGTAAATGGGGAAAATTTTGATTTCATGTTCAGTGAAAAAAAACTAATTCTGACAAAATTAAGAATGCTTTTTTAACTCATGGATACTTTAAGTGCTCAGAAAGGTTGTATGCCAGCTTGATTAAATAGCGATGATAATGGTGATGGTAAAAATCATTCGGTACCGTTTAAACTCGTTCCTCTCTCCTGCTTGCATCAGGGCGACGATGGTGTTGGTGACAGACGTGCCAATGTTGGAGCCCATAATGATGGGGACGGCAGATTTCACTTCAAGCACTACACACATACATCACAGATCATAAAACATGAGTAATAGCAGTACAGATTCATGCTTTAGCAAATACCACTAAATATTTTCATTCTCTTCTGTTCACTGACGGCAGATACCTCCTCATTTCGTTTTCATTTTGTTTCTAATGATTCTTAAATCAAGCGAGCATTAGAGTCAAGACAAATATCCATTCATATACTATGAATGTGTAGTTTAGCATCAGTAATTGCAGTAATTACTGCCCCTTACGCTGCCGGGGTTTGCAGCTGGAGTAAAACATGGCTCGTGTTTTAACTGAAGGCCTAAAGAGCGTTGCGTGAATGGACACACACCCACTCCTGACATCCATCAGCTTCAATTCATTTACTCAGAGAAAAGCCAAGTCACATTCAAAGAGCTTTATGTCACTCAAGGTTGATCTCTTCAAACCATTTCAAAAGATTAAGATTTGATCGCTGTGGGTTCAGAAACTCGCCTGCTCTAACAAATTCAACTACACATACCTGTGCTCTATTTACTACATTCACACTCATACGGTGAGTTCAAAGGTCAAGGCCACATGTGAAAATGCATCTATTTTGCTTGTTTTAATTTATTTAAATAGTTCACCCAGAAATGAAAATGTGCTGAGAATTTACTTACTCTCAGGCCATCCAAGATGTAGATGAGTGTGTTTCTTCGTGGAAACAAGTTTGGAGAATTTTAGCATTACATCAATTGCTCACCAAAGGATCCTCTGCAGTGAATGGGTGCCGTCAGAATGAGAGTCCAAACAGTTAATAAAAACATCACAATAATACACAAGTAACTCATGTCCATCAATTAATGTCTTGTGAGGTGAAAAGCTGTGTGTTTGTAAGAAACAAATCCATCATTAAGATGTTTAGTCTTTAAACCATTGCTTCTGCTAAAAATATGGACTGGAGTCATGTGGATTACTTTGGGTTGTTTTTATCAGCTGTTTGGATTCTCACTCTGACGGCACCCATTCAGATCCATTGTAATGCTAAATTTCTCCAAATCTGTTCCCATTAAGATAAATCTTGGATGGCCTGAGAGTGAGTACATTTTCATTTTTAAATGAATTATTTCTTTAGGGCATTTATTTCATCATGAATTATGTTGTCAGCACAACAATTTGAGCAAAAGTTGCACTTAAAACTCAGTGCTTTTTTTTTTTTTGCTTGTGGTCTCAGACTTTTGGACCCCACGGTAGGAGCTAAATATTGAAAACCCTTTATTGTGTACAACATAAGCTCATTAACCCAAACAAAACTCCCTCATTAAATTGCCGCATCTGCTGTGATTGCATCTGAACTCCGATGTTTATTTGGAATGAGCTCTGACAGTCACACTTCACAAGCTTCTCAGACTTTGAGGCCACCGCTGCATATGCACAAGCTAATTAGCTCATCCGTGAGAGATGCTACTTGATTAAAGCAGGAACAACGTCTAAAGATGAGGCTTTCTGGAAATAATGTGGAATAAAAGGACACTGTTGCATCATCTAGGGCCAAGTTTAACAAAAAAGTATCTGAAGTCACAACAGTTTTATAGATGATCGCTGTGAATAAAGCCACAAGTCGCAGCTGTTTTGTTAACAGACAACTTAAAACTTTGGATGTCATGAAGTTTTGGATCAGATTAAAAAAGGTAAGTTAATGTCAAAAGGCTTTTAAAATAAAGCTGGCTTCAAAGGCAATGTCCCAAGATAGTTTAATAGCCTTTAAACACAAGTCCTTACTTTACGTCTGTCTGCGCATAAAACAATATCTAACTTAGAAATACTGACTGTAGGCCATAACAACAAACAATCTATTTACTTCTAATGGCACTTTTTGTGTATATATTTTTTTTCCTTAAATTATCTTAATTTTGGGGTGCTTCACAGCAAAAATGAAAAGTATAAATATTTATGTCTGTGTAAAATACATACGTATTTATGCATGCATGAAAATACATTTTATGATCCCCAAACCTGTATTAATTTGATAAAAAAATTTAGTAAAAAACTAATATTTTGACATATTATTAGAATTTAAAACAACTCGTTTCCAATTAAAAATATATTCAAATGTAATTTATTTCTGTGATGCAAAGGTGAATTTCCAGCATCCTTACTCCAGTCTTCAGTGTCACATGATCCTTGATTAATCATTCTAATATGCTGATTTCTTATTATTAATGTTGAAAATAGTTGTGAAGGATAATGTTTTTGTAGAAGCCGTAATACTTTTTTTAGGGTTCTTAGATTAATTGAAAGTCCAAAAGATCATCGTTTATTTAAAATAGAAACCTTTTTAGCATTATTAATGTTTTTACTGTCACTTTTGATCAATTTGATGCATCCTTGATGGATAACAGTTATAAATTCTTTCAAAAAAGGTTCCAACCCCAACATTTTGAGCAGCACAGTGCACTTCAATTGATTAAATATAATCACCTGACAGCCATAATGAAAAGACATTAATCTGAGATTATTGGATTAGTCTAGAAATCTGACTGTATTAAAATTAGTTGTTTCTTACATCCAGATGAGACCAAGCTGACTATAATGGATGTGGAAGTACTGGAGCTCTGGACCAGAACCGTGACCAGAATGCCCACCACAAGTCCTGCTACGGGGTTGGATAAGATGGCATTGTCCTGGAAAATGTCTCCAGCCACTTTGCCTGACAAAAGAACAAAGCAGTTGAAACATTTGATTTATTTGAGTGAACTAGATTTGATGTCATAATCTCAAAAAGACCAGTCCACCCAAAAATGAACATTCTGTCATCATTACTCATCCTCATACTGTTATTGCAACATATTCTTCCTTGGAATACAAAACTTTACACAAATTGAAACTGTAGGGACAGGTACTGTTGATTATTTAGATTTTTTTTTTTTCATCTGTCCCTATTCTTTTGTGTTCCACAGACGAATAAAAAGTGTATTCAAATATGTTTGACAATGTAAAAACATTGTTTTTAGGTGAACTGGCCCCTTTACATCATTTTATGGTTTGTTTTTGTACAAATGACATGCATCACAGAGCTGCATGCTGAAGCTAATCATGCAAATCCATTTCTTTAATTTAGAATTGATTAACTAAATCTTAATGCCTAACCAATGATCACAACCCTGAGAGCACAGCATTTATTCACATGTTAAGGTCCTTGCACACAGAGTCCAACATTTTCGCATGCATTTTTCAATTTTTTCATGTTCGCCATTCTTTCCTATCAAAATGAATGCTACGGATGCAAAAAAGCAGAAAATCAAAACTGATACATTTTTTTTATGACAGACGAATGTTGCGGAGGCAGTGTGTAAACGTGATTGACACAACGTGAGGTCGTATTTATTTTTTTACGTGCGAAAATTTCAGATAGAAATTTCGGACTCGGTGTGCAAGGATATTTAGGGTCTTACGGCAATTGTGAATTGCATGAAAACACATCACATTTGATCCCAAAATAAAATAAAAGGTTAAAAGATTAAAGAAAAATATCAAGTAAATAGATATTATATATTCTATGACAGGACATATAAACAAACAATATTTATTTATTTATTCACTAAAATACATGTTTTGTCTATAACAAATAAATATTTCAAATTGCCATTGCATGGTTCTAAAAGTTTGGAATATGCAAGATTGTATAATTTTACCTCAAGACAAATCACACTTGACCCCAAAATAAAACAAAAAGACAAAGAAAATGGGAATTTTAAAGGAAATAAATATATATACTGTATATTATTTATTTATGATATGAAATAAGACACTTCAAAAGACACTTTTTTGTCAATATCTTCCATCTTTTAATTATCTTTATTATTATTTTGTTCATTCTTAATTGTCATGACAATAAAGTGTGAAAAAAAATGTAAGCATTTTTTAAACCAAGTAAAATGCCAATGTTCTAGAAGAATAGATGTGGTTAAAAGATACAAAAAGTGGAGTAAAGGTCAGGTAAGGGTGAATAATTACCTCCAGCCAGTTGAAAAGCAGAGCTTAGGATGTCCAGTGAACACACAAACCCATAGAGCAAGAGCAAGAGGAGAGGAATCCTCAGCAAGCTAATGAACAGTGAAGACATTTCTCCACGTCTCTCCTCGCTGGTCTTTGTGGGCACTACAGAGAAGAGCAAGCCTCTTTAATTACAGTCTAATACATTTTCATCTACACACTGTTCCTGTCTCGATGTTGTTTATGTGCATGTGTGCTGATTTATTAACATTGTTACTTTGCAGAGTTAAAAATAAGCATTCCGGAATGCAAAAGCCTAAAAAGTCCTCAAAAATTCCTGCAGAGCATTTGACTTAGACACACAATGAACTTTGGGAAGCTGTCCTGCTTCCCAGGATTTGGATGAAGGACGGTCAGTATCGGTGTTGGAGGTCTGGTCATGGCAGCCGCTCACCAGGTCCAGAACTGTGCTGGATTTTCTGGGGTTGTGACCCCCCGCTGTGTCAGAAAGAAGAAATTATGCTTTATTCTATACAATTTGAACACTTAAACGCATCTATCTATTCTTTCATCATAAAAACCCACAATAGTGCTTCTGCTGTCTTTAAAATAAATGCCACTATTTTTTGTAATGTAATGCAACAACATGGTGATATTTTAAGTGTGACTTAAGTGTCCAAATACTTTATGAGGGCCTGACATGTGATATGAATGTATACCCATATGGAAATATAATACATGACATGACGTGATATTGCCATATACAGTATGTTCCCCATCATACAATATATGCATTGTACTTGCCTACATTCTCTGGGTAGAATAAAGATATGCAGTTTATAACATATATAAATCCCCATAATACAATTTATATACACATATTTTAACAACATCCATATGATGATTTTTTGTCAACAATTTATATTTTAAATAACATCATTAAAACCAGATATATACAACATATCTGGTTATTTGTAGTTGTTTTAATAACATTTTCTATCTTGCATATTTACATGTATTACACATACATAAACATTAATATTTGTTAATAAATAAAATTGTTACAATTTTGAATAGATTTCATATATGTTTTTACTTTAAATGACAATATATTTTATATATATAAATGCAATATTAACCTCAAAGGCAAAGGTAATATAGGCTATGTGTGTGTGTGTGTGTGTATATATACACACACACACACACACACACACATAGCCTATATTACCTTTGCCTTTGAGGTTTGGGGTCAGTAAATATTTTGCTATATTTTTAAAGACGTTACTTATGCTCACAAAGGCTGCATTTAACATATAAAAAAATAAAAAAATACTGAACTAACTGAAAATAATTACTGAAATTTAAATATATGAAATGAAGATTTATTATATGAAATATAATTTATTGCTATGATGAAAAGCAGAATTTTCAGCATTGTTAGCCTTCAGTGTAAAATTATCATTCTGATATGCTGATTTGATGCTTAATAAACATGTACAACATTAAAAACTTGATAGTTTAACTTGAAAAATAAATGTCTAGCTATTTCTGACATCTTACCATTGAAGCTGATGGTTTTCTCTGCAGTGGTGATTCTGATTGGCCGTGAGGACATGTTGCAGTCTGTGTAGAGATAAACATATATTTCATGACCATTTCCATTTGTTACACATTGATCGTTTGACTAAGGTGTTCAGGTTTTCCCCCATTTAAAGGTTACATTTACAACACAGGATTTGCATATTTAAATTAGCATGCTAATGATAATAGTCTTCTAGAGCATACAGATTTTGAACAACTAAAGGATGAGTAGGCTACTATAATAAAAATGTTCATTTTGGGTGAACTACTCTAGTATTTATTCAAACAACATCAAGATTAATAACTTGCTGTCATTTCAGATCCATTATTGTCTACTTAATTTATTTCTTATTCGCTTTTTTCTGACGATCTTTCAAATAAGTGAATGCTTGTCAAGATAGTGAAGACGACAACACATGCGTGGTCCCTCAAGGCCACGTTTCCCTTCTGAATTCCTCCTCCACAGCCATCAGCTTTGTTTCACAGGTGCTCTGTTTTAATAACAGGTAAATGTGCTTTTTATGTCAAGGTTACTGTCGAAAACGCAGTCTGTCTCGAAAGTGCTCTCACTAATGCGTTTCTGAAAGCAGGAGCTCTTGAATGTCGGAGCAATTAAAGTGAATGACAGATTATGTTCTTGTTCAGCGGACGCTGCTTTCTCTGTCCGTGGCTCTCTGTGGAGGAACATACATTTAATCTGGGTTTTAGTTAAAGCAAATGTGTGGAACTTTTATTTTACCGTGAAATATCAGTATCAAAATCATTCACTGACTTATTCCCGTGCTGTTCTGGGAGGATGTTTGTTGAGCGGGAACATTCCGCGTAAAATGGCAATCGCAACAAATGCTGTTGCACGGAAAAGGCCTCTTGGAAGGGATCATTCAAAATTGTCATAATTTACTCACCATCAAGTAGTTCTAAACCTGTATGAATTTCCCAAAAAGTGAATATAATGAAGAATATTGGTAACCAAAAAGTCGATGGACGGTCTGCATTGTATGCGAATATGTATTTACTATTTATTTACTTAGCCTATTTAGGAAGGCAAAGGGGACCAGCCACTTTTTGGTTACAAACATTTTTTTAAATTTCGGAACATTTCTGGACCAAGATCCATTTATGTAATTCATCATGACTATAAGTGATGCTTAAGACAAAAACACATATCTGCCAAAAATAATCTTGTTTTTGCTTAGATTTTTTTTGACTCCTTAACAGATATTTTTATCGTTATACACGTATTAACTTTTGTTTTATTGTTATATATTTACTTAACAAAACTTACCTCAAGTAAAATGCATCTGAATATTTATTTGAAGTAAAATAAAAAACAATTTTTTGCAGACTCAGTTAAGCAGACTCAGAAAGATGGTTAGAATACAACAGGTGAGTTTTATTGTATTCGGTGAAGTCAGCGGGAAGCTGATGGAGGTGACTAATACGTTCAATGAACAAGCACAGTAGTATGAGGAGGGTGATTATAGATGTTCCTTTGTTTTCACAGGAACTCATGGCCAGGGGGAACGGAGCACACGCTCACTTTCCTGGACGCTGGAGACACACACACACACACGTAGAAATCCTGGGGAACATAGACAATGGAGTAGAGCTGGGAAGAACATGCTAGAGATGAGACAGAGGGCAAAACAAAAACGAGATCGGACAATGAGCTGGTGTGAAGTGTCTGCTTTTGAATGCTGGCTGATAGGGGTGCGGATGACGTGCAGGTGAATGTGATTAATACTCAGGTGAAGGAGTGCATTGTGATTGGGAGATGAATGTCTACTTCTACTAGGAACGGGCTTCCCCGGATCGGGATGGATGAGGAGCGCTGGTGAAGGTTTCCTTGAGAGTTTTGAAAGCTTCAGTGGTAGCAGGTGTCCAGGACAGAGACTTCGGCTTGTTCTTCATGAGGTTGTTGAGCGGGCTGGTGATGATGCTGTAGTCATGTATGAATCGTCTGTAGAAGTTTGAGAATCCTAGAAAGCATTGGAGTTCCTTGATGGTAGAAGGAGTGGGCCAGGTCTTAATGGCTTCCACCTTCCACTCGTCCATCTGGATGCCACTGCTGTCTGTATTGTATCCAAGGAACTGCACTGAGGGTTAATGGAAGGAGCATTTTTCCGTCTTGAGAAACAGATGGAATTCCCTCAGGCGTTTCAGGACCTCCGCAACATGGGGGCAATATTCAGCCATGCTCCGGGAGTAGATGAGAATGTCATCAATGTAGACGAATTGATGGAGATGCTCCCGGAGAACCTAATGCATGCAATCCTGGAATACGGAGGGGCGTTGACTAATCCATACTGCATCACCTGATAATCATAGTGGCCAGTAGGGGTAACGAAGCCAGTCTTCCACTTGACCCACTCGCATATCCGGATGAGGTTACATGCACTGCGGAGGTCTAGCTTGGAGAAAACGGTGGCTCCTCGGAGATGTTAGAGTGCCGCTGGGACGAGAGGAAGAGGATAACGGAACTTGACTCTGATTTTGTTGAGTGCCCGGTAATCGATACAAGGCCACACAAGCTTCCGTCCTTCTTGGCCATGAAGAAAAAGCTTGAAGCAGCAGGGGACGTTGAAGGGCGAATGTAACCTTGTTAAATAGCCTCTTCGATATACTCCTCCATGGCCTTCTGTTCAGGAAGTGAAAGTGAATAAATCCTTCCACGGGACACTGACTCACCCAGTAGCAGATCTATGGCACAGTCCCATGGCCGCTGTGGAGGTAACTGGGAGGCTCTCTTTGGGCAGAAGACGTCACTAAAGGGGGCGTAGCAAGTTGGAATTTCGACTGACTGTTTCTCACGAAGACTCTCTATGGATGTTGAGTTGATGGCCAGCGTTCGGGTGTGCAGTGTCGAAGGTGGAGGAAGGGAAGGGAAACAGTCAAGAAAGAATTTGCTTCCACACTTCAGAACCTCACCAGTACTCCATGATATGATGGGATCATGGTGCATGAACCATGGGTGCCCTAGAATGATCTCAGTGGTGGATCCCTCTAAAACCAGGAGATGGATTTATTCCTCATGTAATTGACCAACTTGAAGGTGGATGGGACCCGCACTGTATTTGACGTGTCGTTGGCAGAAGGGTTTCCCTGTTATTGACTGAGCTTGGTAGGTGGTCTTGGTTGCTGTGGTCAGGAGATTGAGCTGGCGGCAGAGGTTCCCGGAGATTAAATTCCCAACTGACCCAGAGTCGAGGATGGACTGGAACACAGACATTGGAGGCAGTAAGGATTACTATGATAGTGAGAGGCTGCATATTAGCCACAACTGGCTTTATCACACTCACCATAGGTCAAGGAGGACGGATTGTGCATGTGGCGATTACATGCCCACCAGTACCGCAGTACAAACACAGGCCGTGGGTCAGCCACCTCTGCCGCTCAGAGGATGAAAGGCAGGTTAGGTCAACTGGCATGGGTTCGTGGCCTGGTTTTGCATTGCTGAGTGTCACTGGGTGTCGAAGGAGTGAAAAGCTGGGAGAATTTTGGGATTCCATAAAGCAAGATTGTATACGGTTGGCACACCTAATAGAGAGTTGGATGGATCTCTCCAAACCGTAGGAATCGTTGTAAGCAGAGAGCTGCAGCTGCACTCTTGGCTCAAATTCCTGCCAATAGGTGGTGAGAAGCGAGCGCTCATTCCAGCCACTGGCCGCTGAAAGGGTTCTGAATTGGCATGATCATTAATAGACAGATCCTTGACAGAGATGACACCGTTGCTAGTCACCAGCCGGACGGCCAAATACTTATCTGAAATGTTCAATAAAGCTGTTAATGGATTGGTTCACAGTACCGGATTGGGTCCAGATGGTCTCGGCCCACTGGAACACTCGTCCTGTCAGTAGGGAAATTAAGGCTATCTTGGCTCTGTCAGGGGGTGTAAAGGTACGGCTGCATTTCCAGAGCTGACAAGCATTGCAGAAGAAATCCGTTGCACTCTTCTGTCACAGTGAAAGGCACCGGTTTGGCCATGGGACTGGCAGCCACCAATGGTGAAGAAGAGGTGGTTTTGGTTATGTTTGTGATGGGATATACCGGAGCTGCTGTGGTGGTGAGGAGAACTCGCCGGAGATTGTCCACGAGTTCCTGGAATGGATCTCATGATTCATCCTGCTGTATCCTTCAGGTTTGGTCCGATCTTCTGTTAGGGAAGCAGACTCAAACAGATGGTTAGAATGCAACAGGTGAGTTTTATGGTGATTGGTGGAGTCAGTGGGAAGCTGATGGGGGTGAGTAATAAGTTCAATGAACAAGCACAGTAATATGAGGAGGGTGATGATAGATTTTCCTTTATTTTCACAGGAACTCGTGGACAGGGGAAATGGAGCACACACCTCACATTCCTGGACGCTGGAGACACGTGTGGAAATACTGGGGAACACAGACGTTGGAGTAGAGCTGGGAAGAACATGCTGGAGATGAGACCGAATGTAAGTAGGGAATCAAGGTAAGCAGGTAACTAGCTGTGATAGTATCAGTCCACTTCAAACGAAACGAGATCGGACATTTAGCTGGTGTGAGGTGTGAGCTTTTGAATACTGACTGATGAGGGTGCTGATGACGTGCAGGTGTGTGTGATTAATACTCAGGTGAAGGAGTGCGATGTGATTGGGAGGTGAATAAGCCTGGCTGATTTGTGACAAGATGCTAATTTACTATAATTAATCTGCAAAGTCAAGATGATTGTTTCTTGTTATATGCAATGGTTTGGAATTGAATTGAGATTTCAAGGCAAATAATTTCATTTTGTGTTAAATTGTCTGTTTTTGCTTGTAAAAGTTTTCTATTAGTACAATTTTTTTTCCCTGAAATTAGTATTTTGTGTCAATTTCAGAACAAATTGATCTATATTTCTGAGCATTCGAACAAGCCCTAAACAGAAAATTGGGGTGAATATATGTTTCTGGAACTACTAATCCATGACAAATGTGGAAAAGATTACAGTGAACATAGTCAAACTATATCACAATCAAAGTGCACTCAAGCAGTGACTCTTATGATTAGCTAAATAATTTTACTGTATTGTGGCCCATGCATGGGCAAGACTTTGAGTTTCCCTTCCCTAAAAACATATGTCTTTAATAAAACAAAGCCTAAACACTGGTGCATTCCACACATTTGCAGCAAACGCATGATAAACTCAAAGACACCATTTAATTATCAGCTGTGCCACTGAAAGAGCTCTGCATTTGGATCCTATGCTCTCACACTGACCTACTTTTGTACAAATGGAGCCGCACATGACATTAAAATCTCACCCTTATCAGCACAAGAGAACAGCAAGTGACAAAATCACAAGACGGCTTGTGCAATGCCGTTCTGAGCGCTGGACCGGGCTCTCCATTGTGACCCTGAGAGCCAAATATGGTTTTATTGAATGCAAGCCTGCCACAACACTGCATGAACTCAATCAGGAATGCTTGCACAGAACAACAATAGTCCTGAGAGTGCTTTCTTTAAAATACATTTCACTTGTTTGTTATCTAATGCAATGACATCAAAAAATTTTAAAGTGTTCAAATGTGTTTTGGGGTCACTATATACACGAAGAAAAAAAAAAGTGAAAAAACACATTTAATTCAACAATTGATGATACATATCACTATTACAAAAAAACAGCACGTAAAACATTTAATTCAATGTAAAATCTTGAAGTAGTATTTTTTTGTAAAACCTGCTTCAATAATCTGTTTTATTTATGATTTATATTTTATGTGAAATGTAAACATTTATATATCTCCTTAGAGAATTGTAGTGAATATTTGGACAATTTAGCTCTATTTTAGTCTACTCTGTTTTACGTCTTTTGATTTTGTTTTTTTTAAATTTGAAGTAATTTGGTTGCATTTTGTCATTCCTTGTATTATTTTATTTCAGATTTAGTTATAGTACATCAAAATAGTTGAATTGAAAATGAGAAATAAATAAAACAAATAGCCTAAAACAAGTTTAGTGGATTTGTTATTTTATTTCATTTCAGTTTATTTCAAGTAACTTTTTATAACTTCAGTTTGAGGTTAGTGCTTACTTAAACAATGCTATTTCTTATTAATGAAATAGAAAGACTGAAACAATGTACAGTACAGCAGACAAAAACCATATACAAAATCAAATTTGCAGATACACAAGAATAAAATATACACTCTTCCTGTGGCTCAGTGGTAGAGCATTGTGTTAGCAGCGCAAAGGTTGTGGGTTCAATTCCCAGGGAACACACGTACCTGAATGCACTGTAAGTTGTTTTGGATAAAAGCATCTGCTAAATACATACATGTAAATGTAAAGAAGCAGCAGATGATTCTTCACTAGTGACATTGACAGATTAATATAAAGGTCACATTAAATCATACCTTTTAGGGGTCCGGATCTGATTCCACAGTGGTTGATGAGGCTCTTAAATTGACAGTTTGCATTGTAAAGGAGGTTTATATGGGAAACCCTGTCAATAATGACCTTCTTTGACTAATTAACTCATGGGCCATCGGAGTTCAGTCAAGCGAGCGAAGACCCAAATGCAGGATAAGTGAGCCATAAACTTGTGTTAATAAACCACTTAAACATTAATATCATAGTCATGAACAGTTCTAAAGATTATATAAGAAAGCAGGCATTTTCTGTTTAATATGTACCTGTTTCCTCAGAGGCGTTTCTCTTTACTGTAAAATCATGACATCTTGTGGGGAGATGCTACAATGTCAGTTTTCTTTTCTTTTATTCTTCCTCTAAATGAATTTTACACCACACCGCTTTTAAGTATAAAATATCTATCTTTAATTTTAACATTTTATATTTGAATATGTGTGAAATGTCTATTTCTCCATGGTTGGTTCCAATGTAGACACTATAGTTTTATTTTAGTGTCATTGAAACAAATATAGTTTATTAATATTCAGAATTTTTATATTTTCATTATACAGTTTGTCATATTGTTGTGTGTTCATCACCTTTTTTTTGTAAATGCATATAAATATTTTATTTATTCAGTTATTTATTTAGTTTATTTTAGTACATTGTTAAACTAAAATCAAATCTAAATGTTACCCTGACTTAAATATATACTTTATTTTATTTTAGTTTTATTATGGTTTTCGTTTTAGTTAATAACTCTGTAAATAATTTTATTATGATTTTTTTTTTGAAGTTGTAAAACTTTTGGATTACATTTTACCTGTTTTTGTAGAAAATATTATTTCAATCTTTCTACTTCAAAATGTAATGTTTGGTTCAATGTGATCTGCCGCTTCTTTGTAATTCAGTATCAAATACAAGCAATTTTTGAGTGAATACACCAAACGTTTTTCAGTATTTTATTACTCTGGTGAACTCACTGTAAAATCTCATTCTATCTTCCTGAAAAGGTTATTTGGTAAACAATACAATTTTCTAGTTTAACTGACTTCCTCGATCTTGTCAACACAGGTGGACTTTTGAGACGCTGTCAGCTGGCATTAGTGCCATTACCTCAGGGCAACAAAACAAGTTTTGGTGTATAGCTACTTTAGTTAAATGTTTCAGTTCACTAGAATACACTGTGTTATATTCAAATACTCAAAATAAAAAGTA
The DNA here is from genome assembly GCA_003573665.1 of Oxygymnocypris stewartii. Lineage (NCBI taxonomy): Eukaryota > Metazoa > Chordata > Actinopteri > Cypriniformes > Cyprinidae > Oxygymnocypris > Oxygymnocypris stewartii. The sequence continues at coordinate 276,127 of QVTF01021965.1, forward strand.
GAAATAAAACACACCATGTTTAAGCATTCAGGACAGCTGTGATGGTAAAAAATATATATATATTTACTAAAGAAAATGAGTGGTGTTTGCCCGTACAAAAAGTACTGCCCAAGTTGATCTTTAAAGTCGTGGGTTTATTAAATTACTACGCCCAATGAGTAATAGTGATGCATAAAACAAAACAACTAAACTTGACATTAGTTACTGAAGATTAAAAACTGGACCAAGTATTGAAGCAATATGAATGATTTTAGCATTAGGTCATGAAGATGTGGTCAGCTCTCAGTCATGTGTGGTCTGGTCAGATTAATTATTGTGGAGGGGGCTGCAGTGTCAGCACTCAGACAGCATGATGCACTGGTTCACCTCTGAAAAAAATTAATCTCAGGACAGTCATTTAAAAAATACATCTAAAAGGGGGTTGCACGTGTTTAGCATTAATTGTTTAGGCCACATTCACTGTACACACAGAGTTTGGTTATTTACAGAAGCTGCAATTCACAGAATTGTGAGACATAAACTTGCAATTCTGATCTGTTCTCTGCAAGTTTATATCACGGAATTCTGACTTTATTTCTCCGAATTGCAAGGTAATATCTCATAATTGACTTTTAAACTCGCAATTACGAATTTGTAACATGCAATTATGAGAAAAAAGGCGGAAATGGGCTGCCATAGTTTCCGGTCACCGAATAGAAATAGAAATAGAAATAGAATAGAAAAAGGTTATTGCGACTTTGTGTCTCACAATTCTGACTTTTCACAGAATTGTAATATATAAACTCACAATTGCGAGTTCTAAAGTCAGAATTCCTTTTTATAAACTCACAATTGCGAGATAAAAACGCGCATATCGAGATATAAACTCGAGTTAAAGTCCAGTTTGGGAGGGGGGGTGGATTGATATGTTCTCAGAATTTAGTTTATATCTCACAATTATGACTTTATAACTCGCAATTGCCTATTATAAAGTCAGAATTAAGAGATATAAAGTCGTGAGATAAAAAGTCGCAATTACCTTTTTTTATTTTTTATTCAGTGGCAGAAACGGGCTTCCATAAAGAACTGAATGCACTCTCTAAAAACTGCAGTTCATGAGAAATTGGTTAATTCAATCTATGTTGTAGAAGCCTGCTTAAAAGCTGTCTTAAAGAATTATATCCTCCAAAATTTTACATTTTCCAAAAATGTACTCTCAGACCGTCCAAGCTGTAGATGAGTTTGTTACTTTATTGGAACAGATTTGGATAAATTTAGCATTACATCAGTTGTTCACCAATGGATCCTCTGTAGTGAATGGGTGCCGTCAGAATGAGAGTCTTAACAGATGACAAAAACATCACAATAATCCACATGACTCCAGTCCATCAATTAATATCTTGTGAAGTGAATAGCTGTATGTTTTTAAAAATCAACAAACCATCGCTTCTGGTCAAATTACAAGACCATAATCAATAATAAAGTGAAAAGGTCCATCCTTTGTTGTCCTCTCACTTCAAAACTTCAGACAAAATGACTTTTTCACTGGAGAAAGCATTATTATGGATATAGGTATGGTACTGGTATTTTAGCCAGAATAAATGGCTTGAAGTTATAAACATCTTAATGATGCATTTGTTTATACAAATATGTAGTCTTTTGCTTCACTAGATGTTAATTGATGGACAGGAGTGGTGTGGATTACAGTGCTTGTGGATTATTGTGATGTTTTTATCAGCTGTTTGGACTCTCATTCTGACGGCACCCATTCACTGCAGAGGATCAATTGCTGAGCAAGTGATGTAATGCAAAATTTATCAAAATCTAATGAAGAGACAAACTCATCTACATCCTGTATGACCTGAGGGGGAGTTAATGTCAGGGAATTTTATTATTATTTTAATTTTTTTTTGGGGGGGGGGATTACTCAAACACACCTTAACACTTGTTGATACTAGTTTAATTTTACTTTGGTCAGAAACTATATAGACTGCAATGTTTTCATGCATCTTGTTTACAGCTGTGAGAGCGACTCCTGTATTCTCAAATTCACTCACTTCATCACTGAACTTTAGCATGACGAGAGATTAAAACTGTATTAGCACAAACTGTGGCATGAATACTGTAAACACTTACACAACATCTTCAGCTGACTCATACAGAATCTCATCTCTGTGATTTAGCTGATGCCAATAAATAAGTCAGCGAATGAGCGTCTGACACCATTTGACTTACAGGGGCACAAATACATGAGAAAGCTAGTGTGGAGTGAAAAACGTTTGACAAACATACCATTAGACTGCGGAAACAAGCCCACTTTAAGTGTTCTTAGAAAAGAGTGTTGTAACATTCAGAACACAAAATAAAAAAAGAGCATTTACCAAAACTAAATTGAACAAAAAATATTTTTGTTGTCTGAGGGATTCTATGGAGCCCCAAATAGACATGATGGTTTAAAATAAATTAATGGGAGGAAAAGTTTGTATTTACTCGTAGAAATTTTAGATTCCCTCAAGAAACTGCTCACTAAGTTTGCTTCCTATCACTTTTGTGATGCAAAATGCAAAAGCATTCAGTACAAAAGCATTGAAATATAATTCTTGCATCTCATATGTTTTCCATCCCAATTTCTCTTAGGGGCTCTGTACATTTTATGATGTCAGACACCTAAAATATTAATATGACTGCCAAAATGTACACCTTAACAGCAGCACCTACTGGCTGTGCAGAAATTGTCCTGCCCAATTATTATGAGGTAATGAAAAAAAGCAAAGATACTATTCATTTAAACTGATTTAAATGTAACTTGTGCTTCTTTACTGTAAAAGCACACATGCCCTGATGTTCATAGTGAAAGCATTGTGTTTATAGAATTTAGTTTGAGTTTAGACTGAATGTTCTGCAGATCGACAGGCTTCATAATTCTATGTGTTGAGCTATACTGAAAACCCAATAAAAAGAAGAGCTAATGCTTTAACTGTACTATACCAAACCTTGTTTATAAAACCAAGCATGTATCTTTATGTGTGTGTTTGTGTGTGAGAGAAACACAGGTTGATGGCAGGTTAATCACTTGAGCTCTTCTGTGGATGATGCTGGAGTCACATTTTCTTCTGGTCCCTCCTAAAACATACAGAACCTAGATGAACACACAGTTTCATCTCATGTTGGATGTATTTATATTTAATTCATCTGTTCTATATAAAATCTTTCAGAGCTAGGTCATGAAACCAATCTAATGAAACAGCATTTAAGGTGAGAAACTGCAGGTGAATAGGTACATTTTTATTTTACTAAAAACTAATATAAAGTAATAGTTATTGCCTTCCTTAGCCATTTGATTGATTACACTGATAATTGCAAACATGTTTCTACATTTCTCATTTTTATACAAGTTTTCTAAATTGTTAGGTTTAAATGTGCAAATGAGGCATTATTTAATTAAATATGCACTAATTTGCATACATTTCAAGTAAACAAAATCTAAACACTCATTTTGAGAAAACGTCCTTTCAAAATATGTATTGTAACTGAAATCTATTGACACTAATAGATAAAGTGCTATAAAAGAAACACTTAACAGTGTCTTGGATGTTTTCTTTCCACTAGTATGAAAAAACACTTTATGAAAAACCAAATAGGCCAAACTCTCAAACTTAACAGTGTTTTTTGCCTTCAGCGTCTCCCCTTAATAAAATAAATAAAATAAAAGTGTTACCACAGGGAATCATTTTAACTCTGTATGACACTTATGCAAGCATTTATAATTGAAGTAAATGGGCCATTTAGAAGTATTTACTTTATTTACTGACAATATAAGTAAATATATTGAAAAATTAACTAATTATTAGGGAAAATATTACTTTTTCCTTTATATTTAATTTAAAATGTAAATGCATTTACTATGCATTTAAAGAAAACTTTTATATTTATGTCAAATGCATATAGGCCTATGTAAAATATTTTTTTTTTAGACAGGCATTTATTTCTCCATCCATTAAGCTTTTTTTCAGGTTTTGCTATAGGAATATTTGGTCATGATAAACACAAGATTCAACACTCACCTTCACCTTTTCCAGCTCTGACCCTCCAGGCAGTGATTTCTGGGGGATGTGGAAGGCCTAACAATAATCAAAAGATAGTTATTCAAATAATGTTTGGGAAATGCTTTGCATAGTGGTCATATGCGCATTCTTTCAGCACTTTGGTGTTAACAATCCTCAGCACTTTCCACACACACACACAAATACAAATATGCTGAAGGAAAGTACATGCATTTACACTGATACAACTATCAATTCACCTTTTTAGCTTGCTGGACTTCCTCTGTGGACTTCGACCTGCTTTTCACCGCATGTCTCTGGGGTGAAGTGGACTGCAAAGAGACACCGCACAGAGAGAAATTCAGCACAGTGAAATGAGCACTCAGCAAAAGAGCCATTTTCTGTCAGCTCAGCAGGTTTTACAAACCTTCTGATCCATGATTTAGTCGTGAGCTCAGACTGGGTGTCTTAAACAGAATCTGATCTAGCCGCGCAGCCGCCTGTCAGACAGAGAAGAGAATGGAACAATTATTACAAACAAGAAGAGCAGTTATTATACACAGTAAATGGAGCTGAAGTGTGTCGTATCTCACCACCACTATAGGGCACTACAGCACACTGACCAGTGTCCAAGAGGAACAATGAATGCTCAATAAAAGTTAACACTCTATTGCCTGAAATAATAGTCTCTTTTTTTGTTTATTTTAAATAGAACAGTTTATTAAACCTATATATATAGAGAGAGAGAGAGAGAGAGAGAGAGAGAGAAAGAGAGAGAGAGAGAGAGAGAGAGAGAGAGATGTTTTGTGCATATGTCTTTTTGTTGAGTATGATATTCACAAAATATCAGGCTTTTATGGCTTATAAAATATGGCATAGGAAGAATAGAGTTCATGAGAAAAAAATCTCCCTTTTATTTTCAATCATTTACTTTTATTCAAAATGTATTCTCCCAAAATATCCAATTTGGTGCAGATGCTGATCTGAAGGTGAAATTCTGATGTTTGTAATGCAAATCAGTGAGATTTTCATCATCCTATAACTCGAATAATTTGTCTTACTAAACTTATATTGAAATGCTTGGATTTGGGATCAAACCATAAAATGCAATGTAATACAATGATGATTGAGAGATGAACAAATAAACATTCCTCAAAAGGAACGTTTGTATTATATATTTGAGCATGGTTTTTCCACAAATGTCTGGATAATCAAGTAACGCAAAGTTGCTCCTGTCCAGTAAGTGTTGAAATATTACCAACAGTCAAATTATTCTTGTTTTCTTTATAAAAATCAGTAAAGAACATAATAGGTTTTTAAGCAAAGCGCTGATCATATTTATAATTTAGAGTCAAAAGGATAATCAATGCAATGCAAAAGGCATATCAAATATGATACTGTACAGTTTTTATGGCATAACTTCAGTGACAGCACAAAATAATCTTGACTTGTTCCTCAATTGTTTTTAAAAATGTAAAAGAAAATGTAATGCGATTCAAATGGATGCAAACCGGGCATTAGAAGGAGTTCACTTTAGAAGTTGATACTAAAAATAAAAAATGCTATGGTCACACCAGCCTTGTTTTAACATCTATTGTTGATGCATAATACTTTACTTTTATGCTACTTTTGCATGACAGTATAAATTACTGCATGAAACAAGCAGCTCTAACATGCAACCTAATATCTACTTTTTACATTTCATGCCAAAAATGTGTAGCCAGAAAGCCTTGCGGGTGAATTAATGCTGATAAAAATCATCATTGTCAAGTCAGCTGTTCATAAAACCCTCACAATCCACCGCCTGTCGATCCTCTGTAGACAGTGTGCGTGTGAGAATTTAGAGTGAAAATGATGAGTGTGAGCGTGAGAGGTTAAACTCTCGATGTTCTGGTGTCACTGTGAAGAGCTCTGTGGCTCGAGCGGAGGAAGACACACTTCCTATCGATTCATCCACACCAGTGAGTCAACAAAACTAAAGGTGACGTTTCTGAGCCAGAGAGACCACGATACAGTGACACACACACACACACACACACACAAGCTTAGACGAACGGATATATGAATGATAACACAATGATCTTCATGATTCTAGCATTGTTCTGTGAGCCGTAAACATTGTCCTTTTAGCTCTCTGGGACAGAAAAACGTTGTGGGAAAGCTTTTCAAGAAGCCGCTGTGGTTTCTATGGTGCTCAAGGTGGTTGCCTAAGTGTTGCTATTGTAACCCTCTTGGGTCTGAGGGGGTTTCGGGGCCCTGACAGTTTTGACATGCCCTGACATTTGTGCTTTTTTCAGTTTCTTAAAAACATCTGCTACAGTCTGATTACTCTCTATTCAGCACAAACTGGGCAACAATACAACATTAAGCATGTATGTACATGTTTATGTTTTTATGTTTATGTTTAAGGTTTATGCATGGTTAGAGCATTAAGCGACCAATATTTTTTTTCTCCAATAAGTCGAAAGTGTATTGCATCGGTTGGGGGTTGTACAAGAGAGGCTCAAAAGTATTTCAATTAATAAACATTTAATAATGATAACATATTACACATTTTAATAACTAATAATAATTATTCATCACTCTACATGTACGATCCCTGGTATTTAGGATATTTGTATATACAGTCGTATATACAGGCGCACAAGGTGCAGAGAGTTGCTGGATGTTTGAAAGCAGAGTTTGGGGTTAACATGCCTTACATAATATAGACTCTAAATATATATAGAGCCTATATTATATAAGGCATGTTAACACCAAACTAATTTTCATTATCGAAAATCATATATATATATATATATATATATACACACAAAAAATATATAAAAAATATTTTTAAAAAGACGGACGGACGGACAGACAGACAGACAGACTGGTTACTAGGGTATTATAGGTGGTTGCTAGGATGTTGCTTTGTGGTTGCTAAGGTACTCTGAATGGTTGCTAGGGTGTTGCTATGCGGTTGCTAGGCTACTCTGGGTGGTTGCTAAGGTGGTTGTTAGGTTGTTGCTATGCGGCTGCTAAGGTTCCCTGGTCGAGGTGTTGCTATGTGGTTTCTAGGGTGCCCAGGGTGGTTGCTAAGGTGTTGCCATGCGGTTACTAAGCTTCCTAGGGTGCCTTGGTTGGTTGCTAGGGTGTTTCTATGCAGTTGATATGGTTATTGGGGTGGTTGCTAGGGTCTTACTCAATCTTCTCAATCATTTTTCATCGTGTAAGCCATCACATTCAAAACTATCTATTAAATTATGAAACAAATTATATACACGTATATATATGCCATAAATATCTGATATTTGCATTATTTGTAATTTGTGACTGCTAAATTGGCAAATGACCTCTAATTGCAATACAATTTGAATCAACCATTCAACCATTTAACCAATCAAGTTTGGGAGTATATATATATGTAGATTGCCCACAGCACAATCACTACCATTGTTTGAGAACGGAGGACTTCCACAACCCTGAACTGCAGCAACATGCTCGTCCAAGAGCAATTGGAAGACGTGTAAGAATGTGTGGTGGTGGTGTTAGAGGAAGAGGTGGAAATAGAAGAGTCATGAAATCAGAGCCACACTTGTGGATCATGTCATAAATCGTGGTTTTACAATGGAAGAGGCTGGTCGAGGAGTACAGCCTAACGTAAACCACTCCACAGTGTCGTCAACTGTGCAAACCTTTCGTAGGGAAAACAGTTTGACAGTATGTAAAGCATTTTTATAAACAACAATATTGTAAAGGGAAATGCAAGTCTATTTATACATTCTATAGAACCGCACAACAACCTCGTGCTGGTGGCAGTGCAGCAGTATTTAACCATCAGCAAGAACAAGAAATTTGCAACATGGTCATAGCTAACAATTCCATCAGGCTTAGCGAGATCCAAAGTGCAATCTTAAATTACAATGTCTCCGCAAATATAAATTATGTCAGCATTTTCACCATAGACAGAGTTTTGTAAAGACATCAAATGACTATGAAACAACTCTACAAGGTGCCATTTGAGAGGAATAGCGAAAGAGTGAAGAAGCTGCGGTACCAGTATGTCCAGGTAAACTATTACTGTGCACTTAGTGAGTTTTACTGTACTTCTAAGATGCTTCCACCGAATCAACATTGTTAGGGACTGGTTTGCTGTGCATGAAAGGATAACAGTGGAGTTCCTTCCACCATACTCTCAATGCCCAAATCCAGTAGAAGAGGGTTTTTTTGAGAATGGAGGTGGAAAGTATATGATCATATTCATAGACCACAAGATCAGATGTCTCTGTTGAATGCCATGAATGCTGCATGTGATGACATTACAGCTGATCATTGCAGGGGATGGTACGGCCTTCAAGGAGATTTTGTTCCCCGGTGCATGGCAATGGAAAACGTCAGATGTGATGTTCATGAAAATCTTTGGCCTGACCAACAAGAGCGACAGGATTTCCACCAAGAATAATGTTTTTCATGGATGTTATTTTGTATTTTTGTGTATTTGTTGTAACATAAGAAATAGTAAATGTACAGTAATTGGACCAGCAAGAATTCACTTTACATGTAATACATTCGTACAAAAATAAATGTATTGTATAAATACAAATATTAAAATACTTTTTTTTCTATGTACTATTGACTCTTTTCAACAAATATCAGATTTTTATTTTATAAAACCTTAATGTCCATGGTTGACTGTCATGATGAAAAACAACTAAACATTTTGACCAGTGTGGCTCACACGATGACAAAAATACTTGATATTTTGTTGGCCTTGGGCAAATTACTGACACGATAACTAGGTTTTGAAGCATGAATGAAATGTTTTGGGTGAGTAACTATATTTTGCAGACATGCAATAAAGTTCTGAAGTTCCAGCAAACAGTTGTGACATTTGCACTCACAGTTTAGAGAATGTTAAGACTGTTTCGAAAAATGTGCCAAAGCAATTGAGAAAAACTGTAAGCACAATGACACTTGGCTTTAGATCCAGTTGTTCAGGTCTATGCAAAACACAAGACAGAGGCAGAAAAAAAGAGGCTTAAAACGTTTAAAGTGATTTCAACGTGAAACGAGGGTGAGATGAGATGTGACCTCGCACTTCGCTTCAATTAAGAGGACTATTGTAAAAGCTATCAGCCCGTTCTGTAATTCAAATGAGGATTTAATATTGCTTAGAGAGACTATCATCTTTCTGAAGGTAGAGAAACTTATTCAAATCAGTGTTGATTCTTTAAAGACTCATTTGAACAGCAATGCGAATTTGTGTCTCTGTACTTTCGATCAATTCAAGGGTTGTTAATATTTAGACATAAACGCATTAAAGTTGGTATGATGTTAGAAAAGAGCTAAAATGTACTACCACAGTAAAGCAACTTGCAGTAGCATTTAAGTAACCTGGTTTATAACTATCAAACATCTGATAAAACGTTATATACTGAATACAAAAATACATTTTAAAGAATGGTTGATGAGTTCCATAGTAAAAATATATATATATATATATATATATAAATATATATATGGTCAATAGCTAGTCAACTGTTTGGTTACCAACGTTCTTCAAAATGTCTCTTTTTTTTTGTAAATTACCATTTCTTTAACATCAGTTCCACTCATGTCAGTCATATTCTCACGCTGTGATGATATTTCTGTGAGTCAGACCTGCAGTACATATTTAATAACACCAACACCTTAATTTGTAGTTCATAATAAATTATTAAAGAAAACATTCAGTGGGGAGTACAGAAATAGACACATTATCCTCTTCCAGACACTAAAGAGCAAGATTAGCTGTCTAACTATATTGCATCAGAACCAGGGCTCTGAATGTCAGGACACAAACACCATTTTAGTTCATGTTACTGAACACAAATCATCAGAATAGGGAGCAGTTTGAGTTATTTCGCCCTTCAGTGATTCTGGAACAACTGCTGCATACAAATACACCAGTATAACACAAATATCCTGGTGTTTAAGACAGGAGCACATTACACAATACTTACACAAATACAATAAATACATACTATTCATATTCTGATTATAATGGAAGGATGATCAAATGGAAAAAGATGAAGGCTTACCCTTCTCCTGTCTGTCTTTGTGAAGATGAGCAGCCAGTGAGTGAATCTGTCTCGTTTCACGATGCAGTGTCTCTCTCTATTCCTCCCTTTTCTCTCTCTCTCACATACACCCCCCCCCCCCCCATTCATAATTTCACAGACAAGCGTACACACCCACCAGCCCAGTTACGAACACACACTACTGATGAGTGTAAGAGAGTGATGAAGGTGAGACAAAGAGATGAAGGGCTGGAAACAGTTGAACATTAAAATGCATACAAAAGGTGACCTAGTTTTTGGCAATATTTAAATGACATAAAGCATCTGTTCTACTGTTCAAATCAATGCGTCTGATTAAAATGTAAAAATGAAGTATCAGGATTATTGAACACAATGTGTAATTATGAAAAATGTATTTACAAATATTTTCAGTTGGCAAGCAATCAAGAGCAAATAAGTGACATTGATGCTGCTATTAAAGTAAATGGATGACAAAATGTTTGTTTACCTTTCTAGGGAGGGATAAAGTCAACCATACTGATGGATGGATGGACACACTAAATAAATAAATAAATATATACACTCTCTCTCTATATATATATATATATATAAATATATATGTGGCAAGTGGGGCGGGGCCGAGAGCCGTGGGAACGGAACGAGGCGGAACGGAACGAGGCTTTAACCCTTCCGAAGCGCCTCCGTGGGACTCGAGACCGGTGCAGGTGTCGTTCATTACCATTTACTGCACCGGCCTCGCTCCGTTCCCACGGCTCTCGGCCCCGCCCCACTCGCCACAATATACACTCTCTCGCTCGCTCGCTCGCTCTCTCTCTATATATATATATATATATATATATACTGTATATATATATACAGTGCTCAGCATAAATGAGTACACCCCCTTTGAAAAGTAACATTTTAAACAATATCTCAATGAACACAAAAACCATTTCCAAAATGTTGACAAGACTAAGTTAATCTGTTTAACTTATAACATGAAAGTAAGGTTAATAATATAACTTAGATTACACATTTTTCAGTTTTACTCAAATTAGGGTGATGCAAAAATGAGTACACCCCACAACAAAAACTACTAAATCTAGTACTTTGTATGGCCTTCATGATTTTTAATGACAGCACCAAGTCTTCTAGGCATGGAATGAACAAGTTGCCGACATTTTGCCAGATCTATCTTTTACCATTCTTCAAGAATGACCTCTTTTAGAGATTGGATGCTGGATGGAGAGTGATGCTCAACTTGTCTCTTCAGAATTCCCCATAGGTGTTCGATTGGGTTCAGATCAGGAGACATACTTTGCCACTGAATCACTTTCACCCTGTTATTCTTCAGAAATCCAACAGTGGCCTTAGATGTGTGTTTAGGATCATTGTCATGTTGGAAAAGTGCACAACGACCAAGGGCACGGAGTGATGGTAGCATCTTCTCTTTCAGTATAGAGCAGTACATTTGTGAATTCTTGATGCCATCAATGAAATGCAGCTCCCCGACACCAGCAGCACTCATGCAGCCCCACATAAGGATACTGCCACCACCATGTTTCACTGTAGGCACCATGCATTTTTCTTTGTATTCCTCACCTTTGCGACGCCATACAGTTTTGAAGCCATCAGTTCCAAAAACATTTATCTTGGTCTCATCACTCCAGAGTATAGAGTCCCAGTAGTCTTCATCTTTGTCAGCATGGGCCCTGGCAAACTCTAGGTGGGCTTTTTTGTGCCTGGGCTTTAGGAGATGCTTCTTTCATGGACGGCACCCATGCATGCCATTCCTCTGCAGTGTACGCCGTATTGTGTCACGGGAAATAGTCACCCCAGTTTGGCTTTCTACTTCTTTAGATAACTGCAGTGAACTTGCATGTCGATTTTCTTCAACCCTTCTCATCAGAAGACGCTCCTGACGAGGTGTTAACTTCTGTGGATGACCTGGACGTCTCTGTGAGATGGTTGCAGTTCCATCTTTTTTAAATGTTTGTACCACTTTTACTACAGTATTCTGACTGATAAGTAAAGCTTTGCTGATCTTCTTGTAGCCTTCACCTTTCTTGTGTAAATAAATTAATTTCTTTCTCAGGTCTTGTGACATTTCTCTTCCATGTGGTGCCATTGCTGACAACATGAAATGGGAAGGGGTTTTCTTTAAGTAACACCCTTTTATAGTCAACTGTCTGCTGAACACCTGTGTAATGAATAATTAGACTCGCCTGTGGTTGAATTATTGTTAAATTAGACATTTTTAGTCTAAAATTTAGCTTTGCTCCAGAGACTTTCAGTGGGGTGTACTCATTTTTGCATCACCCTAATTTGAGTAAAACTGAACATTTTGTTCTCTAAGTTATATTCGTAACCTTACTTTCATGTTATAAGTTAAACAGATGTTATATAAAACTTAGTCTTGTCAACATTTTGGAAAATGTTTTTGTGTTCATTGAGATATTGTTTAAAATGTTACTTTTCAAAGGGGGTGTACTCATTTACGCTGAGCACTGTATATATATATATATATATATATATATATATATATATATATATATGTGTGGTTTACTGAATTTTCTTAGGGATGTAAATGCATGGGCGTAAATTTCATTTAACAGTAGGGGGGGAAAATAAATATAAAATTTCTCATGAGCAATTTTTGAAGGGGACACAAATAATACAGTCAAATTGTACTTATAAAGATATGTCCCACAGTGAAAAACTTTGCTTCTATCATTATTATTGTAGCACGGAGACTGCGTCATTATGGTTATTTTCAAAGTTTTTCTCAGGTTCAATGACAAAGCAGATCAGCACATTTAAAACAGCCACAAACCAAGGATAAGAAATAAAATCCCTTTTATTTCATCCATGCTGACGATTGTAATGATGCCAGGTTGTTTACCTCAGCTTAGAGCGCTCTGCTCGTGCTGCTTCTCAGAATGTTTGGTCGCTATAGCAACCAGTTGTAGTGGAAAACTGTAGGTCCGAAACAGAGCAGAACCGAACTGAACCGAGCTGGTACCAGTCAGTGGAAAACCCCCATAAGCTGCAGTGCACTATGCAACAAGCTATTGTAAACAAGCTAACGTTAACTAGATAAGTAATATTTTAATCGCTAATATAGCAGATTCTTGGAAAATTACATCGGTAACGTTAATCAGCATTTTTGCCGCAACTAATTTATGAATGAGTCTGCTGCATCAACTACATTAAAGAGAATCGCTTTATTTAAAGTGAATAAAGTATCCTACTTACTGGAGTTCAACATTACCTGAGCCGCAGCCACACACCTGACTCGTGTGTGGAGTAGGTGAGATGAAATGGGAAAGCAGGCAGTGAGCCAAACCACTGTGAGAAAGGGGAGGGGGAACTCAACTGTTTCTAAAAGCATTTTTTGCGGGGGGGTTTTCTACTTACACAATTATTTTAGGTATACATATATTTTTCACAATAGAGAGTGCGATTTTTTTTAAATATTTTTTTTTGGGGGGACAACCCTCGGATGGGGGGGACATGTCCCCTCCGTCCCCCCCGGGATTTACGCCCATGTGTAAATGTACCTCTGCTTACTTACATTACTAGGGTTATAATTAACAACAGAGCGCAAACTTAATTGCACAAAATGCAGTTTTTAAATGAAATTCTAAATTACAATAAATGTATTAATTGTTTTAATATATTTACATATTAAATATGTATGGCTGTTATAACGTGTTTCATAACTAGTGCTGTAAAACTATTAATCGAGATTGATCGCATACAAAAAAGTTTGTTGTTTGCATTATGTGTGTGTTCTGTGTATTATGTATATACAGTGCTGATTTTGTATATTTGCCCACTTAAAGAAAAGAAGGGTTTATATATTCTATTGTAGGTTTATATTAAATTACAGAGACAGAATATAAAAAAGCCGCATGCAAACGTTAAAAAAAAGATTAAAATTGTATTACATCAAATAAGTATTTGATCCCCTACCAACCAGCAGGAATTTTTGCTCCCACAGATTGGTTATGTGCACATGTGGAACACAGATTAGTCCTATCACTTTAAGAAGATACTCCTAATTTCAGCTCGTTGTATGTGTTAAAGACACCTGTCCACAGAATCTGTATCTTCCATTCCAAACTCTCCACTACCATGGGCTAGACCAGGGGTAGGCAACGTCGGTCCTGGAGTGCCGATGTCCTGCAGAGTTTAGCTCCAACCCTGAAAAAAAAAACTCACGTGCCTGTAGCCCTAGTAATTCTGAAGACCTTGATTAGCTTGTTCAGGTGTGTTTGATTAGGGTTGGAGCTAAACTCTGCAGGACAGCGGCACTCCAGGACCGATGTTGCCTACCGCTGGGCTAGGCCAAAGATCTATTAAAGGACATCAGGGACAAGATTGTAGACCTACACAAGACTGGAGTGGGCTACAAGACCATCAGCAACAAGCTTGGTGAGGAGGAGACAACAGTTGGTGCGATTATTCGGAAATGGAAGAAATACAAAATTATCGCAAACGGGCCCCTAGTGAGGAAGACCATATTCATATATATAGAAATATTAATAATAAAATATAATTTATGCCAAGAGTCTTCACAACAGTGAATATACATCAGGGATTGTATATCAAGAGCAAGGACAAGTTTGTGTGCATTTTGTTTTGTGCTTTTACCAGTACGAAGCACTCGATCCTCTGTGTGAAGATACGCATTTTGCACGAGCGCCAAGAGAGAACTTTTAACAATTACTTGTTTACATAGGATATATAATGTATATTATATTATTTAGACACTAAGGCTATAGTTTGACAGAATGTTCCAATTCAACACGCCATGGAAAGCCAATCTATGTTCTTATATTGATCTTTTTTATTTCTTACTCCTTAACAGTTCCTCAGGCTCTTAATGATTTAATCGATGCCATCATTGGAATATCTGAAGGTTTTTTCAGAACCCATTGCTCTCGATTCTGACTTGTACTTGCTCTTATGAAAAAGTACCATAGTTCTTAACTGTAGCATTTGTTATAAAATAAGGCTAACCTATTAATCATTACCAGGCCAATAATTACTTTTTTATTAATCTGTATTGCATTTGTTATGAGAAACAACAGCCTTGAGAAACAATAGCTACAACATGCCACAGTTCTAATATAAATAGTTAGGGGAAAATATATTCCCTTAATAGATTATCTATTATACATTTACCACAATAAATAAGCCTTCAGTTAAACTTGATAAATTATAGAAAAGGTCTATAAGTAAGAAAAGTCTAGAAAATAAGTTTAACAAATATTTTAATATTATGTCAGTGCTGGTGCAAGATTATGTTTTCTCCTATTTTCATCAGTCTTTTTAGTTTGTGCCTTTTTTTAGATAATGTTCGACTTTCTCCATAGCATTTTAAAGTGGCAGTTTCTCAATAGAATGCAAATAGATCACATATTTTACCATCAGCTTCACGACAAGAATGACTCGTGCAAATCTCCTCACACTTCTGGGTTTTTGTTATATGTGAGCCAAAATCATCACAATTAAAATAACCAAAGACTTAAACTACTTCAGTCTGTGTGCATTTAATTTATTTAATACACGAGTTTCACAATTTGAGTTGAATTACTGAAATAAATGAACTTTTCCACAACATTCTAATTTATTGAGATGCACCTGTACATACACAGGATATTCTTTTTTTATTATTCAGATTTAATAACTTTAGTGCAAGTTGTCTATTTTTTTATAATATTTATATTCTTAGTTATCAAAAATGCTTTTTTTAATAGTTTTAGTTAATGACAACACAGTTGTTCTGCCCTGATCAACTGTATTTCAGACAAAACGAATCTGAGACAATCGTATCAGAGAGGAAATTTCATTCTACACACACTAGATGAAAAACAGCAAAAAAAACTGATACTGTGACTTTGTTGCGGTGGTTGAAATAGCCGTACGTGACTCAATATCAAAGTAGAGATGCATTTAAAGGAAATGCAATGATCTTTTACTCGCACTTCTAAACCTGTATAACTTTGTATGAGTAAATGAGACATTTTGAAGGTTCTCACTGCTCTTTGCTCATACATGAAATCGTCCATGACTTGAGAAGACCTGGATTACTACATGGAACTTGTTTACTCCTGTTTTAGGTAACTGTCAGATTTGCAAGAGAAGATTGTCTGGGTGAAAAAAAAATTATCTGGGTGAAAAAAGTCACAGTTCTGCAACAACATGGAGTGGAAAATACATTTAATTTAGGAAATTTGAAATAAATTACTATTTTGAAAACTAAATATGAACCTGCTCGTCTCATTTCATATCAGATTGTGTCACCACATGAAACAAAGTACCTAAAATCACACGCAACAGTGCAGTTTCCCACAACAGCTCACACAATACCTTTTATAGTCAGACACTAAAACTGTGACTGTGAACAAAAACAAATCTCAATATAAAGACATATTACTGTGTTCCCATACCAAATATGTTCTGAAAAATAAGAGCACAATTGATATTGCACACAATACAATCTGATATGAAAATATATACAATTGTTTTAGCAGGCAAATGTAGTTGGAATTTTTTTAAGGCAACCTCCCATAATTTTGCATTATTTGACAAGGCGGCGTTTCTAAGAGCTCTATGTGGCAGTGTCTGTAATATACAAAATATACACTTTACTCAATCACTCGAAAGGTTAAGAAACCTCAACTCACTCTCTCTCACATACACACAGTGTATGTCTGCCATACAGCTGACTGATTTGAGTCTTAAGTTGCTTGAATAGTGCTTGAAGGGATCTCAGGTCAAAGGGCACAATCCTCTTCCTGTGTCTGGTCACAGGAAGTCTGCTCTTTGTTCCCTGCTGGAAGCTGCAGGAACTGCGGTAATTTCAGCTGCTCTTTGGTGAGTAAACCACGCTGGTCATCCACACGAATGCATTGTGCGCGGGACAGCAGCTCGATAAGACCTGAAAGAAAACAGTCCAACAGATTGAATATGTCAGACAAATAGAGTCATATTCATAATAGAATACAAGCTATGGCTTAGTGCATACTAGTACACTGACTAGTATGCAATATGCCTAATATGTTAAAATAATAACAAATTATTTAAATGATTTAAAAATACAAAAAATAAATAACTCCAAACAAGTACAAAAACACATGTAAAAAATATATTATAATAATATAATTAAAACGTAAAAATGTATAAGAAACATAAAATTAAAAACAAATACAAATGATTAATCAAAATAAAATGTAATATAAATTGATTCAGTCCTCACAATGGATGGACAAATTTTGGAGCACTGCATTGTGGGATGCAGTATACTATGCAGTGTGCTCTTGTTGCATATAAATACACAGTCGAGAAAAAAAAACAGGGAAGTTTGCACAGAAGATCACACATAATTTGCATTTCCTGGCTTTGACATTCGATTTAAGGTTGCAAAACTAGTATGTTGATATACACCATAATGTAAGACTTCTGCATTACCGTCCATGTCCTGGTTTTTTCTGAGTCTGGGATTTGCTTTGGGTGTTGGTGACGCATCTTGAGTCACCAAACCAACTAAAACACAGAGATACACATAATTAAACAGTCTGATGAGTGAGGAAATAAGATCACTGAAAGGAGAAAGCTGTATCTCATGTCAGTTAACACCTCCCCCATAATCCTATTTTCAATGTTTGGTGTAATGTGGGCCCAACCTTCGCCGCTCCATCTGAAGAGCTACAGTGAGAAAATGATCTTTAAAACACTGCTTTAAAGCCTACTATGATCCCTGAGGTGGAGGTCTCATTTGTGTGGAGCAAAAACACTTTGACGGGAAAGTACAATAAGCCTAATGCAAACTGACACGAGAGAGACAGAAAGAGAATATCACAAGCGGTTTGCATAACTAAACTCAGAGACATTGACTCAAATCCAGCAGGAAGATACTAGAAGTGGAAAAGAAATAGAGTTCATTGTGTTAGCTTGACTGACTTTAAAATGTCAAAAATATAGCTCTTAAGTTTATGTGCTTAACGCAGTTTACAGTTTTTCCCTTCACCATCTGGTCCAACTTATCTTATTTTCTTTTTTGCCTAATTTTGAATATCTCTCCAAATCAATTGATCAATTTATAATGAAAACTGATAACGCACCTTTAACTTTGTCCAAACGCATTGTTTTGCTGGCTAGACGAAACACATTTGTGCTCATGTTTAGAGGTTCACTTGAACCACTCTGAAATGAGAGTTAAAAATAAAAGTTTATTTTCGTATACTCGGCATTGTTCACCATGTCTTGAGTTCTTGAGATCTTTGATAAAGTGTTTACACACCAGAGTAACCTGCACATCCTGAGGTTGCAGTTGGTATTTCTCTAGGATGGTGGAAAGTACATCGCCCAAATTCTTGCTCGACTTTGCAATGATTCCATTTGTTCTTCCTGCAAACACAATGTTCAGCCTGCACACAAACAAACAAACCTGTCAGCATATCTGAGCACCAGGGCTGTTAAAATTAGTCCAGTTACCATAATTTTTTTTTTTTTACAAAGAAATGATATATATATACAGTATGTATGTATGTATGTATGTGTGTGTGTATATATACATATACATATACACACACACACACACACACCACTTTATTAGGTACACCTGTTCAATTGCTTGGTAACACAAGTTGCTAATCAGCCAATCACATGGCAGCAACTAAATGCATTTAAGCATCTATATGTGGTGAAGACGACTTGCTGAAGTTCAAACCGAGCATCAGAATGGAGAAGAAAGGGGATTTAAGTGACTTTGAATGTGGAATGATTGTTGGTGCCAGACGGGCTGGTCTGAGTATTTAAAATACTGCTGATGTCAGAGGTTAGAGGAGAAAGGGCAGACTGGTTAGAGATGATAGAAAGGCTCAAATAACTAAAATAACCACTCGTTACAACCAAGATATGCAGAATACCATATCTGAATGTACAACACGTCAAACCCTGAAGAAGATGGGTTACAGCAGCAGAAGACCACACCGGGTGCCACTCCCGTCAGCTAAGAACAGGAAACGGAGGATACAATTCACACAGGCTCACCAAAATTGGACAATAGAAGATTGGGAAAACGTTGCCTGATCTGATGAGTCTCGATTTCTGCTGCGACATTCAGATGTTAGGGTCAGATTTTGGTGTAAAGAACATGAAAGCATGGATCCATCTTGCCTTGTCTCAACAGTTCAGGCTGGTGGTGGGGGTGTAATGGTGTGGGGGATATTTCCTTGGCACACTTTGGGCCCCTTAGTACCAATTGAGCATTGTTTAAATGCCACAGCCTACCTGAGTATTGTTGATGAACATGTCCATCCCTTTATGACTACAGTGTACCCATGTTCTGATGACTACTTCAGCAGGATAATATACCATGTCATAAAGCTCAAATCATCTCAGACTGGTTTCTTGAACATGACAATGAGTTCACTTTACTCAAATGGCCTCCACAGTCACCAGATCTCAATCCAATAGAGCACCTTTGGGATGTGGTGGAACGGGAGATTCGCATCATGAATGTACAGCCGACAAATCTGCAGCAACTGCGTGATGCTATCATGTCAATATGGACCAAAATCTCTGAGGAATGTTTCCAACACCTTGTTGAATCTATGCCACGAATAATTAAGGCAGTTCTGAAGGAAAAAGGGGGTCCAACACGGTACCAGCAAGATGTAGCTACCTAATAAAGTGGCCAGTGAGTGTATACATATATTGACCAATATAATATATTGGTGTCTCCTTAAAATGTGGTACTATTTAATAATTAGGTACTATTTTAGTGATTCAATCTATTATCTATGGTCTGTGTGCATGTGTGACTCACGCAAATGTAACTTTGAGCTCCAAAGTGAGCTGCTGATCTCCAAACACAGAGCTGTCCTGATCAAGAGAAAGAGGCTGTCGAGCAGCAAACACATTCATTATCCTCACAAACATGTCAGTAAAAAACAGACTTGTAATATACTCTAAAAACTGGTGCATTAAAAATCTCAGAAGACAAATATATGTAATAATGTGTATATAATAATTAAACTTGTTAATTTTCCAATTCAGCCAAAAAGAGGTGTACCTTTACGTGAGAAAACTTTTTAAGAGTATTTCAGCTGTGGCCATTCTCCAAAAAAATACATGCATACACTGCCACTCAAAAGTTTGGGATCAGTAAGATTTGTAAATAAAAAATTAAGAATTTTCTAATGCTCATCAATGCTGTATCCATTTAATCAAAAATACATTTTGTGAAATATTATTGCAATTTAAAATAAACATTTTCTATTTTAATATACCAATAACAATTTTAAAAGTATCACGTTCCAAAAACAATATGAAGCAGCACAACTGTTTCAACACTCATAATAAATCAGCATATTAGAATGATTTCTGAAGGATCATGTGACACTGAAGACTGGAGTAATGATGCTGAAAATTCATCGCTGCGTTACAGAAATAAATTATATTCTAAAGTATATTAAAAAAGGAAACCAATATTAGAAGTTGCAATAAGATTTCACAATATTACTGTTTGTTGATAGAATAAATACAGCCTTGATGAGCAAAAGAGACTCCCTTAAAAAATAAAACAAATCTTACTGATACCCAAATATTGAGTGGCAGTGTGCATGCAATACATTTTTTTTTTTCAAATATTAATAAACCAGTAATAATATCTATATATATTTAGAAACATCAGTGTTGCAGCTCATCTACATGCAAAGCAGCTAGCCAATCACAGCAGGGTTCAACAACAAAGTCATAAACTGGATATTTTAATGCCACTTGAATTCTCAGAGTTAGAGAGAGGGCAGAAAATAATCTTGCAAAAACTAAATTGACAGCTTTTGCAGTAATGGAATTAAAAAAAATAGATATAGTATACAATAGACATAATGCAGAGAACGAATGTGTAAATATTTTGCACTACTATTGAACAAAAAAACTTACCTGACCTTAGCTGAATAATGACACTATTGACTTTTCGTAGCTGATTTAAAACTGAAATTGTATTAATTTCATAATTGAAGATTTTTTTTTGGTAAGCTGCTTTAAAACAATCTGTATTGTATAAATCGCTATATAAATACAATGCAACTTGACAATCCTTGCATTGTTAAAGATCTTGTGGAGTCATAATGCTGAAGTCACTGGTTAAATAAATGACTGAAGGCAGATCGGTTGCCGGGCTGACCTTATCTTTGTCGTGTTGGTAGAGGATGACATCTTGCAGAGGAAAGCCTCTCTTCTCACACAGGCTGCTCAGCATGTCTCGGAGGCTCACGCTGGGTCTGGCAGGGGCCAGGCTGGCAGTCCCGTCTGGGAGGTAGACGCAGCAGTACTTATCTGCTGTAGGAGAACCAGAACTCAAGGCTTCTGGATCAGAGATAGCCACACTGCATCGTCCGTTCTGACAGTTTAAGAAAGAATAATTATTAAAACTTAATGCTTTAAATTTGTCATTGTAACATTTTCACGCAACTGCTGAAATTAAATCAAACTACAGTTAAGACTTTTAGTTCATGTTTATTATCTTGTTTGCAAGCTTTTGTCCACAAAAAAAAAAAAGAATTGACCCCTCTTAGCTATTATGCCAGTTGGAAGCAGCTTCCAGAAGAGATCAAAGCCAATTTAGCCAATATTTAAGAGCTAATCGAATGCAAAATATTTGTATGCTAAAGTATACTTTTTCCAGGGAAGCTGGCAAAAGCAAGTAGCAAAACTTGCTTTTGTTAGGCTTTGATGGCTATTAGCTTTTTTTTTTTTTTAAAGGGCATTTGGAGGAATATTTGGATTGATGTAGATACCTCAGCTCGCCCGAATCCAGAAACCAACTCCAGACTGCTGTAAGACTTCACTGAGATCTGAGACTCTTTACGAGACACCGCCACATGCTGATACGACTGGTCAGCTGAGAAACAAATACTGTTAGCGTAATTACGAACAGTTAATGTGCAACGGCTGAAAATACAAAAGAAAGCCATGCAAACATAGAGGCATTAAAGAGGTCAAGAAATGTAGAATCATCACTGCAAAAAATGCTTTTCTTAGATTTTTTTCTCTTGCCAAAATATCTCATTCTTAAATCAAGAAGGATTTTCTAGACGAGTCAAAATTAAGTGAGTTTTTGCTTAGAACAAGCAAAACTTATATCAAACTTATATCAAACGGAAAAACAAGATTATTTTTCTTACCCTATTTGGCAGATTATTTTGCTTTTTTCAAGAGAAAATACTAAATTTTGACATGTCTTTCTGAAAACAAGACAATTTTACTTGTCTAAAAATCCTTCTCGATTTAAAAATTTCTAGATATTTTGTCTGGAAACAAGACAAAAAATCTCAGTAAATGACAGACAAATCTTGCAGTGAAAAGGTTCTTGATATTTAAACACAATATGTTATTCTGCAATGAAAACATCCACTCTTAAAAATAAAGGCTCCAACAAGGCTATGTTTTTGCAGTGATGCCGTAAAATAACTTCTTTGGGGAAACAAAATTAGTTAACAGTTCTTAACTACCTCGTCTCATGGCATGTATGTACCTGGGTGCACTTTTTAGCGAGACGCGCAAAATTCATACCAATAAGTACATCTCATTGCAGTTTCCAAAAGAAATGAACACTAGAGGCAGTAAAACTCTGTCAATTTGTATGAAAAGGAATAAAATGCGTCAGAGTTTTGAGTAAAAAGGCGTCATTTTTGCACAATTACTTGAAGAATATCCTGTTATGACTTTAAAACAATATTAATATGTTGGGACATTTGAAAACGGATGCTTTTGAACATTATCATCACACATATCCAGCTTAATGTCTATGGGTTTTCAACATGGATTTGTTGCATCAACAAATGCGTTTATATATCGGTTTTGCATTTGTTAACACTATCGGGTGGTTTAGGGTTGGGTTTGGTGTAGGGCATATTTCCAACACAATAGAGCATTCATTTTTAGCAACGGTCTCGAATATTCTGAACCGCCGTAATATGTACCTGAAGCAACTTAATAAAAACACAGTAATACGTGCCTATATGAACATAATAAAAATGTGCCAGGGTTCACGTATTGAACCTGTGTTTTAACGCCACTCAGCAGTAAGGTACGTAAAATCGGTCTCGCTAAAAAGTGCACAGAGTTATGAATTTTTCTTAAATTAGTTCTTAAATTAGCCATTTTAAAGAAAAAAAAGTTTTTTTCCACTATAAAGATCCTTTTCTGCATTTGAAAGGTTCCATGGATGTTCAAGGTTCTACATGGAATCATCGATGCCAATAAAGAACCTTTATTTTTAAAAGTGTACTTTTTATAATCAGTGCTACGGTTTACACTCTGTTCTTACTAACATCGTGTTTTCACTATGTTCGTTATGATTCAAGTATTTGTGCAGTAATTATAAGGGGATTATTGTGTGGTCAGTAGACATGACCGTGTTCGGGTAAAAGGCAGTGCTGCAACCTTTAATGCGCCACGAGTAGATCAAAATACAATGCTATGATCAAAACTGTTACAGTAGGCGGCTGCTACTGTAAACGTTTCGGTGATCGTTCTACATTTATAGTTATGCTCATTTCATATGCAAATTAATCAGCCAATCACAGCAGTGGGCGTTTCCATTAAAGTTTAACAGCAGACACGCCCCTTCACGCCCCTTCAAATGAAGTGTTCAAATCAGAAGCTAAAGTCAGAGTAGAAAATTACTATTTGTGTATAAATAATGACATTGCATGAGCCTTTAACTATGGACATCTTCAAGCCATTAATCACATGAAATTCGCATGTTCATATGAGTGACTCTTTTTGAGACCGTGGCATGCACTGCAGACACGTCCACAAAGATGTCATACACAGATAGGAAAGCGCTGAGTCAGATGGTACCTCCCCATGAGCCTCTCTTCTCTAACCTCTTCTTCCTGTTGGCTTTGCTGTCGGATGAGGGCACTTTCAACTCAACACTCTGTTCCAAAACACAGTTATACACGTATAAGGACTTTTTTCCACTGTGGTTCATAGACCAATAGCTCACTGACAAAGCATCATATTCCGACGGTGGAGTGACAACACATTCTCACACAATATGGCCATTTTTAACAGCTCACACTTGCACTCTACGCAGATTAATATCCAGAGCCCATATTAACAGCATTCACACTACACATGCAAGTAGTGTCAATAGAGTATTTCTACTGCACACTAAACTCAGCTGAAGATATATTGAAAAAGCACTACAAATATTGTGCAATTTAGACATTAAGCAACAAACCAGTGGAGCAAAAATACTTACTAGTTGTACTATGTGACAAACAAAAAAAACAGTCACTTACAGTGTAAGTATTACACATTTACGTGATTCATGTTGTTAATCACTATTATTTGACTAGAAAGATATGTAAAACAGGCTGTATCAATCAAAAATTATCATAATTTCACAAAAATAAAGCTGTTGAAGCTGTTTTCAATAATGATAAGAAAGCCTTCTTGAGCAGCAAATCAGCATATTACAATGATATCTGATGGATCATGTGACACTGAAGACTGGAGTAATTATTCAGAAAATTCAGCTTTAAAAATCACAGAAATAAATTATATTTTACAATATATTTACATAGAAAACACTACTTTAAGTTGTAAATATATTTTACAATATTACTGTTTTTACTGTATTTTTGATCAAATAAATGCATGCTTGGTAAGCCAAAGAGACTTCTTTCAAATCACTGGGGGAACTTTTGAACAGGTTTTGTAGAAATCCATTTCATGCAGAAAGCTGAACTGCATATTTTTCAGAATTATGTCTGAGATAATAGGTTATTACATTTGGACAGACTGAACTAGTGTATATACGCGACCTTGTTTCAGTTGTGATGGCCACTTCACGTGTTTACATCCAGTCAGATCTTGGTCAGAATAAGTGCCAAACCTTCTGCCTTTAGTTAATAGTCTGACTTGATATGACTAGGGTTAGGACTATGGTTTGTGTCACATGAATGACTTTAAAACATTTTCTTTTTTATTCTTCTGATTCCAAAGTAATATCTCAAGTAACTCCATGCCTTGAATGGATTTTAAAAGCGTTACCTTTCTGTTGCTAGGTGGCGTTGCACTCTTTTTGGACATTTTGCTTTTGGGCTCCGGAGTTCCAACGTTGGGAAGAGGACGACCCTCCACACAAGACATCATGCAGCTCTGGTACAGCTGAGAGCGGACAAACCTTGTGTAGCTGTCCATTTTCATCAGCTTGAAGATCTACAGCAGGGGACCAGAATAAACCACAGTTACAGTAAATCATTTGAGACTTTGGGTATTTATAGTCAGAACTCATGTAAAGAAATTGCAATGCTAATGTCATTTGTTATGAATAATCTGATATTTTGGTTTAAATGTGTATCTTTTGGTACAAATCACAACACAACATTAAGGGGTGGGAAGTTTATTTGTAAAGTATTTATCACATCCAAAAGATGCTTTACAGCATAGTTTCTACATACACAATCACTTTTGCTGATTAAATATTCAGAAAAATTATATTTATGATTTTCATGACATCACAATGAGAAATTTTATATGACAGTATTAGCGTGCAATTTTTATCATACCACCCACCCATATCTCATACCTGCCCCTGTGCTTTATTGAACATGTCGGGTGTAGGCGTCTCTAATGCGCTCTCTTCCATCTGGGCCGTATCATCGATATTAACCGCATGCAGAGAGCTTTCAGAAAGAAAATGGTTGTAGATGGAACGTGCCTCTTTCTTCAGCTGATGGGGGACATGCGAGAGTTTTAGGGTGATAGTTGCCAACGATTTCTAGTTATGACAAAAGATTCAGATCTTACAGAGAAGAAACAAAGTGCAGATGCAGATGACAAATACTCTAACACAAATCAATGTGCAAAAACGGCATTTCTAGTGGATATATAATTGGGATGCTGTTATGGTAATCTAAGGGTTTTTAAGCAGGGCTACTAAGATGACAAAACGAAATGCTCAGCTCAGGTTAAAAAACTTTGAATGAGGCGCAAGATCCTAGTTTTGTTACATTTCATCAATTGCTTACAATGTCGATGGAGTCACATGGTCTGCTATCGTGCCCTTGAGAAAGGCATTAAACCCCATATAGCTTTATGAAGACTGTTCTGCCCAGGATGCCCTATCAGTAGTGTATTGGAAGTCGTTTAAAATAAAAGTGAATAAAAGTGTCTGCATAAAATGTTAAAATGCAATTAAGATGACATGAATTTTACATTACTGCATATTCACATATTAAACATCAATATAACAAATCCAGTTTCTGTTCATTCAGTTCTACTTAAAAATAACATATACAAATGTCCTGATAATTTTTAATTATCTTCAGAAATCCAAAATGCTCATTTAAATATAATTTCAAGTTTAAATGGGGATTAATTAAGATTTTGTTCTTTTTTAAAATTCGATTTTCATTTACTTTAAACATTTTCATCTTTAAAGTAAAAAAATGTAGTTTTGCATACCTCTTCCAGTTTAGTGGATGGGATTTTCTTGAACTTTTCACAGGCTTGGTAGAACAGGATATTTTCAGCACTCACCTCTGATTTGAGAAACTCCTGTGAGACGCGTTTGGAGTCAGACCGAAAGAGAGAAAAATAAAAAATAAAACCCTTCAGTGATTCACACATTTAATTTTCTAGGTCTAGGTGTAAATTTTGTGTTTTTACAAATTAATGCTTCCTTTTGTATTAAAAACCAGTGACATCTGTGCATAAACTTGCTACATGCTGACACATAAAACTAGCTTTAATAACCTGAAATCCTGCTCAACTGCTTGGACACGAGTCAAAAAGTCATATTGTAATGTGCTAATGTCTAATGCTACTGCCAACAACATGAAAAAAATAAAAATAATTTAATTTTCTATCAGAAACGAAACCATATCTCTTGAAAAGTAATAGCATTTATATCACTTGCACAAACAAGAGGTTTGTTTACCTCACAATCCCTAAAAATGATATACACCTTGTATATGGTGTCTTATATCTCTAAATGCTCAGACTAAAATAAAAAAAACAGCTAAGTAAGATTCAATTCTGATAGCTTGTAGTGTAAATCAATGAGATCTTTACAACAGCATAAAATATACTTACATAATGATATAAATATCAGTGGTCACTCTATATCGTCAATAATATGTCTTAGTAAGATGATATTGAAATGTTTAGTTTGATGATCAAAACATAATGCGATGTCATACAATGATAACTGAGATGAACAAATAAACGTTCCTCAAATGTCTGATGGTCATATTTGATATTCAATAATAAAAAAAAAAGATCTGGATAATCAAGTAAAGTGCTTTTCACTTGTGTTCATCTTGAAATATTACCAAGAATATCACAGTTATTCCTACATTTGCTTCTTAAAAAGCAGCATTAAACCTTACGGTGAAGTATCGCACACCGACATGATCTTCAAGCAGGCGTTCGAAACACACCGCCCAGCTGACCACCCGACTGGCTGGACCATCCGCACCTTGAGGACCACCTGACCCG
The DNA here is from genome assembly GCA_003573665.1 of Oxygymnocypris stewartii. NCBI lineage: Eukaryota > Metazoa > Chordata > Actinopteri > Cypriniformes > Cyprinidae > Oxygymnocypris > Oxygymnocypris stewartii. The sequence continues at coordinate 303,725 of QVTF01021965.1, forward strand.
CTCGATCTCTCTGATAGGCTGGAGCTGCTGCCACGACTGGATGACTTGAAGTTGAGCTCTGTGTGGAAATGACAGCTAGAGATGAGTAAAGCATGCATAAAAAGTGGTTTAAGTGATTGACATGATTCAATGGGTGACCCACTTGTGATCGGATCACAAGACTGACAAGAACAGTGTGTTTAGAGAAATAACACTCACCCCCATCAGAAACCGCCTGGGTCTGCAAGAGCAAACAAACACAATCAGTCTACCATGAAATCAATGGAGGTCTGTATCATAGTCATAAATTAATGCATCACTATTTTAACACCTGCTTGTTTTTTCTCTGAGCTGTATATACACACAGGAAATGGGTGTGTTTGATGTTAGAAAAAGTTCATTAGGAGACATGACATGACACGATTCATCAAACAGCATGTCACATTAGTGAGTTTGGCATTCAGCTGACCCACTGGGCAAACAAACGTCTGTGTGATAGAAAGTGTCATTGCCATGGAAACAATGTGGTAACCTAATTCTGAAATGCTTATTTTCTCAGCGGCTCATCATGCATTTACTTTTCTTCTTAACCACACAATTTGGCAAGCCATCTAAATAAAGATACACCATGGATTTTATATTTATATATGTGTGTGTGTGTGTGTGTGTGCGTTTTATACATCTATATAAAGCTAATAGCAACCTTGCAATTTTTTAATCACAAACAAAAAAAAAGGAGTAAAAGCTTGTGCCAAAGTAGATTTTTGTAAGACTTACCACACTTCTAGGGAGAATTTTATATAATATTATATAAAGCTAATTGTTACCCTTACAGACTTAAAGGAATAGTTCACTCAGAAATTAAAATTTTGGAAGGCACAATTTTTTGACTAGAGAAATAATTTATTTGGATTATGGACTGGATAAAAACGACCAGAGTGGTGTGGATTATTGTGATGTTTTTATCAGCTGTTTGGACTCTCATTCTGACGGCACCCATTCACTGCAGAGGTTCCATTGGTAAGCAAGTGATGGAATGCTAAATTTCTCCAGATCTGTTCATGAAGAAACAAACTCATCTACATCTTCGATGGCCTGAGGATGAGTACATTATCAGCATATGGTAATGTTTGGATAAACTATTCCTTTTACCTAAAAGTAAACATTGTTGCATTTTTAGCATTATATTTACTTGTACGCATTAGGCAGATACTTGTCCTAAACAATTTACATTGCATGCAAGCTACACATCATATCGGTTCACGGTTTCCTTGAACCTGACTTATTTCCAATTACGAATAATTTTTGCCTCTAAAGACGTCCCTAGACTTCTCCAAAACTGCTTTGTCAGATTCAGCTGAATTTCAGGGGACAATTTTGTTCTCAAATCAAACACACAGACCAATTTGCAAATGCAAAGTCCCCTGTGACTGATGGAAAAACGGGCCAAGACTAGTTAAACAAGCCAACCAGAAGAAAACACCTGAAACAGCAGCGACACATTTGCGACTCCTTAAGGCAAACCGCTCACATCTCCCTGTGCCACAATTGGAATTTCTCATAGTTGCAATGCTCAACTAAACACCACAAACCAAAATTCATCACCTTCTGGAATGCAAAAATTCAACAAATCTTTTTCCGATTGCTGAAATGGAAGATTAAACATGATCATGAACCTACAATAAAACAACTCTGAACATATGCAGACAGCCACACACCCATCAAACTGAACCGATCAGTGAAGCTGCATCTCTGAGCTAAAGGAAAACCACCAGCAGGCCTGAACCAGACTTACCATCTGACCTACTGGTACTGCAAGAGTGTTCATTTTCTTGGACATGGCCACATCAGGGTAGGGTCGACCGTGCCCACACAGAGAACGTCGCTCCAAACTGTTTCTCTCTACAGCTACACTGCCTGCCAGCCCTCTTTCTTACAGCTGTCACTTCCTGTTTCAAAGGGAAGTCTTACCATAGCAACACACCGCAAGAGGAACTGTGGTTACTCTGACTAAACCTCTCTTTCGACTGTAAGCAACCCTTTGTGTGGTATGAGACCTATGGTACGGCTCACAAACTCCTGAACTTATCCCGAACCTGGCGAATGAGAGAATCATATAACCAACCACGGTGGATAACCTCAATCCGGTTGGGGCCACAAATGTGCTTAAACAGTCTGTAATGTAACCAGCTTCTTGGTTACTAAAGTATAATACAGAAACATGCATGCACAACGGGCCTGAGAACGTCCATTTCCTTTCATGTGGAGAGAAATTAAGCAACATTTTGTCACAGCATTTGGCATACTGTGACAGTGAATCAGAGCAGAGAGAGTACTGTAGAAAATAATAATAAACTACAAATATAATGAATTACATATGATTACTGTCAGATTAGGGGAAACGGTCAGAAAACTATAGCTTTATCTTAGCATTAAAAATGTTGCATAGCTTACGTAATGCATGTTCTTGTGTTGTTAGTCATCAGGGAATTAACAGTCTCAGTTAAAACTCAACAGTCTCAATTAATAAGAAACAAAAATAAAAAAACATTTAAGAAATTTGAGGCTAAAATAATAATACATAGACAATAAATAAATGAAAATAAAATAAAAGCCATATAACAGAAATGCAAAAAACTAATAAAATTGTATTTTACATTGAGGATAAATGTGACCAAATGCGTTTGCATTCATACAGATTTTCATCATTCTATAAAATGTAATATTTGTATCCACCTGTCCGCTCACCTGGTACGAGCTCGAGCGCATCTTGAACACACGACTCTTGCAGAATTTGATCTGTAAAGTTGCTCCTCTGGCCAGCCGAGAGAAGCTTTGGCTTAAACCTCTAATCGCCACCATAATACCTGCAGTCGAGAACACTAGAGACAGCGTGCGTTTAACCTGCGCGACACGCGTTCGTGTGCGTTTGACGCGCTTCAACTTCAAACAGGTGAACGGAGGATCGACTGTCGCGCATGCGCGGTCCACTTAAATGACCTTTACGTTGCACTGAACAAAAAATTACATTAAATTAAATTAATTCTGGATCAAAACTATACAGAAAGTGCATATGTCACCCGACTGGCTTCATAAAGCTACGAGGTGCTTTGACTTGACCTGACCCGTTGCTAAGTCAGAACAAATGTGATATGCTTTTCTTTTTTTTTATGTAGGATGTTTATATTGGCATATTTTTACAGTGCTTGCTAAATCTAGTTTTAAATGCTTTTTTATTCTTATTTAGCTGCTCAGAACATGGTATGACATTTCTGAAATACGATACTGTGCTTATTTACATGAATATATATATTTTTTTTTAACTTGGTAACACACATTTCCTCTATGAGGTGCCATTTTGCCCCTAAAATATTAATGGTATATTGTAGAGATTAAAATGTGTTCTTTGGACTGCTCAGATGATTTACATGCTGTACACAGCATATGCATGAAGATATACAGAAAAACAAACAAACATAAATTATTTATTTGAGTTCATAGCATGGCAGTGTTTAATGTTTAAAGTGTGCATAGGGCATTTGATGGTTTATGTGCATCTGATGGTATCAGGTTTTTTATTTCTTTATACAGTTGTAAAAGTAAAAAATGTTTACAAGAGGTGTTATGTATATTATCTCAAGATTATGTGCATGTTGATACTGAATACAAATTTCTAAATTATAATATAATACTTGCTAGATTACACAACACACCTTCCATGGAGCTGAATACATTCCTGTGTAGCTCAGTGGTAGAGCATTGCGTCAGCAGCGCAAAAGGTTGTGGGTTCGATTCCCAGGGAACACACATACTAATGAAAATGTATAACCTGACTGTAATTGTAAGTCGCTTTGCGTCTGCTAAATGCATAAATGTAAATGGCATTAAAACAAACTAAATGTACATGTCAAATGAAACATAGATATAAAAAACAATGAATGTCATATAGTCAACAGATCTTTGTGTTTGCTAGAATCCACCGTGCATCACTGTAAGCAAAGTAGTCAGGTGTATATAGATATATATTCCTGTGCCCTCAGGTTCCTGAGGCGATTTGCATGATTATCTGTATCTATATCTGTGTGTAAATATGTTTCTATGAACAGAGCTCTCCTGTCCGAGACACTTGCTCCTGAAACATACAGCTTTAAAATAGCAGGTAAAAGACTTTATAAATATGTGTTATGTGCATTTTAGTCAACTTTATATGTGAGAGAGAATGTCAGTGTCATTTAGGTTTGAATACAGTTTACAACAAAAGTTAAAGAATGAACAGCATTCTTAACTTCAGAAATTCCTGTATTGTTAAAACAAAAATGATTATTTGTTTCAAATTAAATTGAAATAAATGTAAGTAAATTGTAATTAAAGATTATTTGAGTATGTTTTACAGGAAAATACTACATACTAATACACTAAATACTACTATAAACTAAATGTTAATAATGCAAAAAATTCACATTTTAAATTTAGTAGCAATTCCTGAGTGAAAATTGTTAAAGCAAATTATATGTAATTTGTATGTGTGTATGTATGTATGTGTGTGTGTACTGTATGTTATTAGTTTCTTAATAATGGTGAAAATATGTTATAATTGAAGTGAGAAAAAACTAAGAGCAGATGTCAAGTAAAATAAAACCATGTATGAGTCTTGATTTTGTATTTATGAATCATCTTCATCTCACGTCAGGACGCGCGGTCACGAGAATGTTTAGCAGAACGCTGCTTATCATCGTCTGTCTTCATCTCTGTAAGTTTATGACCGGTTTAGTAATTTTGTTATGTTTTTTGTTTTTTAGTTGTATTTATTTTAGTTATTTATTAAATAAAAAATGAAAAGTACCTTGGCATCTAGCTGTAATAAAATAAGCTTCAGTGGTGTGTATTATTTGCATAATATTTTATTTCAGTTCATGTTTATTTTATTTCAAGCTATGAATATGATTTTAATGATTTTGCTTTCAGTTTTGGTTAACAAAAATGACAGCTGCGAGAGGTTAACAGTTAGCTTACAAAAGGATATCAATTTAAAGTTATTCTTTATATTTTGAACCATGTTTTGAACCATGAACTTTATTCAAATAAATATGAAACCACTAGCAGATGATAGGCTATCAGAAATGAAAGTGGCTCGGGATATTGTCAGTAAGTCATGCGTTAGTTAAAAACAAGCAGGAATAATCAAGAAACATCTGGAAATAAATGATCAGTTCCTCCAGTCAGAAATGGAAGTTCAACCCTGTGTTTACCAACCATCATACGATAAAAGAAAACATGACTTCCATTTTTACATGTTGTGTGGTTAATATTTGATCCAGTATATAATTGTCTTTTTCTCTCTCGGTAGGTGCAGGCATTGGACGAGGAGATGAAACGTGTAAACCGCTTGTATGTTGGAACTGTTCTCAACCTCTAGGTAGAAATACAGCAGAGGGTAGAGAACCTGCACAATGTATTTTATATACAACTTAATAAATAACCTGATTATATTTCTTTGTTCTATCTCAAGCGTGTCCACCGTGCCATTTCAATTCATCTAACTGCACCAACGGTCAGTTACTTTTAGTTTTTGATTCTGAATTTAAAATGTACTGAAATGCTCATTTCATATTTGAGTGTATTAAAAAAGAGATATTCTAGTCTAGGAGACAGAAAAGTTTTCTAATCAACAGCGAATGCTATGAAATACAAAAATGTATTATGACTTTTTACTCACACTTCTGCGATGTAAACAGAAAAAAAGAATCGCAACATATAAACTTAGAACTACAAAATATTCATTTAGAATTATGACTTTTTTATTGATATTCTGAGTTTATATGTCGCAAATCTGGCTTCATTCCCCTTAAAACTCTGCTTTTAAATCTCACATCTCTGTTTATTCCCCACTAAGGAATAAAAAAAATAAAAAGGTAATTCACTTTTTTAAATGAACAATTCTGACATTTTTCTCACAATTCAATAAATTTTTATTTGGGATAAACCCCTTGAGATGCATCATCTCGTTTTCAAGGGGGTCCTAAAACAATTGCAAGTTTTATATCGCGCAATATTTTATTTTTCTCAGAATTGTGAGATATAAACACAATTTTGGAGAAAAAAATATGAATTGTGAGATAAAAGGTTGCAATTACTTTTTTTATTGTTTTATACAGTGGTGGAAACAAGCTTCCAAACTAATCAGAAATGTCTGAAAACATAAAATACAAAATATATAATGACAAAGATTATTCGGTTTTTGAGAATGCATTAAATCTGTTCCCATTCTCCTTTTCCCCAGATGTCCTGACAAATTGCACAATAAAAGGTACATGCCCTGTGCATTATTGCCTGAAACACGGATCAAATCAATACTACTGGAGATAGAGATTAACCCTCAAGAAAAAATGACTTAATCTGTTAGATATAATTTGTAAACAGGTGAATTGTATGATGAGCTTTGACCTTTTGCTCTCCTTCCCAGATTTTAATGTGACCATATACACCTCTTCCACCAAAGTTAAAGAGGGTACGACCGTGAATCTAAACTGCACTCATGACGTTCCCGAAGGCACCATCAGCTGGCTAAAGGACAATGATTTACAGCAAGAAAAAAAAGAAACATTTCAAATCAAGCACATTCTAAAAACCGCAGTCTTCACCTGCAATGTTGATAGTAGTTGTGGGAACTACGACTCTACTATAACAATTTATGTAGAAGGTGATTGTACTGCTCTTCATTTCTGACTGATTGGAATAAATGACCATGATATCAAATAATAATAATAATAATAAACGATGAATAAATGAATACATTAATTTAAATCTTTATGCCATTCATAATTTTATTTTATTTTATTTTAAATATGTTGTTTTTATATTAAATAGATAGACAGATAGTATATACAGTGGATAGTATTTCTAATGTCCCTCTTGTTTTCTTTCTCCTTTTCAGCTGCTAATAATTTGCTGTTTTTACTGATTTGTGTCGGAGCAGCAGCTGCTCTCCTCATGCTGTTTGCAATAGTCATGAAGATCTCACTCAAGAGAGGACAAGGTACATTTATAACCTTCTGCAATTAAACAAACGCATGATGTCCTACTGTATTTCATACCATCTCTCTCTCTCTCTCTCTCTCTCTCTCTCTCTCTCTCTCCCTCCCCCCCCCCCCCCTTTCTCTCTATCTCTCTCTCTCTCTCTATCTCTCTCAGCTCAGAGTCAGGCCAGGAAGAGACGAAGACAGCAGAACCTGGAGAACATCCACAGCAGTGTGAACACCGTCACCAGCTACTACTGAGAGACAGCATTTCCACCGCTGAAGCTCCTGATCCAGAAACGTTTCCATTCTACACTCAAAAAAATATTTAGACCTATATTTAGGATTTATGCTTTTGAATTGCATATTCAATTTCCATCCATTTGGAGTACACAATTTCAACGCAAGCTAATTGAGCTTTTAAAATGAACTCAATGAATTTCATATGCAATTCAAATCCATTTTGTTAACATATTATGATTGAATGATTTGGTGTGAAGTTGACTCGCTGGATATATGGCTATGGAATGGAATGACATGTTTTTTTAAGCAAGTTTAACTAGTTGGGTCATCCTAAAAACATGCAGAAATGGAAAATGTGAAAAACAGTGATCATCCAGTAATCAGTGAAAACAGCAGACGAAGGAAGATTCAGGTGCAAACACTTTATAATTAGGTTCCAATTGTTCATTTTACTTCGAAAGCATTTATTCATTTGTGATAATTTTGATTCCAACATTTTCTAATACATAATTAACATTAACAAAAGTTGTATGTTAATGTTGTTAAATTGACCTGAGCTAACATGGACTAACAATGGACATTGTATTTTTATTAATTGATGCTAACAAAGATGAATAAATACTGTAACATCGTATTGCACATTGTTAGTTAATGCATTATAGTTAATAAATTAAACCTTATTGTAAAGTGTTACCTTGTTTTCTTGTGTAAAACAGGTAGAACTCAACATTCTAGGTACATGTATAATTAGTTTAGTTTTGCTTTACATTGTGTTTTATTAGCCTTTATTGCACATTTCACATTGTAAATATCTTGTATTTTTACCATTCCAACGGGGTGTGTCAGTTACGTACTTATTTACTATTCTATGCAGTTGTGAGGCATAAATGCACTTTAAATGTACAGATGATGCACTCAATTTACCAAAAAATGTCACTCAAATGTCAGCTTTAATTACGTAGTGGAGTGGGAGGGGCTATCAGACGAAATAACCTGATTCATACACTAGTACCAATGTACAATGAATGTATGGGGTATAGTGCATTATTTGGGACACAACTTATGTTATGAGTTAAACTATACTGTGTAGTTTTCATCTTACTACATTAAAGTATAACATTTTCACTGAGTTTTTGTATTGTAGCACCTTTTTCAGCGGTTTTTGACACATGCGTGATTCTTTGAGTATCTGTATGATTTCTTTTGTTTAATATTTTTAGAAAGACAGGAGCTATTTTTTCTGTTGAACAGGAGAGAAATCACAAATGGGATTTCTTTAACCTCTTAATTGTTTCTCCTAACGCAATGAGATTAGAGAGCAAATTGAGACTCTTGATTATATTGCTTGTGCTCAGATTTGTCATTTTAAAAGTAAAAAATCTCACAATCAACTCAAACTTTTTTCATGAACTCTCTCAAGATCAAACAATCTAATCTGCTATTGTTTTGTATGTCACCAATTTTGCATTTTTATATCTTCAAGGGAACAGAGTTGAAGAGAAGCCTAGCATAGCATCGCTTGCTCAGCAGTGGATCTTCTGCAGTGAATGGGTGCCGTCAGAATGAGTCCAAACAGCTGATAAAAACATCACTATAATCCACACCACTCCAGGGGCCTCATTTATAAAATATTGTGCAGACACCATCCTAAATTTGATCTTACGATCATCTCTCAAATATGCTTGCATGTGATTCATAGATTGAACGTACAGACAGGAAACACGCGTATGCCTCTCTTTCAGATGTGAAATCTATGAATCGCAAATGATCTTGAACTTGCACGCAACTGAATGGTTTCAGCTCTCTGCCTTGACTCATAATTAATGTCATTAACATATAAAAGATCACCAATCATCATAATTTAGAACAGCGATCTGCAAGAGCAGCTTACATTTTCAAAACTCTGCAGTACTCCAACAAGAAGTTTGTACCTCTGCTCAGACCCTGACGTGACGTTAAATACTTTTCCATATCAAAGATTTACAAATATGAGCGCTGGTGTGGATTTAAGCGTAAGCACACTCTACAATCAAATCTGTGCGTGCGCACACTTTATAAGTGAGGCCCCAGTTCATCAGTTAATGTCTTGTGAAGCAAAAAGCTATGTAAGAAACAAATACAGCATTCAGACTTTTTAACTTTAATCTGTCACATCTGACTAAAATATAAGTTCATATCCAAATTAATGCTTCCTCCAGTGAAAAAGTCCAAACCCTGTTGTCCACTGACATCAAAGTCCACCAACATGTTAGTTTAGAACAGATCTGTGCATATTTCTCTCCTGATTCAGACAAGATGACTTTATCACTGGAGAAAACTATTTTATGGATAGAGGACTATTTTAGCTGGAAGCAACAGTTTGAAGTTTAAAAAACGTCATAATGATGGAGTTGTTTCCTACAAACATGCAACTTTTCTCATCACAAGATGTTAATTGACAGACAGAAGTCATGTGGATTACTTGTGGATTATTGTGATGTTTTTATCAGCTGTTTGGACTCTCATTCTGACGGCACCCATTCACTACAGAGGAGCCATTGGCGAGCAAGTTATGTAATGCTACATTTCTCGTTTCATTTTTTATTATTTCTTATTTCATAATTTCTCAAAACTCATCGACTTTAACCCTGTAGTAACAGTACTGGTTAGCAGGGTTAGTAAGTCACAGTGATTCCCCTCAGCACCTCCTGCTAGAGATAATTCTGCTAAAGACTCAGTGGGGTGGGAAGGAGAGAGACACTAATTCCGTCTTTCCTAATCCTCCATTCTGCAAGTCTTCTATGCTCAATGATAGAGTCCAGAACAACACAAGCTAAACATTGCATATCTCTATCACACTCACAAACCCCTGAATATGGGAGAGAGATTGTCAGCACAGTGGTAATTGTAATTTAAATACACATTCATAAACCTGCGGAGACAAAGGGAGAATGTAAGGCAACCAGGACGGGACAGAAGCCAAGATGGGTGAAGCTCCAAAGGTACGGTTGTCACTTTCTCTGTGTTAGTATCACCACCCAGTACATTTGTGATCAGAAAGCCCTGAATACACTTTTTAAAATTGTCTATGTTTGGCTGGATGCAATAATTTACACATTAACGTATTAGACATACAATTATATATTTGAAATGCAAGTTAATTTGGATTCAGCGCCTGCAAATTACATAAACATAATCATAGTATGTTCAGCAATCTAGGATAAATTCTGTACGTTTTAGGTGTGAGTTCAATCTAGTCTATATATGTTCTGAGATGATTAGTGTTGTCTTAGAAAGAAAGGTGCCTAAGCAATCAGCGATAGGTCACGTGACCCAGATAAATCTCATTACTATAAGCCTTAACCACGCGAATGGAGCCTGGCAGACTGATCTGTGCATTACTCTGAGAAACTGCATCTGGTAACGGTGCAATAGTCAACTATTTGACTGCTAATTTAAACTGCAGATTTCTTAAATACATGCTTCATGTGCTAGATGAAATTTGCTAAAGCAAAGCACCATTAGATTAATCTGTTCACCTCAGAATGAGGCTTAATCTGAGTTTGAGAAAATATCCCATGCATGCCCCTTAAAGAAGTAGAACATCAGTATTATTGCATTATTATTAGGCAATTTTGCATTTAATTAAAAAAAAATGTGGGGGGGGGTTAGGGATTTAAATAAACCAGTGTTATATTTGTGTAATTAATAATTTACACTTTATAGTTTTTATTCATGTATATTTTATCAATTTATTATTAAATTATTTTTGGTTCTAATTTTTTTCAGGTTTTATTCAATTTGTTGCGTTCTTTTCATTTGTATTAATTTATTTTTATGTCTACATAGCATTCATCAATTTTATCTGTCAATGTTTTATAATTTTTTAAATAAAACAAAAAAAGCTGATATAAAACAATTCTTTTTAACAAGTCTAATTTTTAATATGCTATTTCAGTTAAATGTCAACATTTAAGGTATAACCCTTTACCTTTAAATAAATAAATCATCAGACCACAATTTTATAAGCAATAGATTTACATTTTTGGCTGGCGAATGCTGACACATTGACCCAGCATTCCATGTTCCGGAAATGTTAGTTTGTGGTTATAAATAATTACATCTATTAAGAAATGTTCCTAAAAAGTAGCAACATAAAACGTATCATTACTAAACAATGGTGCAAGCAATGCAAAGATAATTGAAATTTAATTTGCTTTGAAATATAAGTCAAATGCATAAATGTGAACGTAAGAATGTTCCTAAAACATTAGAAACTGTTAATGGCAAAAACTGATACAAATAACTAAATTCAATCAGGCTCAAAATATTTTTTGTTCTTGTTGGCAAACAATTTACCTTTTAACAATATAAAGTCAGTATGCTTGAATAATATGAGTGTTTGTGCTTTTTAGGGTTTGCTCTCTGTGATGCAGAAGCTGAAGGGATCCGCAGAGCTGGAGCTCAGAATAGTTCTGTTGGGTCTGGACAACGCTGGTAAAACCACACTGCTCAAGTGTCTCGCCTCAGAGGACGTGAACACCATCACACCAACACAGGTGAGTCTAAACACACAAAACCAGCCCTGCTGTCTGCTGAAAACCCAACATAAACCAGCAGGTTTAGCCTTGTGAAGATCTTCTTGTCCAGTTTGTGGCTTATCCTGACCAAGAACTGCTCACGTAGACAAGAAGAAACCATATCTGACTGGCAAGTTTTGAAACAACTGTCTCCTAACTGAACCTCAAAAGTGAGTGATTCGGAACACTTCTTAAAAATAAAGGTTCCAAAAGGGACACTCATGGCAATACCATAGAAGAACCATTTTTGGTTCTCCAAAGAAGCTAGAACAATTTTTCTTCTTAGTGTGATCATTACTTATTTAATAATAAAGCAATATTTGGTAACACTTTACTTTAAGGTGTCCTTGTTCTTGCAAATGTTACATGTACTTAATATAATAATAATAATAATAAATTAAGCATAATTACAGTGCTCAGCGTAAATGAGTACACCCCCTTTGAAAAGTAAAATTTTAAACAATATCTCAATGAACACAAAAATATTTTCCAAAATGTTGACAAGACTAAGTTTTATATAACATCTGTTTAACTTATAACATGAAAGTTAGGTTAATAATATAACTTAGAGAACAAAATTTTCAGTTTTACTAAAATTAGGGTGATGCAAAAATGAGTACACCCCACAACAAAAACTACTAAATCTAGTACTTTGTATGGCCTCCATGATTTTTAATGACAGCACCAAGACTAAAACTAAGCCAAAACCTAATCCTAACCCTACACATATAGAAAGTACATGTAGTTAATTAAAATTACTCAGTACTTAAATAAATAATTACACTTTAACAAGTACACCTTAAAATAAAATGTAAGCCAATATTTAAGTGTTACCAATACTTTTGTATCAAATTACATATTGTTTGATTTTCAAATTATACAAGTTATTTTGTGCGATGTTGACCAGTAAGATGTCTCCAGGGCTTTAACATCAAAAGCGTGGCCTCTCATGGGATGAAACTGAACGTGTGGGACATCGGCGGACAAAGAAAGATCCGTCCTTTTTGGAAAAAATACCTAGAAAACACTGATTTATTGGTGAGAAGCGACTGCATTCACAATACCAATTTTCTGTCAATTGTCACAATTTGCTAACAAACAAAGATGTTTGTTGGTTCATCTGTAGGTTTATGTCATAGACAGCGCTGACAAGAAGCGGTTTGAGGAAACAGGATTGGTAAGGCGGGAAATCATATGCAAATACAGTTCCTAGAATCTTCCCACAGTACAAAGGTTGTTTGTTTGTTACGTGTTAGCAGTGAACGGTGTTAAATTACACAGTAAAACATGATACAACATAGCCTACAATGGGGTCCAAAAGTCTGACACCTTATTTAAAAGCTGCAATTTCTGTCTTTTAGACCAATAAATTAACACAATTTTAAAGCAAAATAAGTTTCCCTCAGGAAAGTTAATATATTCGAATTAGAAGACAGATTGGCAGCATTTGACTACAGACTTGTGGAGGGCACTGGATGTTGTGACCTAAATATGAATGCTGGTGTTACATGCATGCTCTAGGAGCTGTCAGAGCTGATAGATGAGGAAAACCTTGCAGGCGTTCCCATCCTCATCTTTGCGAATAAGCAGGATCTGGGTACGGCGTCTCTGGCCAGCGAGATCGCCGAGGGTTTGAACCTGCACACATACAGAGACCGAGTCTGGCAGATCCAGGCCTGCTCGGCGGTCACAGGAGAGGGTGTACAGGTGAGGGACAGCAGGGGCGCTGACGGGTCAGATACAATCAAAACCACATAACTAGTGTTACAGTGGTAGCAAAAATTATTAGAACACTAGTATTTTCACCTGCTAAAAAAAAGCGGGTGGGTGAAAATACAAGTGTATTAATAATTTTGGCCACCACTGTGCATCTAATTACATTATAGCAGTCTGAGGGGTAAAAACTGCATACCAGCCATCATCTAAATCTTCCCATATTTTCTCTGTGTATTTTCAGGATGGTATGAATTGGATCTGTAACAACCTCGTCAACAGGAAGAAATGAACCTTTCTGCCATATTATACCTTGTGAGCTGAACAAGCATATAACAAAACCGTGCGATAACCACATGATTTCCATGTAATCTGTACAATAAGGTCAAAGTGCTCCAAAGGTGTTTGCATTTTCCTTTAAATATATTGTTTGTTTGTAAAAGAATAATTGGTTTTATTTGTTAAGATTTGCCTTTAGTGTCTCAGTTTAGTATATGACAACATTTTAAATTTCACAATTATCATACTGAGTGTATGAACTAGAGACTGACTTTAGAAAAGCAATTAGAAATGGGGTGCATTCTGTAGACAGACGTCTCTCACAAACAATAATAGCTAACTATTTTGTTTGAGTAGGCCTGTTTTAAAATGAATCATGATATTGCACTGTAATAATTAGTGGATCATCAGAGAAGATTTTGTCTCGGTGTCTGTTCTTGTTTTCCTTATAATAGCAAATTAATAAAATAAATAAATACATTTACTGTACATATCAAAATAACTTATTACTTCATCTATTTGTTTTGTCTTTAAGATGTAAAAAACGAATAAATTGATAATTTATCACATATTCCATTTAATTTCCTATTTGGAAAGGACTAACAGGCAAGGGAAAGACAGCTCTTTAAAATAGTTTTGTCATTATGGACAAAATATAGTTGTTACAAAGGAACAATTAAAGGAAAATGAAAGGAAAACAATGTGTTGTGTCATTTTCTCACCCACAAGATGCTGCACACCTGTGTGACTATTTTTCAGCGTAAGACAAAGAAATGTATTCAAGATGACGAAGCAAATATGTCGTTAATTGGCTCAATATGTTTCAGGTTTCTTTCTTTCTCTCCATCCAGCAGATGGCAGCATATATTATGTACTTTGCATGACAATAAAGCTCTCCAGCTGTTGACAGACAATGATAAATGTATTCAACATATCTGCCTTTTCAGCCAGCACAGATTTCAAATGACACCAAAACACAGATGATGAACAATTTAACATGAAATCAGTCATCAGTGCAGTAAACTTTATCAAATAAATAGATAGATAAATAAATATATCTATCTATCTATCTATCTATCTGTCTGTACATCTATGTATCTGTCTATCCGTCCATCCATCCATCTATCCATCCATCCTACATATCTGCCTATGAGAACCCATAAACATACGCTTCTGCATCTCATCTCAACGTAATTGACATAATTTGTAATTACACATGTGCCAAAGCATTAGCAATTTGCTCAAATCAATAAAAAAATCCAATCAAGAAGCTAATTGTTCAGAGATCTGTCATTCGAGAATTGAGCCAAAGTAATTGAGGAAAAACTGTAATGTATAATCTATCTGTCTGTCTACTCCTCTCTGTTGAGTTGGCACGTCACTGATGTCATGTTCAAGCTCTCATCCACTCAGTGAGCGTCTCTATGGCAACATCAACTGTCTCTCCTCCCTCCTCTCTCTCCAGCCTTTCTTAATTTCTTCGTTTCTTTCGCCCTGTCGCATGGAAGCGTTCAGTGAGCAGGTTCAGTAATGCAAACACAAGTGGACTGATCTTCAGAAAGATCACTTATACAGATAAGAACTGACAGCAGTTTCACTCGACTGGGTGAGTCTCTTTAATTCTGCCTCCTGTCAAGCTTTTAATTAAGAGAGAGCTTCTGGAGACCAAAAGACAAGATTATACATAATGTTTCTTTGAAATACAATACATGCTCATTTTTGACCGAGCCGTTACATTAGGTACCTGTAGTCCAACCTTGAATACAAATTAAAGTTGACTTTTCCAACCAATTGACTAAACGTTATATGCTGTTTAGTATTGTATAGACCTGACATTCTACTTATTATATATTACATAATATATGTAGAAATTGCTACAAAAAATCTGTTTCAAATATATTCTGTTCTATTGAACTTTCTGTTCATTAACAAATAATGCAAAAAATATTAAGCAGCACTAATTTTTTCATTGTTTAATGTTTTTTATGATAACAAGAAATATTTATTGAGCAGCAAATCAGCATATTAGAATAATTTCTGAAGGGTCATGTGACACTGGAGTAATGATGCTTTGATCACAGGAATAAATTATATTTGAAATTGTAATTATAGTCACACTATTGCTGCTTTGGTGAGCATATGAGACTTGTTTAAAAATATAAAAAACTGTCTTCCCCTCTACACCAGGACAATTCCCATAATTCCCCTCGCCGTCATGAGTGGTGTGGCACACCTCAGCTCTGAGGGGTATGTCGGCGGTGGGAATGTGACGTCTGCAGTGACCCCGACATTCAGCCCTGGGTTCCCATCTGAAGACACGTACACACACGTTCACACCATCCTCATAGTCATCATCTTCTGCATCGTCTGCTTCCTGCTCTTGGTGGCGTTCTTCTACGCTTTCTGCTTCTACTTCACGCTGCAGACATCACCCAAAGACGGGCAGAAAAACTCCAGCTGCAGTCTGGACAGAGAGGACGCCACCTTCAGACGCAGCTCCTCCAGACCCTCGCTGGAAAACACCATCTGAGGAAGACTCCAGATCCTGTTTGTTTTTATTTCCTTATGTATTTTTCTTCCCTTTATTTATTTATTTATTAGGAATACACACTGCAAAGTAAATGAATTAGAAATGCATTTACTCATCATATTTAAAATGTATAAATAATGTAAAAATGATATATATAAAATATTATTATGTAAAAAGTTCAATGTTGCTGTGACAGTCAAAACATTTGTTCAGATTTGACTGACAGTCAAAACAAACGAATGATTTCTATTTTGCTGTTCTGTTTTGCTAAATGCTGTTCTTTTCAACTTTATATTCATCAGTAAATCCTGTAATAGAATATATTACAGTTTCTACAGAATATTAATCAGCTACAAAATTAATATTTCTACAGAATATGAATCATCAATTTTCAACACTGATAATAATCAGAAATGTCATCATATTAGAATGATTTCTGAACGATCATGTGACACTGAAGACTGAAGTAATGATCCTAAATATTCAGCTTTACATCAGTGAAATAAAATACATTTTAATATTAAAATAGAAAATGCGTATTTTAAATTATAATTAAAGCATGCCTTGTTTAAAGTTCTTTATTATTATTATTATTGTCTTAAGGAACAAATACTGGACAAATCTTACGAAAACTAATACATGTTCAGGTTATATTTAACCATCATTAAAAAGCAAATAATATAGACTACCATTCAAAAGTTTGATTGATTTATTTAGATTTTATTTTAAAGAAAGTAATCATTTTATCGAGGACATGTTAAATTGATCAAAATTGACAGTAAAAATATGCTCAATGTCCAATAAAACATATTTTCAAAACTTTCTACTTATTAAATAATCGTAAAAAATGCATAAATGTTTCAGCACAAAAGCTTATATTAAAAAAAAACATTCTAAAATGAAAAAGACTTGTTTCAAATTGTACTAACCTTTTACAATATTACTGTTCTTACTGTATTTTTGTTTAAATAAATGCAGCTTTGGTGATGAGAAGAGACTTCTTTCAAACACATAAAAATCGTATAGACCAATTTTAAATGGTAAATAAAATTCTGTCATTATTTAATGTCAAGTAAGTACTTCCCGATTTAGCATTCTGAAAGAAAAGTATATATTATCTAAATGTCTAATTATTTATACATCATGGTATTATTTGTTGCACTACTTAATTTATGCCAATGTAATTTATTTATTTATTTAAATCGTTGTTTCTGGACAGAATGGTTTTAATTACTAACTGAGAATCGGGTGGAATGTGCTTAATTGCCATGCAAATAATGTCAAAAGAAATACATTTATAAATAATAATAATAATAATAATCAACAGAATAAAATAACCTACAATTCATTTTTCTAAACCTAAGGTTTCATTTTCTCTAATACAAACATTTTATTGATATGACCTTTTCATTTTTATCAAGAGATTCATTAAAAATGAAAATATGACATATTTGTCAATATAAAGCATGAAACCAGCAAAAGGAACAGAGATTTATAAAGCTTTAACCTGAATGAGACTGAATACAGATGAGAACCCAACACAATAAGCACATTTCAGTTCAATAATACCTCTAATCTATTTACAAGACAATCCAGTGAATCCAGTTTACAGAATTATTTGGGAGAAATATGCAGATCAATCGCCATATGATTCTGAGGATGGACTATGAAAGTCAAAAAGGCTGAAACAGCTTTAAAAAAGACTCTCAGAAATCAATTTCGAAGCCATGCCATGATCACTATGTTTAGTACACAGAGCACATGGGGCTCTTCTCAGAGCCGTGGGAATAGCACGATCCAGCGGGAGACTCCATTATTGAATCTCGACCGTTAAACTCAGCCGAGTCGAGTTCAATGTCCTGTCCAGTCCTGCAGATTGCTGTCCTGAAGAGTGTCCTTATAATGAGACTGAGAGACAGTGTTTGATATTATCATGTGTTGTGGTGTAATATCTCATCACTCGTTCACACAGGCACAGAAATCACAGCTCTCACCTTCTTCAACCCGACACTCCTCCATCGACTCCTCCAGAGAGTTCCCAGAGGTTTCCATCTTCATGCGGTGAGAGCGGATAGATTACACATCGTCCTCATCCTCACCTGCCACCGAGGGGAACACCTGAGGACCAGAATCCATCAGAAAAAACAGTGTTCTTAGCCATTCTGATAACGGCTTTTTAAAAACACTCATTCTCAACAACAACAAAAAAGTGTAATAATAAAATTATTAATCATTAATAATGATGATAAACGTTTAAGTGATCAATACTAATTATTTGTATTTATAGTATTAAGTAAAAATATATAACAATTAATTTAATAATTTAATATAACAATAATACATAAATAATTCATTAATTTAATAATATAATATAACAATAATAAATTGTGACCTCTCTGTAAAAACCAGGCTGTTTTTCTGAGATAACGAGCATCAAAGTTTGATTACAAGCATTAATTTCACTATGATTTCAATATTCGACATGGCCTTACTCGGTCAATATTAAAGATACCGAGAAAATATTTTCACAGAATGTTCTTTACAATATGTAGGATGATTTTATGTAGAAAATAGTCAATCTCAAAAAAATGACTTTGAGCTGGGTTTTCATAGAGAGGGTCACAATTAATAATTTGTTCAATATGAATAATATAATTATATTTATATGCTGTATGTTATACTAATGTACAATAGGACATACAATACATACACTATGCGATAATATTTATATGAATTATAATACACAAGAACAATAATAATAAAAACAATAAATCATCATCTTCATTATTATCATTATTATTATTAACTTTCATAATGTGACATTTCTGAGTAAAGCTACATATATAAATTTAAATAAAAATAAATTACATAAAGATAAAATAATAATGATTTACAATAAGACTTAGAAACATCCATTAAGCACCATAACTAGATTACATTTTGAATTCATGTTGACTTTAAGTTCCGATCATTGCTTCAAACTCCAAGCTAACTTCTCTAGTCATTTGAACTCTTTTGCTCCTAATATATCATGCATTTACCAGCTCTTCCTCATCGATGGGCGGTTCGGGGACAGAGATGGCAGCTTTACTGATGATCTGGGCTTCAAACTACGGGCAGGCGGCTTGAGCGTATCAGTCAACTACAGTAAACTTGACTGTAGTTGACTGATCGGTCATATCTTTCAAATGAAACCATTATCCCTGTATTATGTTAAAATTACAAGTATGAATGTTATGTTCTGGATCACACTGATAATTTGAATCAATACATGTCACAAATTATTATAATTTTTTTGTTTGCTAAAGCAGCGTCACTATTATTATTGCTCATTATTCTTTCCTCAGTATAAACAGCATTAATTATAAAGGTGGTCAGACAGGTCTCGGATCAGTTCACTGGACCTCAGGTGGTCCTGTTTGAGAACGTCTTGGTAAATAAGCTTTGGGTTGATTTTTCAGTCCAGTTACTTAGCGACTGATCTTGATGGTGATGGTACCGCGTCTCTCGAAGATAAAGTGGCTTCCTTTCAGGTGCTCATAAGTAGCGCTGCTCAGCTGTATGTGCATTTCCTATAAATAACAGATCAGTCGATCAATAGAGTCAAATGTCAATCAGACAGCAGGCATTCAGTCCTGTGAACGGCCAATAGGAGTTCAGTTCTGTTATAAATCGAGGAACGCTCAATAAAATCCTTAAACTTTCCATCTACCTTCCCATTGCTCTCCATGGCAGAAGCCGTGTGGACTGTGTCACCATGAAGACCGTAGCGAGGCATCTTGTGACCTTCGACCCCAGCCACCATCATACCAGAGTGAATTCCTGAGAGAAGCATGACACAGGTCAAAATAAAATATCAGTGCAAAGTCCTTGTCCATTCAAAATGTTTAATAAAATAAAATACTGTATACAGTTAATTCAGTTAATTATTAAGAAAAGACGTACCCACACAAATCTGGATGTTGTTTCCATTGGAAGGGTCTTTGAGATGATCAATAGAACCAACCATCTAGAGCCATGTCACACATATTGTGAGCGTGATACTTGGTCTTTTCTGGAGCGCCTGTCACCACCATGTAGGCACCCCCAATAGTTTCAACCTGAAACACACACACAAGACAATCCAGTGAATCCAGTTTACAGAATTATTTGGGAAAAATATGCAGATCAATCGCCATATGATTCTGAGGATGGACTATGAAAGTCAAAAAGGCTGAAACAGCTTTAAAAAAGACTCTCAGAAATCAATTTCGAAGCCATGCCATGATCACTATGTTTAGTACACAGAGCACATGGGGCTCTTCTCAGAGCCGTGGGAATAGCACGATCCAGCGGGAGACTCCATTATTGAATCTCGACCGTTAAACTCAGCCGAGTCGAGTTCAATGTCCTGTCCAGTCCTGCAGACTGCTGTCCTGAAGAGTGTCCTTATAATGAGACTGAGAGACAGTGTTTGATATTATCATGTGTTGTGGTGTAATATCTCATCACTCGTTCACACAGGCACAGAAATCACAGCTCTCACCTTCTTCAACCCGACACTCCTCCATCGACTCCTCCAGAGAGTTCCCAGAGGTTTCCATCTTCATGCGGTGAGAGCGGATAGATTACACATCGTCCTCATCCTCACCTGCCACCGAGGGGAACACCTGAGGACCAGAATCCATCAGAAAAAAACAGTGTTCTTAGCCACTGTTCTGTTCTTAGTTACACACACACACACACACACACATCAGTGTGAGAAACATCTGTATCAATATGTGATCATCCTGAAACCACAGAAGAAATAAGCTCACCTTAAACACTCTGTGTTTCTCACATGGTGTTGAGCATGGAGACCACCTGCATGGGTGTAATATGACTGCAGATACGAGTGAAGCCTAATCCTCCTAAGGATTTTGGGAGAAACATCTGAGACACTGTTGAGACTAAAATGAGAAATACACAAGAAGCAAAGCTAAGATAAGTAAGAGCAACCACTGAGCAATAAAATATTCCTATAATTGAGTCTTGATAGAGATTGAAGAAAGACGATAAAGAGACATTCTCTGTTTCTTCCACCACATTCTCAGTTTTGATTTTTTTTTCTCAAATATTTCTTGTCTCATTTGTGTCTTCTATTTCTCCTAAGCAATTTTAGGAGAAACGTCTGAAATGCTGTTGATACTAAAATGAGAGATATCTCATCTAAATCCCCTGTGCTTAGGAATAGCAACCACTGAGCAATACATTTTTCCTATGGGGTTGTTGTTTCCATGTTTATTACATTTACATTTATTCATTTAGAAGACGCTTTTATCCAAAGCGACTTACAATGGAGGAATACAATAAGTGATACATTTTAAAGAGGCAAACAGACACAGGACGTGCTTGTAATACAACATTTCAGGCATTGTTCAGGGCAAAAACTAGCCAGACAGGGAGAGAGAGGTTAAGGAAAGAGAGCAATGATGTTTTTTTTTATGAAGAAGAAGAAGAAGCAAGGTGAAGTCAAGTGATGACGGAAGAGATGAGTTTTCAGGTGTTGCTTGAAAATTGTCAGGGACTCAGGGACTCATAAAAATTAAAACATTGTAAAATATCTTACAGATTCCAAACTTTGTTATGGTAATTCGCATGGTAATTAAAGTGACATTTATTTCAACTTTAATACAGAAAAAAGCAACCATACAGAAAAGAGATTGTAAACTTCTTTATACATCAATTGTGTCCCACAGAAATCAGCAAGATTAAATGCAGAGAAGATTGGAAAAATGTTGCAAAAAAAAATCTTAAGCTCTCATATTGTGCTCAGATCAAACATCACAGATCTCAATATGAATTCAAATAGTTCACAGTTCCTTCACACTCTCACGAGACTAAATGATCTGAGATCTCCAATGACAACAAACACAAATACACACAGACATAAAACATACTGAAGCAAAGCTGGCATCAGGTTTTTACCGTGGGGGTCAGCAGGGGTGCGCCAGGGACTAAATGCTTTGCCCCATTTAGCTCCTGTCGCTTGGCTAAATTAGTAATGATGATGTCATCGGGCAGGGGCTGAGATGAGTCTATAGAAACCAGCTCCATGCTGCTGCGCTCTCACACTCAAACAGATCAGCCAGCACATCATCTTCTCCAGCACACACTCAGGTAAGCCAGAAGCTCGCTCGTCTGGGTTCAAAGGATGTGTGTGTGTGTGTGTGTGTGTGTGTATGTGTGTGTGTGGTCATCTAATCTGCACAGCAGGTGTGTAAGCGCACAGTGTGTCCAATCAGATGTAATCTATCAAATCTGAACTTTTAGCATGACAAAATGCTTTCTGTAGCTTCAATGAAGGGTAGCTAAACTAAGCCAATTAATTTAGTGGCGATAAAATACTTTAATAAAAATTGCTCCAATGAAATAAAAACACATACAGTAACTCCAGGCAAAAGATTCTGTCACAAAGCGTTAATTATTCAAGTCATTTCACACAGTACAGTATTATCAAAAAATTACTTTCATTAGGTACCAATATTTACTCTCTTGAGTTGACTTTTATGGGCATTTTTTTACCATATAAAATACCCTGCATGTCATCTTTTATGTCAAACAATAATCCAAAATCAGTTATCATATATACTGTTACCTATTAAATCAACATGTAAGTCATATTTTATGCAATGCTATTGTTGATATGTCAAACAATTTAATCCAAAATCAGTATAATCATCGATATGGTGATTACTCATTTCACAAAGTCAACAAATGTATGTAAGCTCTTTTATGATTTTGCAGGTGTGGTGAGGCAATCAGGGTTGATGAGTGAATGGTGACAGCTGTGTGATTGGTGTAATGGTGGACGGGAATGTGTGAGTGCAGTGCATGATGGGAGATGTAGTCCATGGGTGATGTGCAGTTTGAGTGAGTGGTAACCAGATTCATGACAGAGCCCCCCCCCAAAGAGCGGCTTCCAGACGCTTACACAAAGCATACTCCAGGAGGGTGGTGGAGCGGAGGTGGAACCGGGGGAGGGGACGGAGGGCCAGGTCCATGTGGGGCCAATGAGACAGGAGCCCACCAGGGCGGGGCGGAGGAGACAGCAGAGACGTGAAGTGACACTGGGTAAACTGCTGTGGCGTGAGGTGACTCTGGCAGGTCGGCGGAGACGTGAGGTGACTCTGGCAGGTCGGCGGAGACGTGAGGTGACTCTGGCAGGTCGGCGGAGACGTGGAGTGACTCTGGCAGGTCGGCGGAGACGTGGAGTGACTCTGGCAGGTCGGCGGAGACGTGGAGTGACTCTGGCAGGTCGGCGGAGACGTGGAGTGACTCTGGCAGGTCGGCGGAGACGTGGAGTGACTCTGGCAGGTCGGCGGAGACGTGGAGTGACTCTGGCAGGTCGGCGGAGACGTGGAGTGACTCTGGCAGGTCGGCGGAGACGTGGAGTGACTCTGGCAGGTCGGCGGAGACGTGGAGTGACTCTGGCAGGTCGGCGGAGACGTGGAGTGACTCTGGCAGGTCGGCGGAGACGTGGAGTGACTCTGGCAGGTCGGCGGAGACGTGGAGTGACTCTGGCAGGTCGGCGGAGACGTGGAGTGACTCTGGCAGGTCGGCGGAGACGTGGAGTGACTCTGGCAGGTCGGCGGAGACGTGGAGTGACTCTGGCAGGTCGACGGAGACGTGGAGTGACTCTGGCAGGTCGACGGAGACGTGGAGTGACTCTGGCAGGTCGACGGAGACGTGGAGTGACTCTGGCAGGTCGACGGAGACGTGGAGTGACTCTGGCAGGTCGACGGAGACGTGGAGTGACTCTGGCAGGTCGACGGAGACGTGGAGTGACTCTGGCAGGTCGACGGAGACGTGGAGTGACTCTGGCAGGTCGACGGAGACGTGGAGTGACTCTGGCAGGTCGACGGAGACGTGGAGTGACTCTGGCAGGTCGACGGAGACGTGGAGTGACTCTGGCAGGTCGACGGAGACGTGGAGTGACTCTGGCAGGTCGACGGAGACGTGGAGTGACTCTGGCAGGTCGGCGGAGACGTGGAGTGACTCTGGCAGGTCGGCGGAGACGTGGAGTGACTCTGGCAGGTCGGCGGAGACGTGGAGTGACTCTGGCAGGTCGGCGGAGACGTGGAGTGACTCTGGCAGGTCGGCGGAGACGTGGAGTGACTCTGGCAGGTCGACGGAGACGTGGAGTGACTCTGGCAGGTCGACGGAGACGTGGAGTGACTCTGGCAGGTCGACGGAGACGTGGAGTGACTCTGGCAGGTCGACGGAGACGTGGAGTGACTCTGGCAGGTCGACGGAGACGTGGAGTGACTCTGGCAGGTCGACGGAGACGTGGAGTGACTCTGGCAGGTCGAACGCCCACCAGGGCGGAGCAGACGAGACAGACGCCCACCAGGGCGGAGCAGACGAGACAGGCACCCTCCAGGGCGGAGCAGACATGACAGGCACCCTCCAGGGCGGAGCAGACGAGACAGACGCCCACCAGGGCGGAGCAGACGAGACAGACGCCCACCAGGGCGGAGCAGACGAGACAGACGCCCACCAGGGCGGAGCAGAGATCCCTGGCCGAGACTGGGACCTAGAGGAAATGGAGACACAAGAGGCAGAGAGAGCACATTTGGTTTCAGGAACCGGGGCAGGGAGTTTAAGCGGCAATGGTAGATCCGGGGCCTCGGGCAGCCATGATGGATCAGGGGACCTCATGGGCCATGGCGGGTCCAGGGTCTCCGTGGGCAATGGAGGGGAGCTCCCTCCATGAAAGTTCTTGGTGAACTCCACTACCTCGAGAGGGCACTCTGGAAGCGCTGAATCTCGGTGGCGCTCAGGCGGCTCTGACTCTCTTGGGCACTCAGGTGGCTCTGACTCTCTTGGGCGCTCGGTAGAACCGGACGGAACCAGCGGAGGCATTGTTGAGCTGGGCGGGACCAGTGGAGACGAAGGAGAGCTGGGCGGGACCAGCGGAGACGAAGGAGAGCTGGGCGGGACCAGCGGAGACGAAGGAGAGCCGGACTCTGTGAGCTCCTGGATCGGAGCGGCCTCTGGAGCGGACTCTGTGAGCTCCTGGATCGGGACGGCCTCTGGAGCGGACTCTGGAGCGGACTCTGGAGCGGACTCTGCGAGCTCCCGGAGCGGAGCGGACTCTGCGACGAACCTGGGGATGCCTGCTGCTCGCACCGACACCAGTGGTGGGTCCAACACACTAGTCATCAGTCCTGGCCAAAGAGGTGCATCCGCAGGCGTGGTAGCCATCCTGGCCAGGGACTCCGGCTTGGCAGGCCTGGTATGAGGCTTAGGATCGCCGGCCATTTTGTGACAAGCTGCAGTGTCGCGATTCTCATCCGCGACACCCCCAGGGAATGGTGAGCCAGCAGTAAACAAAGCAAACTCTAAAAAACAACTCAGTGATGAGCGCGGACCCTCGCGTCTGAGCTGAGTTTGTAGAGGCTGCCTAATGCCATCACAAAAAATGTCAATCAAAATAATGTCCGGTAAGTCTGAGTAGTGAGCACAGGCTAAGAACTCCTTAATATGGTTCTCCAGGGATCGTGGGCCTTGCTTAAGGGCAAACAATACTCTTGCATCCATACCTGAAATATGTTGACCTGAAGGGTGCTGGATCCTTGTGTGGCGAAGTCTTCTGTAATGAATGACTGGTCAGAGGCGAGAGTAGATCCACTTGCAGCTTTATTTTTACACAGAGGAGGTCAAACAGGCAAATATCAAGCAGGGGTAATGAGAGCAACGTAGACAAGGCAGGGTCGAAATCAGAGGCAGAGCAATGGGTCAGGGCATTTAATAAAATGTATTATTTGTAATAATACTAATACATTTATTTTATTATTAAAATTATTTTATATTATTGTTTAATATTTTATCAAAATAATGTATTCTTAAAAATATTATAAATATACACTGTATGTTATTATTTTATGCAAAAAAATACACTAGATTTTATGATTTTGTGCAATTCAACTCAATAGTCAACTATTAGAATACATATTTTTTAAATCTAGATTTAAAATGAAATGTAAAAAAAATACATTTAAATGTTACAATTACAATACACGGGAATTCATTACAAAACATTACTAGTACAAACTAAAGCAGATGTTAATTTGTAAAAGATCTTAAACACTCCCGAGACTAAATGATCTGAGCCGCATTTAAGCTCAGGTCAAAGGTGAAGGTCCAGCTGTGACCCTGACAGTGAGACTAAAACATGAATCATATAGAAGGATCTTAACCAGGACTGAGCGACGATCTCCAATGACAACAAACACAAATACACACAGACATACAACATACAGAAGCAAAGCTGGCATTAGGGTTTTACCGTGGGGGTCAGCAGAGGTGCACCGGGGACTATTACAAAACATTACTAGTACAAAACTAAAGCAAATATTAATGACAAAAAAAATCTAAAAATAGTAATAATAGTAATATTGTTATTATTAATAATATAATTAGTAATTGTATTAATAAAATGGCAATTACATAATAGTTTAAATATAAGAAAACTACTATTAATATTATTATTATAAGCAGGATATGAATCACTTGCTGTGTTGTGATGTGTGTTCAGACTGAGAGGATGCAGACGGCACAACGTAGTCTCACCAAACAAAGACAGCAGCAGGCCATGATCCTGAGCAGAGAAGCAAAGGGAGGTAACACACACACACACACTAGTTTCTATGTTTTCTGGGGATATTCCAGAGACGTAATGATAATTGTATAAAAAAAATTATACAATGTAATGACGTAACTGTATTTTCCATCCAATTACCCTAAACCTACTCCTGACAGAAATCACACATTCTTACAAAATGACATATCATGTCACATATCAAAAATAATCAGGCAAATTGTATGGTGATTACGGATGCACTTCAGACTTGTAAGGACTTATATGAGAGACGGTGCAGTTGATTGACAGGAGCAGAACAGATAAAAGCAGAATCTTCCTCAGTCAATTGAGTGAACAGAGGGAAATCTCCACATCCAACCTGAAACTATCCCGCCTCGGTGTGTTTGTTTGTGATTTTACATTGATGTAAGTCACAGCGTGTCCATCCGATCTGGCATCACAGCAACTCCAGCTCAGCTTAATCAGACTCTGATGGAATTGTATAAGAATAAGCCACGGGCCGCTGCTAGCATGAGACCTGGCGGGAATGCCCTCACTGAAAATGCCACTTTAGGGCGAGTCCATTTCTCCAAGGGTTCCACATTACTGCTGTCTAATAATAATCATCACTGTCACCCATATAACACAACAAACACGACAACGGCGGTGACATAAGAACCCGAGAGAAATGGCAATGCAAGAGATCATATCAGTCCTAAAAAAGCATTTGGACAGTAAAGCCCCACTTAGAAATGTCACTAATAAAAAAATCAGTCCAGACCTTTAATCATGAGGCATGAGATGCCGCCACCAAATTACATCATCATAAAGCACTTTACACCACCGTGCAATTTTGGTGTCAATGGGGATGAACGAAGAACACGGAGACGAGGATGTAACTCAAATTAACAGTCTTTAATGTAGACATTAGGGCAGGGCAGGGCAGGGCAGGGCAGGGCACGACAATGCAAGGCAGACACACAGGAACAGCGGGGAGTAACGAGTCAACCAGACCTACACTAACTGAACAGACAGGACTATAAATACACAGGATAATCATAGACAATAACTAAAACACAGCTGGATGGAATTAACTAATAATCACACTCAACGAGGACAGGAAACAAATCAAATAAGGACACAAGAGGCTGGGAACACAAGTCACACACGACAGAGGACTGACATTTGAGATCGGCAAGATGTTTTTCATCTTTCTGAAAGAAGCTCACCACAGCTGCATTTGTTTAATCTAATTTTTTATATATATATTTTTAAATGTGAATTATTCTTGTGACACAAAATTTAATTTTCGGGAGCCATTACTCCAGCAGGGATATTATAATTAACTTAAAATAAAAGCATTGAAAAAAAATATGTTGTTTGAAATAAATATTATTAATATAAATTATTTCTAAATAAAAAATAGTTTGGAAAAAACTATATATTCATCATTCAGTACCATGGTAAAAAACAGTTCCAAAAACAAAACTCTTATGAAAATTATGCCCATACTGTAAAACACTTGACAAAGATCAAGGATGAATGACACTAATGTCACTAAAGCGAGCATATGTGTGTGAGAAGGTCTGAACCTTGGGAAGAAGATCAGCGTTCCTAGGGATGTGATGATGGAGGAGCTGAACCTGAACAGCAACAGAGGATCCATCATGTTCCAGGAGCGCCAGAGGAGAGTGGAGAGATTCACGCTGGAGAACTCAGCAGACGCTCCCTCCATCTTATATGTAAGACACCCTGTTTTAAGACACACAATACTTCAAGCAATTTTGGGGAAAACATTTTTAAACTGAGATAACACACCGAAATAACAATCTGAAAATGTTTGGACGTTTTTAAATTTTAATAAAATGAAAACTAAAATAATTTCAGATCGCATTAGCCAATATTTTATTCACAATAGAACATAGAGAACATAACAATGTGTACAAAATGAGCTCATTTCAAATGTGATGCCTGCTACAGGTCTCAAAATATTTGAGACAGGGACATGTTTAGCATCTCCTCTTTTCAAAACAGTTTGAAGATGTCTGGGCATCGAGGTTATGAGTTTCTGGAGTACTGGTGTTGGAATTCGGTCCTATTCTTGCCTGATATAGGTTTCCAGCTGCTGAAGAGTTCATTGTCGTCTTTTAAATATTTTTAGTTCAATGATGGGCCAAATGTTCTCTATAGGTGAAAGATATGGACTGCAGGCCAATTCAGCACCCGGACTCTTCTACTACGAAGCCATGCTTTTGTAATAGCTGCAGAATGTGGTTTTGCATTGTCCTGTTGAAATAAATGTTGTCTGGAGGGGAGCATATGTTGCTCTTAAACCGTTATCTATCTTTCAGCATTCATAGTGCCTTCCAAAACATGCAAGCTGTCCATACCGTATGCACTTATGCACTCCCATACCAAAAGAAATGCTGACTTTTGAACTGAACGCTGATGACATGCTGGAAGGTCTCCCTCCTCTTTAGCCCCGGAGGACACGGTGTCCGTGATTTCCAACAAGAATGTCAAATTTGGACTCGGCTGACCATAGAACACATTTCTACTTTGAAACAGTCCATTTTAAATGAGCCTTGGCCCACAGGACACTATGGCGCTTCTGGACCATGTTCCCATATGGCTTCCTTTTTGCATGACAGAGCTTTAGTTGGCATCTGCAGACGGCACGGTGGATTGTGTTTACCGACAGTGGTTTCTGGAAGTACTCCTGGGCCCATTTAGTAAAGTCAATGACAGAATCATGCCAATGAGTGATACAGTGTCATCTAAGGGTCTGAAGACCACGGGCATCCAACAAAGGTCTCCGGCCTTGTCACATACGCACAGAGATTTCTCCAGTTTCTCTGAATCTTTTGATGATGTTATGCGCTGTAGATGATGAGATTTGCAAAGCCTTTGCAATTTGAGGTTATGAACATTGTTTTTAAAGTATTCCAAAATCGTTTTACGCACTCTTTCACAGATTGGAGAGCCTCTGCACATCTTTACTTCTGAGAGACTCTGCCTCTCTCAGACATCCATTTGTATTGCTAATATTACAGTTACAGGTTACAGACCTGATGTAAATTTCTTTGAGACTTGTAGCAGGCATCAAATTTGAAATGAGCTCAAATAGTTGATAAAAGCGAAAACTTTCTCCATTTAAACATTTGTTATTTTCTCTATGTTCTATTGTGAATAAAATATTGGCTCATGTGATTTGAAAGTCTTTTAGTTTCCATTTTATTCAAATTAATTTATAGCTAGTAGACAACAGCAACATTTCTCATTTTATTGTAAAGTACTAAAATAAAAACTATATAGAAGCACACACACAAAACAATGATAAAAACAAATAAACAACAAAATTACTAAAACAAAATTACTTTTATTTACAAAATTATAAAACATATAACAAAAATAATTATAATAACAATACATAAAAATAAAATCTATTTCAAAATATTAATAACAAAATATAATATTGCATTAAAATCAATGACAGTAAAGTAACTCTTGAATAATTAGTCTAATCATCTATATGAACAAAAAAAGAAACTCACAGGTTCATAATATATAGCAAATATAAGGTCATGTGACGGGATATGCTCAGAATATCACCTGGATTTATTGCAAGAATCCATTTGATGAGGTAATGAAACCTGTCTCACATTCTCCTGCTGGGATCCTTTATGTCAAACACTCCCAGCTGCAATGCTACGGATTAGAAAAGACAGATGTGCCTTCAGGTTAAAGGTTACAAGACACTGGATAAACTGCTCTGTCCTAAACGTCTTCCATCAGAACAACATGGAACAGAACCAAATCCAGAACCAGAACCACATGATGATGGACATGCAGGGAGGGAAAGAAAACCAGCTGTATCCAGTGGCCGGTAAACACAGCCTCGTCAACACCCTCAAGAACACAGTGGCCAAGAAAGGAAGCCCTAACGTCCTGGCACCAGGTACACACTCTCTTTTGATTAGTGTATTACACAATACACAACTTTTATTGTAATTTCTCAAATATGGGTTTCGATACGTTTCATTATATCATATAGATTAGTGACTTGAGCAAACCTGAAATCCAAAGTAGCCTCCAGAATTACACTAGTACCAATACACTACCACCTAGCAACCATTTAGGATATCCTAGCAATTGCATAGCAATGGACCAAAAAGATACTCTGAACACCGTAGCAACTGCTTAGCAAAACTTCGGTAACCACCTTAAAAACCTTAGAAACATGACAGTGAGTTTTGCAAAAACATGCACATCTAACATTTTATAAAAAAAATATATATTTTTATATTTATTATAACTTTAATTTATAACTGTTTTAATTATACATATCTAACTTTAAATTGTCTTAGTAAGATTAATAATTTGTGTTAATAATCTTGTCTCAAAGCGCACAAAAACTTGCACAGTAAAAAATGACTTTAATATAGTTTTATTTTTGTATTACTATTTTATGTCTTCCAGTAAAATATATAAAACTCTTTAAAACAAGATACACGTCCTTGTTAAGAACAGTGTTGTTATTGCTAGCTATCAATATAAAAAACTATTACATATTAAATATATACTATAAAAATATTAAAACTTTGAAGAATTGTTTTGGTAATTCAAATAAAAAATGTGGAAATAAAAATAAAATATTAGAAGAAAATTGTATTCAAAATGAAAACAAAAACGAATATAAAAACTGAAAAAATATTAACTTGAAGTACAAACATTATTAAATAATTATGAAATAAATTAAAGATATACATGATTTTTTTTTATATAATAATGCTAATAAATGACAAAAAACATAACAAAACAACTAAAAAAACAAATTATTAAAACTGCAATTACAAAAATAAAAAGGCTAATTCATTTTCTAAAATACTGTATTTATTACAGTAAATACTATATATATATATACATAGGTAATACTTAAATACATAATCCATGACAATTATGTCTTTAATATAAACTAGCCTATTACAATAACTAAAAATATGAAAAATACATACTTTATTTTGTAGCCTACTTATTAACATGCATATAATTAAAACTAATACAATTTACAAACATTAAATATATCAATATATATATATATATTTTAAGAATAATTGGTCCTCTTTAATATCTTATGTATTGGTCCTTCTTACATTTATCTTGCTTCAATACATTTTAGATATTTTACCTGGTAAACAAACGAAACTGATCGTTAAGAAAATTATTTTTGCAGTGCATAGAAACACATAAGTGTATTTCTGAATATGAGGAGTATGCTTGTATGTATTTCTGACGTCTTTGAGAGCAGCTTCACTCTTCAGATAAACTGTAATCATTAGCTCGTTGCTACGCTTAATTAACTCAGTCTAATGTTCTTCCTCCGTCTGCGGAGCCCTTAATAAACATCCATCTCCTATTTCCATCTCCTTATCTGCCCGTGGCCCCTGAAGGGACCGGTCTGGATGTCCGCTCCTGGGCGAGCTCTATTAGCTAAACACCGTAGCATGCTGAATGTGCTCCAAGACAGCAAAGCTCCCTCTATAATTGGCCTGTGAATCACCAAGCACCATCCTGTCCTTTTAGGCTACTCTGGGCCGCTTAGAGAGATCCCTCGAGAGAAATTCAACACAACGGTGATCCCGAAGTCTTATTGTTCACCGTGGCAGGAAGCCCTGGGAGGAAATGAAGAGCTTGAGTCTTCACTCAACACCCAGATAACGGGGCAGCCACACAAACTCCTGCCAGCGAACTACAGATGCTTCAACAGGTAAGATAACGTTAGTACCTTTCAGGGAAAGTCTGTTCACTCGGCGGCCATATTTGAAACGTCGAAATTCTGAAATCATAGAAAAACCAACTTACACACTTCCTTTTGAATTCAATACTTCAAATCAAAATCTGTTGTTAAATATTGTTTCTTATGGTCTTACATCGTAAAAAAATGCTTATATTTCCAAAATTTCACTGATCAGTGTAAATTCTGCATTCTGAAATAGTTAAATTGACACTTAACAAAAAAAAACTATGTTAAGTATATGGTGTATATATATATTTTCACTGATCAGTGTAAATTCTGCATTCTGAAATAGTTAAATTGACACTTAACAAAAAAAACTATGTTAAGTATATGGTGTATATATATATTTTGTTAGTCAAATATCCTACTGATTTCCTTTTGTGAAAAATGTAACTGGTAAAATGTTAGGTATTTAGGTTTTTTTTTTGGTATGTCCAACTTAAATGTTCACTTAAGTGATTTTAAATACTTTATTAAGGTGGTAGCTATATTTATACATTTGTGATTTTTACAAAGCAACCAAATTATATTTTCTTTAGAGTGGAGACTGCAATTAGGCCTATTTGATTGAAAATACAGTAAAAACAGTAATATTGCACAATATTATGATCCAGCCTGAATTTTCAGCATCATTACACCAGTCTTCGGTGTCACATTAAATATTTCTCATGATTATCAATGTTAATCAAAACAACAGAAAACGTATGCATCCAACACATATGAGGTCACCATGGCAAATACAGATGACTTACAAATGACGATTTCTTCTTCAAAAGCGGTTATCTCGACCTGGTACCTTGCATGGTTTTTAGGTGAACTTGTTCAAAAGACTGCTGAAAGTTGTGTAGCTCCAGCTAAACGTCTTTTGAATGATTACATGTAAGAGATTGTAATGGATCATTTTGTTTCGTCAGTTCCTGTTCCTGGTTATTGAACAGATTATGAGCGTGCCATCTGACTAACTATTAACTACCCCTAAAATGGAAGGGAAATTAGAGGTTAAGACTTTTTCATAACCCAATCACACTAAATTACTAAATATAAAAATAATGGGGGGGAAATGCAAGCCAGATTCAACCTTGTGTCGCACTGCACCACAGTTCGAGTGCCATGGCTCAGATAATCAACTTTGTTTTGCAAATGACATTGTTAGTAATTCAATTAACTACAGCATTCGGGAGTCTTGAAAGTCCCAATCTAATTAAAATCCTTCATTATGACTGCTGAAACAAAACCGAAACGCTTCATTGATGCATCACAATAACATGACACAATATACTGCGGCCCATGTAGGGTTGGGATTCCCCTGTAACAACTTCTTTATTTGGGAGGGATTAAGTCTTCATTCTCTGCGGGACCAGAAAACCGAGGCAAAGCATGATATGAGAAACGGCCTTGAGGGTCACCATGCATGCATGCTGATGGTGTGCCTTAAATAGACCCAACAAGACTAATCCACACTATCAAATTATGAAGTCCACTTAAGAGAGCTGCGATGTTTCCACTGCGGCTTCCCATTTGAAACAGGATCTGCAGAGGAGCGAATAACTGAGGAACTATTTAAATGTACCGCCGGCTTCTCCTGTCACGAATTTCAGAGCCTCAGGACACACTGCGTTCACAGAAGATCAGGTTTCTCAGAGACAAACTAAAATTGCGTCACTATGTGGAGTCGAATCCAGAAGCAAGAATATCTCGAGGCTGTAGGACTGGCTCCATCAAGTGACTTATAGTTTTGAAACTGAACAAAATTGCATGCAGTTTCTTCAAACTTCCTGCAATTTTATTCCAGATGAATTATTGCTGAATCAGGGTTATTAGGGATTTTAATCAAGGTATGATTAAAAAAACAATTTATTAATTAAATTAAATTAAAATAAAGCTGGAATAAGAAGATAAGAATAAATAAGTTTAGGTTGAAGCATTAAAATTACTAGTTGTAATAAAAAATTACTGTAAATAAAACCTGAAGTTTAACTAAAACTGAAGTAAAATTAAAGAAACCTAAATAGTAATATAAAAAAACACAAAAACATGCCAAAATCACTTAAAATAAGTACATAAAAACTACTATTAAATTAACAACTGACAATATAGGACATATTTTTTACAAAATCAATGAAAATTACAATAGTAATACATTTTATAATAATATAACAATGTTATAGTAATATAAAAGAAAACACAAAAACATGTCAAAAGCACATAAAATTAATATAAATAAACTAAATTTAAAATAACAACTGAAAAATAAAAAATAAATTAATAAAAATTACAATAGTAATACATTTTATAAATTCATAAAATATTGAAAGGTTGCCTTGAGCTGAAATGTGTTCAAGTTAAAGTATTCAAATTACTTCTTGTAAATAAAAGCTACAATTGAACTAAAACTGAAGTAAAAATAAAAGAAACCTAAATAGTAATATAAAAAATAAAACACACAAAAAAGACAAAAGCACATAAAATTACTAAAGAGTAAACTAAAATTAAA
The DNA here is from genome assembly GCA_003573665.1 of Oxygymnocypris stewartii. Lineage (NCBI taxonomy): Eukaryota > Metazoa > Chordata > Actinopteri > Cypriniformes > Cyprinidae > Oxygymnocypris > Oxygymnocypris stewartii. The sequence continues at coordinate 338,938 of QVTF01021965.1, forward strand.
ATTAAAATGAAACAATAAAAATGAAAACTATAATAGAAATACATAACTATAATAATAATAAATGTAATATTACAACAACACTGCACTGAATACTCAGAAATATGCCACATGGTGGAGGGGAATGTGTTGTGAGAGCACTTGCAGATTCAGTTCAACTCTTCTTCATGTGGTTTTTGTTTTAGAGCTGCAGTGCCATTTGGAGGTCCTGTGCGCAGTCAGAGGGTGATTCCTGTTATTGGCTTTGAAGCTCTGGAGACTCCAAATCTTTCTGGCATGACCTTGGTCACCATGTCCAAACGACGCAACTTCAACAGAGCCCCGCGTGGATGGGGCATCGGATACTCGCCCGAGTCACATGACCTGTGAGCTCGATGCTCATCCACACCAGTAACATTAGAGGAAACGATTGTTGCACCGTAAAGACCTGCGCTTTGCACTTTCAGACCGTCCCATTATGTTCCTTGCAGGTGAAAGGCCAGAGGAGAGCAGCTGGCAAACCAAAATTAAACATCAGGATGAGGAGATGGTTTTAGCTCAGTGCTGGATGAAGGAATTCTTGGTTGTTCTCCTAAACCTTTAAAGGAATAGCTCAGCCAAAAGTGACAATTTGCTGAATTTTTATCCATCCAAAGATGTAGATCAGTTTGTGAATTCATGGGAACAGAGTTGGAGAAATTTAGCATTACATCACTTGCTCAACATTGGATCCTCCATAGTCTACAGTGAATGGGTGCCGTCAGAATAAGAGTTCAAACAGCTGATAAAATATTCAACAAATTGTCTCTTTGGATTAACTATTCCTTTAGCACATCTATACAACAAGAACTCAGTCTAAATCGTATAATTATTCATAATAGCTTCTGGCATTTCATAATTGTAGTCATGTAATATGCGGTGTTCACAGTAGTGTTTCAAGTGTGCAGCAGGGGCCCCTAAAATTTATTTTGACACTTTAAGCACATGGAAAATATGCGTTTGATATTGGATTAGAGGACTAAATATTACATATCTATTGTTTTCACACTGAACTGTAAAATGTGTTTGTGCATCTTTCTTAAAATAGGAAGCACTTGTTTTATATGCTGTGTCTAATGCAAACGTATCCAAATACCTTTCAGGCCGCTGTGTTTCTTAAAAACAGAGCAGACTGTACATTTAATGATGGCTAGTTTAATGTTCACAAAAGAAAATGGTAATGGTAGGCTCAATAAAAATGACTTGTTTATGAATTTCTTATTTCATGTTAAAACTAATTAAAAAATGCATCAGAACACAAAGAAAAACATGAGAAATATTAGAAAACGGCAAGAAAACAAATATCAAGTTCTTTTCACACTTAAGAGAAGCAAGACAGTGGCTATGCAACCAGCATTTATTTGAACAGTTGAATCCTTGAAAATAGACACTACATTTAAATATGTTAAATCTCTAGATGTAGGAGTGAATGGCGTGGGTGTGAGGATCTCACCAAAACTGTACAGAAACAATTCAAATTAAGTAATTATTTTCACAAAAAGAAAATGAAGCCTACTTTAGGACCATAAACATTTGCATGAATTAAGCACTACTCTATCCACTCAAATTGTCAGTAATCTAAAGTAATGCAACAACTAACTCATTATGTTTACTTTAATGTGGAACTGTAATTACAATTTGGGGGACAATGGGTTCAATTTTTAATGTAAAACTGCAAAAAGTCCTAAACGGCGCTTCGTTTTCAATGTAAACTCAAGTTAAGGTTTTGATTATGTTTTAAACACTGACTTAGGATAACGACGAGGCAGAGAGTTGGTGTCTGAAGGAAGATGGGTAAACTTTAATAACAAGGGCCTATTTGTTGGTAAGTTGTGTCTGTATATAAGATGCGACTGAGGCATGATGATGTGGCACTGAACCCACAAGAGCACCCCCAATCACCATAGTGTACCAGTCAATCCCTCTGTATGATGTCACAGATCAGACTCCGCCCTCTGATGACATCACCTTCACAGATCAATAACCGCAGCAGCGAGGGTATCTTTACTGGTCCACACGAGGAGTCCATCAATCACTGTGGCGAACGACAGCATGCGCTCCCATGCGCTGAGGATCCTGGGGAGGGTAATGGATCTCAAAGCCATCGGAGGAGGTGGAGGAGGGCCAATGGGGTGGAACAAGGGAGGTCCAAAACCTGAAACCACACGCAGACAGTATTTACATATAGTACATGCAGTTTGAATAAGCTTTTATTTATCACATGTATTTAATTTCACGTTTTAATTTTTTAACTGAAGTGCAATAAACAGGTTTTTTTTTTCAGTTTTATTTTAGTAATTTTATTCTGTGCTTTTGACATTTTTATTAGTTTTTAATATTTCTATTTAGCCTTAGTCAATTTAATATTAATATATTCAAAATTAATATTATGATACATTTATTATTTATTTTTTTGTTTAAGATTTAGTGATTGTTTGTGCTTTTATCAATGATTTTAACATGACTGTTTAGCTTTATTTCAGTTTTAATAGCCAAATACATGTACATTGTTGTGGCAATTTTCTGACAAACATCATCACTGAGTAAGAGACAAATCTGAGTCCAAATTATAATTATAAAGTATTTATTCCCTTGCAAGAGATCCCTTTGTAAATAACACACATAGCTGTGAGTCAGTGAGGAGAGAGAGAGAGAAGAGAGAGAGAGAGAGAGAGAGAGAGAGAGAGAGAGAGAGAGAGAGAGAGAAAGAGAGAGAGAGAAAGAGAGAACAAGCGAGAAGCCAGAGATAAGAAGGGACAGAGAGAAGGGACAGAGAGAGCGCTAAGGAGAAGAAGTAAGGAGAAGCAGTGCCGGTCTGTTTTATAGTCCCCTTTGCTTCCAAGGCCTCCTCCTTCCCTCCTCTAGAGGGAGAGATTACCAGTTTGTTTACCGATTAATGGTTATACAGAAAAGGCAGGCAAATGCCCCCTTGACCCCCTGACCATCTGCGTTTCCTTACCTCTATCACTTCCCACTTTACCTCCAATCATAGTAAATCATCACACATAGAATGCTTTTCTAACTGCAAGTGAGAAAACATATAATACGTACATCTTGGATATAGGTTTCACTGTTTGATTACTGCCCAAAAGGAAAATTCCTTTACAATTCCTCCCTGTTTATCATTCTCTGATAACTGATTAATCAAACATTGTAATAATAATAGTAAAAATAATAATAAATACAAGTTCAAGCCATTACATCACACTTATACTCTTCATCTCTGATTTTCACATAAATGATCACTCTCCTTGAACCTGTGAAGTAAGTTTTTTGAATATTTGAAAAATGCTTAGGCTGTTTTTGTTGGGTCAGACCCTAAATGTTTAGCAAGCAAAGTAAATATTTACTCTATGGCCGGGCTGAATGGACAGGCCCTGCGGTCGCACTCTCGGCCTAGACCGAACCCTCAGTCACCATATTATAAACAAGAAATAGTATAGTTCAAGTAGGAAATAGACATATCAATTTATAAAATGTAAATATTAAAAGTATGTAAAAAATCACTCAGTTCCAACCCCTCTCCTTGTACGTCATCTCGTACACGGATAACTGCTGCTTTTAACCTTCTTTACATTTCAATCCTTCTCAGGAAGAAAATAGAAACATCATAACTCAAATAACACATTTCACTGTAACTTCCGCTACTTGTGTCATCATATTTTTTGTCTGATCTCCTGTTGGTAACACCTTCAGACCTGTTGTGAAGTGTAGTATTACCAAGCAAATTGTTACTGACAACAAAGTTATTATACATGTGGTTTTATACAGGCCACATATTCCTGGCACTCTGAATGGGTGCCACGGTCTTGTACGCTCCATTCTCTCAGTTACTCTTTATCAAAAGATGCTGTTATGACCAAAGAATGTGAGAAAGTACTGTTTTTGAAACACTAAGAGTCTTATCTGTTCTGTTGATTACAGTGTCCACCCAGATGCCGGTTGCGCAATCAAAGTTGTCTCCTCCTTGCTGCTGATATCTGGTTCCGCCTAAACACACAGCTGCAATGCAAGGGTTTTTCAAACTGGATCTTAGCATTTATTGACACTCGCGTTGAACCTCCTCCAGCGATTGCTCCGCCTCCGCAATGGGCGGCACCCTCCTTCATGGTTTACGTGAACCCACGTAGCCCTCTCTGCAACCTTCCTCGCCGTGTGCGTCACCAGAAGCACCTGGAAAGGCCCTAGCCACCTTTTCGATTTCCAGCTCTTTCTCCTGTGATCACGAATCACCACGAAATCGCCAGGTCTGACTTCGTGCAGGAATCTCTCAGCAACCTTCCCCTGGGCAGCTTTTACCTGCACAGAAATATTTGACAACAGACAAGACATTTCCTTGCAGTAATTCAACTTGTCATTCTCACACACATCCGTTGATGGCAGCCTTTGTTTACCCCCTTCTATGCCCATGAATGGTGGTCTGCCAAACAAAATTTCAAATGGGCTCAGGTTTGTTTTTACTCTTTTTCTCATTCTCATGTACATCAGTACAATTGGGAGGGCTTTAAGCCAAGTCAGACCCGTCTCTTCACAGCACTTTGCTAATTTGTAAAAATTTCAGCAAACACTGTAACCCCTTCCCCTTTGTAAACCATAATTCCTTCATCTGCATTATCATACCCGCTTTTGACACATGATCCAACCCATGTGTCAACTTAGCATAATGCTGAAAGAAGTGTTTGGGCAAACAAGGAATGTCATCAACACTCATCCATACACCCCTCTGGAGACTGCAGCCAGACGACCTCCATTGTTGTTTTTCTGCTCCTGTGGAAAAAGACTGCATACTTTGTAAACAAGGGGAAATATCAGGGTTAGACACAGATACCAAAGCACAAGTCGTTTCTTTTGTCTCCCGTGCTGCCGCGGCCTTCGCTGCCGCGTCTGCTCTCGCGTTTCCTGTGGAGATAAAACTTTTATCGTTAGTGTGCGCTGCGCATTTACAGATCGCGACCTTGTCTGGTAAAAGAATGGCCTCCAAAAGCTTAGACACAAGCGATGCGTTTAATATCGGATTTCCATCCGACTTCAAAAAAAATGTCTGTGCTTCCAAAGCGCGCAAAGTGTAAATTGTCACACACTTGTCTGCCATAATTTTACACGCTTCTGTCAGAGCAACCAATTCAGCTGCCTGAGCCGAATAATTTGATGGCAATTTGCCAGACTTTACGACGTCAAATTCAGTGGTCACCGCGAAACCAACCTTATTCAAGCCTGTTTGTGGATCTTTGGACGCAGATCCATCCACAAAGAGGACATTGTCACAGTTCTCTAAAGGTGTGTCCAACACTGATAGACAACAATGGTGTTCCTCGCCATCCTCCTCTGTAGGGAGAAGTGTGGCAGGATTCAAAGTTGTGCATCGTTTCACTGTTACATTTGGCATGTCAAGTAAAATCGTGTGATACCTCAGCCATCGGGCTGTTGATAAATATGATGTTCTCTGCTCTTGCAAAATCATGGAGACTGCGTCTACCATTTGTGTAAAAAAAGGCCTTTCAATCTTGTCACATGACCTCAGCCCTTTCCCTGTTGTCAGGGCTCTCAAGGGCTTTTCAAGAAATGCATAATTTGGAATAAATGTTCGACAATATGCACACATTCCCAAGAAGGATAACAATTGTCTTTTTGTTATTGGTCTTGGTACATCTTTGATAGCTTTTTTTTACTCGTTTCTCAGAGATAGCTTTACTGTTTGGTGTTAGTGTGACCCAAAAAAAATTATTTCCTGCTGCACAAACTGTAGTTTTGTCAGACTGACCTTGTGACCCTCTCTCACCAGGTGGTTCAAGAGAGTCACAGTGTCAGCCACGCACGTAACCTCATCTCGTGCACAAATCAATAAATCATCTACATGCTTCAATGTGTTTCTCCCCTCTTCCCTTTTCAGCCCTCTCTGTGGCAGAAATAAATCCTCTCACAAGCAGGCCTAAAGCGACCCACTTCTGCTCAATGACCTTCGTTAGTGATAAGTGAGGCGCAGAGTCCTCTGTTATCAAATACAGCTGCATTTGTTTTTCTTACAGGCAAGCTGAAAGCGCACACACATTTTCATTCCAGAAAATCTTATCAAACCTTGTCTCAATTTCAACATGTGAGTGCAATGCAATCTGTCAGGCAACATATTTTCTGTGTTAGCTGACACTGTTCGATCTTTGCCAATTTCAAAATCATTTGTGCCCAATCAGAATCTCTTATCTGCCACTCGTATGCCCACTGTGGCTCAAATTTTGAACAACTCATCTGCTGTTCTTCTATAACTATCCCAAACGGGCCAGCAGTGAGTTTCAGATTTAATTTACACATTAGATCCCTAGCCATTAACGGAACCGGACAGGTTTCAGAGCACAAAAACGCATGTTTCAATGCCCTGCCCCCCTCTGGCTCACCCTTCAACGGCACAGCACAGTTTTCTGATATTCTATGCCCTGACTTCAAGTGCTTTCAAACACTAAATCCGTCATTCTTGGTTCACATGGTCTTATGGTGAATCGAGCTCCCCTCGAATCAACCATAAAGTCTATCATTGTCCCGTTAACTAACATGGGATATCTCTGTAGCCTCAAAACCCTAAACTTTTGTACATTCTCAGACATTCATCAGTCACATGGTCTTATTCAAAACTTCAGCAGTCACACATAAGGGTTGCAAGCTTTTCTTCATTGCACATAGCATTATTCAAACCTTCAACAATCACACATAAAGGGTTGCAAGCATGTCTTCATTGCAGAGAGCGGTATTTGAATCAGTGTATGTGAGCGTGTTGTGTGTGTGTGTCAATAAATTTTTACTTCCCTTTTTCGTAGCTGGCTGAATGCCTGTCACCCGCCCTCTCCTCTCCTGTTCTCCGTTCCTCTCGTTTCAATCCGCCTTACTCGCCTCTGGACAATCCTGTGCCCAGTGTCCGTGGTTCTTGGACAACCTGCACTCCGTGCAGCCAGAAAAAGTCATGTTCATTCGTCGCACACAGTCCACATTTGTGCGCTGCTCGTGCTGCCCCACAACAGCCAGCTGCATCTCTCTCTCCCCCTCTGTCACTCGCGCTTGCTCATGCTTGTTCATTCAGCGTCTCGCGCTGCGGTTGTCTTGGACGGAGAACATTCGAGGTCGGGGCGAATTTCAATGCATCCAGCTGGGCTATTGGGTAGATGGGTGTTTTATATTCTGGCGGTGCCGGCCTCACCGTATTTTCATGTAGGAAACACAAACATACTGTGGGTCAGTCGGTTCTGGTGGTGCAGACACATACAAATAGACTTTCACACTTTTCATTTTTCCTTCCTGCTAACTTCCTGCACTTTTCATTTTTCCTTCCTGCTAACTTTCTGCACTTGCTTTTTTTTTTTTTTCTTCCTCGCTATCTACTTCCTTGAGCCAACCATCTACTGTTTGTTCACATTTTTAACATACATGTTTAACACATTTGCAACAACAAAAGGTTGTTTGTCGCTACTCTGTTCAACTGAGTCTCTCACCACTTTCAGTCTTGTGAGGCTCAATGTTCCCTCTTTGGGAAAATCATGATGCTTGATAAATTTTTCAATATCTGAGAGATTTTTCAATAGGGCTTTTTCAATATCTTGCATACATTTCTGACCATAATGTTTTTTCATTTGGTAGTACACCGGTGTATCATATTTCACAAGCTTGCTCTGAGACATCCCCATACTGGCTGTTTTCTGCTTTCTGTGGATTTACTCACGCGCGTCTCTTTAATCTGCTAGACGTCTCCAGCAGATCCGATTTTCTCTTATCCCGCAATCGGATCGGGTTGCACTATCAGTGCCCTCTTAATTGTGATTTACCAAAATCTTTCGATTTTTTCTAACCCCAATTAACCTCGGTACCTGTTTGAAACCCTCTTGATCCGTACAGATCTCAAATTAATCTCAGGTTACCTAATCTGAACGTTCGTGTTCAGATTACTCTACCCCAGAAACAATTTTCAGCCAATATGGTTCAATTTCACTCTTTAAACTGAATTTCACCCTAATTAAATTGAATTTAATTGTTTCTTACCAGAGATGTCGTTTTGTGCCACCTGGGTTCTTTTTGATTCCAGTGGTCGATCCCTCCGGCCCCAACAGCGGAAACGGTCCCTCGTCTCTGAATCTTTTTTGCGAGGTAGGGTTGGAACTTTTCAGCTCCAAGGTGATCAGCCTCCGTCCGCTGTCAGGTCCAGAAGTCACGTCCAAGGAATCCCACTTCTGACACCAAACTGTTGTGGCAATTTTCTGACAAACATCATCACTGAGTAAGAGACAAATCTGAGTCCAAATTATAATTATAAAGTATTTATTCCCTTGCAAGAGATCCCTTTGTAAATAACACACATAGCTGTGAGTCAGTGAGGAGAGAGAGAGAGAAGAGAGAGAGAGAGAGAGAGAGAGAGAGAGAGAGAGAGAGAGAGAGAGAGAGAAAAAGAGAGAGAGAGAAAGAGAGAACAAGCGAGAAGCCAGAGATAAGAAGGGACAGAGAGAAGGGACAGAGAGAGCGCTAAGGAGAAGAAGGAGAAGCAGTGCCGGTCTGTTTTATAGTCCCCTTTGCTTCCAAGGCCTCCTCCTTCCCTCCTCTAGAGGGAGAGATTACCAGTTTGTTTACCGATTAATGGTTATACAGAAAAGGCAGGCAAATGCCCCCTTGACCCCCTGACCATCTGCGTTTCCTTACCTCTATCACTTCCCACTTTACCTCCAATCATAGTAAATCATCACACATAGAATGCTTTTCTAACTGCAAGTGAGAAAACATATAATACGTACATCTTGGATATAGGTTTCACTGTTTGATTACTGCCCAAAAGGAAAATTCCTTTACAACATTTATTTTTATTTTATTTTTTGTAATTTTGTTATGTGCTTGTGTCATTGTGTTAATTTTTTTGTTTTTTTTTTGTTTTTAGCTGTAATTACATTTTATTTTAAGTTTTAGTGGTTTTATTATAGGTGTAAATGCAGGGGTGAGTGGAGATGAAGGGTTCACCTGGTGGCGCTGGGTTTGGGAGTCCGGGTGGAGGTGGCAGGAGAGCTGCTGGGGTTAAGGTTGAAGTATTTAGCAGGCGCTTCCTCCTCTGGAGCAGAGGGTGGCAGTAGAGCTGCAACATGCACATAATATAATTAAACAGCCTTGACTATCAAAACCTTGTTGCAGTGATTTTACCATGCTCAAGGGGTGGTGTTAGCCACAGTGCAAAATAACAGACAGAGGAAGTGCTGGTAACACCAAGTCTCAGGCATTGTTCAAATAGCTAGCAAGGGAAGGAGAGATAGATGAAGATTTTGAAAAAGTGAAATGTTTTTTTTATGATGAAATCAAGTAGCCTAGTGTTGAAAGAGATGAGTTTTCAGTTGTTGCTTGAAGGTTGACAAGGATCCAGCATTCCGGATGGGGGTGGGAAGATCATTCCACCCGCCAGAAGTGGTGAACGAGAATGTTCAGGAGAGTGATTTTGAGCCTCTCTGTGATGTTACCATGAGGCGTCGCTCACTAGCAGATATCAGACTTCTGGAGGGGATGTAGATTCGTAATAGTGAGTGGAAGTAGGTGGGTGCTGAGCCTGTGGTTGTTATATATGCAAGCATCAGTGTCTTGAACTGGATGCGAGCTGCAACTGGTAGTCAGTGTAGGAAGATAAAGAGAGGTGTAGTCTAGGGTTAATCTAAGCCCTGTCTGTGTGTCTGTGAAACCGGGCCCATGTGTTTAGTGCTAATGGCCAATTCAATTATTAATTGGTAATTTTCTATTTTTATAAGTATCGGTTCAGGCACTGGTACCGTTTTAAAAGTATCGATTTGGCACCGGTATCGAAAAAAGACAAATGGGATATGTTTCCTTCTTAGACATCCCAACCATGAAATACACAAAACCAGAAAATGCACATTGGTTTTAATAACTAGCAAGTGAATTAGCAAATTGTTTTGGCTTGACCAACTTTATGAAATTTTTTCGGTTTTTGATATGCTTTTTGTCAACGTTTTTACATTTGTTTTTGTTTTTTTTATTTCTGTTTGATATTTTTTTTATATTTCTCTTTTATATTTTTTATATCTCTTCTGAACTGATATATTTTGTGAATTACCAAGTGGTTCCAAGAGAATAAATAATAAGTAAACAAAACGTTTTATCCTGATACTGCATCATAAAAAATATTACTCATATTTGACAGTTATGTAAAGATGTTTTTCGAAAATATTTTGCTAAATAAACTTATATTAAGACCGTTTATCAAAATATCTCTGTAAACTTCGTTCAATTTATTTTGTAGTCTAGTACGTATTTGAACAGCAAGCACAGGCAGAGTGCACGAATTCTTATTCGATTTCTATGATTAAAATATGCAAGCCAAGAAAGACACATTTTTGATGCAGTCTGTGGTGCGTTACGTGTTTGATATTCATTAAAACATACCGAATCTTCAGTTTTGTCTGTTATAGGGGTTTGAGCCCAGGGACGCCATATTTCACGCACGACGTCTCAACGTCACGCATCCTCTTTATTTTAGGACATGTAAATATTAGAATATATAATTATTTTAAAATAATTATATTATATTTTTGCACACGGGCATGCCGGTATATACATTAACCCAATTTTATATTTAAATGAAAATAGCCTACTAATAATTATAATAAACAAACTACTGAATAAGAACATTTAATGTAGTACATGCATTTTTGACATGGATAATTTGTTTAATCCTATGAAATAAACTGCATGTATTTTCTAACTTTTTTATATATAGAAATATAAAATTATATTCTTGATAAACTAACTTTTAATAAATAAAATATAACTTAACTAAAATGTATAACTATGCTATAATATATAACTAATAACTAAAACAGCCATTTTAAAAGGTCGTTAAAATGAGCACATAATACATTTCCACCTAAACAGGCTACATCTTACAACTTATTTTGCTACATTTCATGTAAGAATACTTTGAAATCTACAATTTCAACAAATGAGTTAAATATATTTACTAAACGGCAAGTTTTAATTGATTATTTCTATGCAGCTCTAGCAGAAAGTGCAAACAGGAAATAAATGGTTGTCGTCACATGACTTTTTACACGAAATAAACCAACAATTGAATTTTCACAGCCCTGAAAGAAAAACAGCTTTAACCAAATTTTCATCATCCATAAATCATATTTAATTTTAATCGTGTACATCTCTTACATGGGAAATGTACATTTATCACTGAGTCATTTAAAGAGTGCACTTTAGTTTTTCACACACATGAGAGTTGTTTTGGCTTATCTACAGGTCATTTCACACACAAGATAAAGCTCGAATAAAACAATAAAACAACCTGTGAATGATAAACACATAATTACAGTGAACATGAAGCAGCAACCATCAATGAAATAAGGACACACGTGGAAAGCTCCAGTATTCTGAAATGCTGTTACAGCATAATGATATGAGTCATGTCACATCTACAATATTACACCTGAAAACATCTGTCATTCAAAGCCTTCACATAAATAGCCAACAAAATTAGATGAGAATGTAAGCTGTCTTCAAGTCAACATTAAAGATGAGGAAAGCATCATATAAACACAACAGCATATGGCTTATATAGATACATATCGTGATCACACAGGCTGTGTTTAAACTCAACGGCCTTATTCATGAAACACAAGCAAAACTAATTTGAGTAAATCATTCATAAAAACAAATGTATGAACCATTTTCACACGTTGTAAGGCACTATCCTTTGTAAAGCTGTTTTAGAAAAAGATCTATACAAATACTGTATAGCATAGGCCTTTTATTGTGTCCAGCCTAAGGCACACCTGTGCAATAATCAAGCTGCCAGGTAGATGATTATCTCGGCAAAGGAGAAGTGCTCACTAACACAGATTTAGACAGATTTGTGAACAATATTTGAGAGAAATAGGTCTTAGATCTTTGAGTTCAGCTCATGAAAAATGGGGGCAAAAACAAGTGTTGCATTTATAATTTTGTTCAGTTTATACAGAATTACATTGAAGATTTAGCTGAACAAAACTCCTGTTAACAAAGAGTCCAGAAAAAGACTTCAGAACATTCAAATATCTACTGGAAGACAAAATCATGAAGTATTTCCCACTCTCCATCCAGTGTGCAGTGTGCGCTTCGCCCTTCATGTTGATTGTGAGGTAAAGTACAAAATTATTGGCTTTTTTTCCTCTCTCATCAACAACACTCAATGCAGCTGATGTCCATTAATAAGGCACATTTTTTCCCTGAGACTGTACATAATAGTTCCCAAACACACACATACACAATGTAGCTACTGCCGCTGAAGCAGTAGTTTAAAAACATTTTATAGAAATGCTTAAAACTTAAAAATGAAGGATTGCTTTATTAAAGAAATAGTTTGCTGAAAATGTTGGCTACTCAATCCATCCAAGATGTAGATAAGTTTGCTTCATAAGAACAGATTTGGAGAAATGTTACATTACATCACTTGCTCAGAAATGGATCCTCTGCAGTGAATGGGTGCCGTCAGAATGAGAGTCCAAACAGCTGATATTTGTATCTCACAAACATGCAGCTTTTCTCTTCACAAGACATCACTTGATGGACTGGAGTCATTTCGATCGGTGTGATGTTTTTATCAGCTGTTTGGACTCTCATTCTGATGGCACCCATTCACTGCAGAGGATCCATTGGTGAGCAAGTGATGTAATGCTACATTTCACCAAACCTGTTCTTATGAAGAAACAAACTCATCTACATCTCGGAGTGAGGATGAGTACATCTTCAGCAACTTTAAGCAGAATGGCATGTTTGGCTTATCTACATCATCTCATTAGAAAAAAATGCACTTAAATAAAAGAGGAATATTATTTTGTCCTCAATAACAGCATTCGGTTGTTTTTGCTCGTGGATTTCTCTTCCCTTTCTCTTAAAATAGTCAAAGGCAAAAATGATGGTGTCAAAATGTAGGGACGTTTTCCTGAGGTGGGATCTTTAACGCTGAAGTCAAATGATGAAGCTTCAAGTAACACGGCTGTTCTAGGGTATATAATCTTATTCTGAAATGCATATAAAACAAGCTCTCTCTCAGGCCTCTTGTTTTGAACCAGCTCTTTTCAATCATAGGACCCAGATCAGCTCTGTTACTCTGAAATATCTGAGGCACTTCCTCTGCTTTACATTTTGATGTTGGAGTACAGCTCATCGATCTGTTTTCTGAAGCAGTCCCTGAGATCAGTGCGTTTGGCTTTCATGGTGGGCGTCAGGAGGCCGTTTTGGATGGAGAACATCTCTGTGTGAAGAGCAATGTCCTTCACCTGAGAAGTGATGATGAGGAAAATGCAGTCATCATTTATTAAATCAGTTCTTTATGCATTTTAATGCACTTAAAAACATTTAGGCCTAAATTTAAGATTTATATATTTGAACTGCAAATACATTTTCCATCATAACACATTTGATGAAATAGGTCAAACTTCTGTAATAGTACTAATAAACTGAATGCATTGTAAATACACAATAACTAGGTTTATATATTTGTCATTAATAAATAAAATTTGTTCAATTGTTATATACATTTAACTAAGTGAATATTGCTTGTTTAATATTTTAGCCATATTCATACTTCTTAAATATAGATATGTAATTATTTTCACAATGAAAATATTTATGGTCATTCAATGTATATTTTTGCCATACATTTTTGAAAATATAATTACTTAAATAAAATGAAATGCAAATAATTAATAATAAATTATGGCATGATTGCTTGGAGTGCAGAAATCTTGTTTCTTACTGGCTTCATTTATATATAATTCACAAATATGCAGCACACATCAAGTTTATTTGTTTAAGTTGAAACTGCATAATCCAAAATGTATAGTGTATCAAGGCGAACCTCACCTGTTCAAAAGACTTCAGGCCACTTTCTTTACCCAATTTTACAATATCCTCCAGAATTGCTTTCTTCACCTCCTAAAACATAAAGACACATTATTTACTCACAAACTTTGAGTGATTTGTAAGATATTTACATTTTATTCAAGACCCAAATATACCCCTGCATGCAATTTTCTGATAAGAGTGGAAGTGAATAAAAATGCACATGGAAGATCTGTCTTTACCTTTTTTTTGCACAGTTCTTCATATGAGCCCTCTATGCCTCTCTTCTTGGCCCAGCCGGGCAGAAAGTCTGGATCAGGAACAATGATGGCTACCAGACAGGCCTGTGGAGAAAATGAGAGAACAATAAATAATAAAGATTTGATCTGTAATGCCTCCATCTGTGTGTTGTTCTCTCTCCTCACCTGCAGACTGTCTCCGTGTACGAAAGCCTGCACCACAGCTTCACTCCTGATGTAAATGTTCTCGACCTTCTCTGGAGCGATGTATTCACCCTGAGCCAGCTTAAAAATGTGCTTCTTACGGTCCACAACTTTTAGAGTGCCATTCTGCAAAACAAAACCGGTGTGGTGGTTGAGCATATACGTATATACAGATTTATGGGCATCATTTGTATTCATGCAATATAAATATGCCGGGTTTCAATTTGATTCTTTCACTAATAACTGAAAACTATAAATTAAAAGAACTATCAAAATATTTCCAAATAGTCAATTTAAATACTGTAATATTTTACATGAATTAAACCTATTGTGCTAAAAGAACCAGTAGCTAAATAGTTATTTAAAATATGAACATTCTCTTATTTTCATGCTCATCAAAAATTAGCAGTACGCAAAACAGTCAGTGATTGGGTGTTTTTTTTTAAGTGAAGTGGGGTGTTTTATTTTAATTACACTATTCAAATGTTTGGTAAAATATAATTTTTTAAAGAAATTAATGCTTTTATTCTTCAAGGACAGAGTAAATTGATTGACATTTCTAATGTTACAAAAGAATTCAATTTCAAATAAATGACGTTTCCATAAAAATATTAAGCAGCAAGACTTTTTCAGCATTGATAATAGATGTTTCTTGAGCAGAAAAGCAGCAAATTAGACTACTTTCTTATTATGTGACACTGAAGACTGGCGTAATGATGCTGAAAATTCAGCTTTGATCACAGAAATAAATTACACTTTTAAATATATTCAAATAGAATACAGTTATTTTAAATTGTAAAAATTGTATTTTCAAATATATGTTATTATTGTATTTCTGATTAAATAAATGCAGCCTTGGTGAGTAGAAGAGACTAAAAACATTTTAAACTCAAACTTGAGTAGTTTTAATTCCACATGTACACATTTATTTAGCTGTATCGTGTTTTATTATTTTTATAATGCACCAAAATATTGGATCGAAATTCTTCATTTTCTAAATTAGAATAAAGTGTGCCTGTGAACACAGAATGAAACCGTTCTTACCGACAGCCACTTGCCAATGTCTCCTGTGTGAACCCAACCGTCTTCATCAAGAGTCTCCTTCGTCTTCTCAGGGTCTTTCAGATACCCCTTAAAAACATTAGGACCCCTCACACACACCTGCCATAAACAACACACACCACACCTGTCAGATGTGTGCAAGACCACATGCAAACACACAAAATGATTACTAAAACCGTGGAAAAAATATTTTATTATTTGAAACAAAATAAACCTTAACTGAAACACATATTTCAGTTACTATTTTTTTAGATTACTCATTTTGTACATTTTTGTACATCATTATGCATTTAAATTTGAAGTACTAAAATAACCAAAACTAAATAAACTTAGAAAAAAATTATCAATTTAAAAATAAAAACTATATATACAGTAGTCAACATTTGAAGTATTTCTCACATTCCCTCTTTCCACCACAATACATTACTATTTATTTTAAAAACTTTTTATTTACTGTATACTTAATATAAAAAGTATACGGAAGACCTATATTTAAATTACAGTATAATTAATATATATATATATATATATATATATATATATATATATATATACACATACAAAATAAAAACGACAATCTTAATCTTTGATTATTTATGGTCTGTACATATATTAATAATATGACTACATAAAATCACTACAATAGTATCTCATTTATATTAAAAGAAAACACGCACACACACACCTCTCCCTCGCCTTTAGCGGCGTAATAATTCATCTCTGCCACATCCACGAGTTTGATGTCATTACAGGGCAGAGGAGCTCCAACATGACCTGCAACAACACCATAAAACAGTCAACATAAACATGCAACTGTGTTAATAACTGCACATGCATCAGTGTGTGTTTGTGTGTGTGTGTGTGTGTGTGTGTGTGTGTGTGTGTGTGTGTGTGAGTTACCGGCAGTCCAGTCTCCTGGTAGTGTAGTTGTGCTGCCAGCAGTGCATTCGGTCTGACCGTATCCTTCATAAAACTGTAAGGAAACAACATTTACTTCACAACCAGTAATATAGAATACAATGTAATGAGTTTAAATGAATGTGTTTAAGAGATGAAACTGTACATTGCAGCCCAATGCAGCTCGCAGGAAGGTGAGAACAGGAGCTGAAATGGGAGCCGCTCCGGTCAGCATCATTCGAACGTGTCCTCCAACACTGGCCTACAGAGGGCAGCACGGACCCATTACTACACTAAACACTACAGAAGACACAGCAAGCACATTCTCATGTCAATAATCACCTGGACTTTCTTGAAGATGATCTTATCCCACACACTGTCTCTCCTCATGATCCCTCTCTTCATCTCATTCTCTTTCCTCCTGAAAGCAAACTCCAGGATGCGTCTCTTCAGGGGACTGTTGGCCTGTCCGTAGATCTACGAGAGGGTTTCACTGCATTACTACTACACTAGAGACACTAGAGCATCTAACACATAAAAACACTACAAGAGGAGATACATGAATGAGATGATAGATCACAGATCATACAGGTTATGATGAACGGTTACATTGTTTTTTTACTGAGGCATATGATCAGTTAAGTAGTTACAGTAGTAGTAAAACAAATAAAAAACAAATAGTAATACAAATAATGATAAATTAATAATAATAATCAAAATAAGTTGTATTTTAAATCATTAAAAACTATATTACTATTTTATAGTACTACTTTTGCGGTGTAAAAAAATAAAAAATAATAACAACAGCAACAACAAATTGTGATTTCTTTTATTATTATTATTAATAAAATATCATAGTATTTTATTTATAGAAATTACATTACAAATGCATTAAAACTACTGTACTACATAAATTGGTATTTATTTATAATGTTAATAATGATAAATAGAATAATGACAAATTATTATTAAAATTATTTAATATAATTATTTAAACTTTTGAATCATAATTGAATAAAACAATACAAATTGCAATTGCTACAATACTATTTGTCTATTAAATAAAATGAGTATTTAATAATGATAATAATATTACTGTTATTCAAAATATTTTATTTTTATTACTATTTAAATTATACAAATTAAAATCAAGTAATCAATATATCGCAATTGCATTAAAACAACTGTTCTATAAAAAGTGGGTATTAATAATAATAATAATAATAATGGCCATTTATTATAATTAAATAATCACTGCAAGCAAGTGCAATAATACTATTTAAAAATGTAATAACATATGTAATATAATTAATAATACATTTTACTTTACAAAAACAAAATAATTAGTTTGTTTTCAAACATTAAACTATGACAATAAAGATCTAGAATCTATTGAGCTATTATTTTGGTGGGAAACCGCAGGGAGAGATTAAAGCTTCTCTTTTGTTAATAACAGATTTAGAAACAAATTTGGGGAGATAATTGATGAGTGCTACAAATGTATGTAATAATAAGCAACCCAAACACACAGCATTTGCAGAGATGGAGTTAGTATGGTTCAGCATTTACTGAAACGCATTTTAAATGTATTTAAAAACAGCTATTTTTCCCTCAGATTTACACATTCCTGTTTGCAGCAGGTTTAATCTAGTTTCTGTGATCACTCGCAGGTCTATATAAAGTATGTACGCTCACCTTGTCAAACATGCGGTTCAGCAGACGAGGAACCACAGGAAATATGGTGGGCTTCAGGGTCGTGAGGTCATCCATCAGAAATCGAATATCACCCTGGAAGTATCCAATACGTGCGCCGTGCATCAGAGTAATACCCTGAGAGAGAGGAAACAGTATCAATCGACATGAAGAGTCACAAGCAGAGCACCGTTTTGAACCATAAATAATGTGCTTATTAAACAAAAAAAACTTAATAAAAGCACCCGCCACAGACCTGTACGACTCTCTCAAACATGTGTGCCAGGGGCAGGTAAGAGATGTGCGTGTCCTGAGGACTGATGGGGCACGTGGGCTGCAACCAAAATGTGAACAACACAAACATGCAAATTACAAATTACTCATTTAGCTGATGCTTTTATCCTAAATATGAAAACTGTAGTTTATTACAGGTCTAGTCTCCCTGGAAGATCACTTTGTTCAAATAAAAATCACTGACTGATTATTAAATATTTCTGTGTGACTATAAAATAAATTTCAGTAACACTTTACAATCAGGTGTAATTTATTTACATTAGTTAATGTATTAACTAACATGAACAAACAATGATCAATACATTTATTTGACTATTTATTCATCTTTGTTAGCATCAGTTAATAAAAATAGTCGTTCATTGTTAGTTCATAGGGCCAGAGCCGATCCTAGACTTCTGGGGGCCCTACGCAAAACTGTGTCGACCGGGGGGGGTTCGAGTGGTTATGAATGAATGGATGAAACACATTTGTCCATGTTTCACTCCGTCTCGAATCACGCTCGGGGAAAGCACTCGAGAAACAGTATCTCTTCCACGGCTCGCTATGTTTTCAATTCGTTTTTTAGTCTCGAGCAAGAGACTTTATGACATTCGCGCTACATGATTTGACAGATTGTTACGTAGAAAGGGCTACAGCACCGCAATACAATAAATTATCATTCATGTTTTCATAGCCGCTGGCCAAATTCAGAAACAAAACTAAAATGAAATCATCTTTGAGGGCAAGGGGTCCCCTGGAGTTTCGGGGACCCCACACAGCTTGTGTATTCTGCGTATAGGGAGGATCGGCTCTAATGGTGACCCCCCTGGAGTTTCGGGGACCCTACACAGCTTGTGTATTCTGCGTATAGGGAGGATCGGCTCTGCATAGAGCATGAACTAATGTGAACAAACACAACTTGAGGTTTTAATGCTGTATTAGTAAACTCTGCAATTAACATTGACTAAGATTAATAAATGCTGTAGAAGTATTTTTCATTCTTATTTCATGCTAACTAATGAACCTTATTGTAAAGAGTTACTGAAATATCTACATTTAATTATAAAATACATTATTAAATTATAATTTATAAAATAAAAAATGTTAACAAATATATTACATATTGTAAATTCGTATTCTTTTTTAAATGTTTTACTGTACAATAAAATATAATAATAACAAAGTATTAATATTAATATATTTCATTAATTTTTTATAAATTATAGAAATTAAACAAATCATTAAATAAATATTTTACTATTTCAATAATAAACCAAATATGCACAACAGGATTTTCCTAGCAAGACACTTGGATGATGCTTTTATCCTAAATATCCATAATACAGAAACATAATACATAAAAATATTAAAGGGTCCAGCCTCCTGGAGGATCATTTCTTACAAATGTAAATCACTTGCAAATATATTATTACATTTAATAAAAACAGTAGTAATAATAACAACAACAACAACACAATTATTAAAAAATATTACATCATATAAATAATATAGCATTTATTATCATTAAAGTAATGAGAACTGGGGATGACATATGTTTAACTGTCATGAAAATATAATGCAACTCAGTTTTTGCCAAAAGGTGAATCATGTTCAAAGTGTTGTTGTTGTTGTGAAATTGTTGTTCTGCTTGATAAACTGAAGTTTTATAGGGTTATTATTTGAGACTGTATTTACCTTAGTGACGCAGACGAAAGCAGAAACATTAGACACTACATTTCTGTGGGTGAGCATCGCTCCTTTAGGGTTTCCTGAAACCAAACGAGAAACGTTGTGTCCATCATGGCACTCTATTCACATGTGGCCTGAACATCTCTTTCAAATTGATATTGCAATCAAGAATTTAGAGTGCTATAAGAGACATTTACTTTTCTTCATTGCTCAGACACTTTTATCCAAAGGATATTACATTAAATTGAAGCCAAGTGCCCATTGATATCAATTCATGCATTTTCTGGGAATTGTATCCATGATCTTTGTGTTGCTAGTGCCTAGAATGAAGTAACCAATAAAAACATCATACCTGTGGTTCCACTTGTAAAACAAATAATAGCCAAGTCATCAGGCTGAGGAGGCTGCAAATATAGGAGGAATTAAAAAATATTGAGAATTTTAAAGAAACAATAAATGCAGAGAAAATTAGCATCCAGACCTTTTCCAGAAACAAGCCTTTTATAATTATAAAATATACACTGGCAAACTGAAAAAGAAACTACAGTACTAACCACAGGATGCTGTCGATGAGCCTTGCCGATATTCTGCGAAGTAAGGGAAACTTGTTTAAATAAATGATGGAGACAGAGGAAGCGCAGTGAAAGAGGAAGAGTGAATGAGGTTTGTGTTTGCGGTAAAGACTGAACTGCAGACTGTCAGCAATCAAACACAAGATAAGAACAGCCAATGTAAACCATACCACTCAGGAAATAACAAGTCAAGTGGCACATCAAACTCAAATACTGTCATACTGTCACTGAATGCTGAAAGATACATTCTGTATATAGTCCTTTGATTTAACATTGTATGTTATGCATGTTTCTTTTGTATGTTGTTGTGAGGGGTGTTCAGTTTCTTTTTTCTGTTTGTGAAAACAATAAAAGGTTATTAAAAAGAATCATCAATATAATATTAAAATAAATACAAACAAACACTTACAATTATGAAATTTAAATAAACTTAATCATAAACATATAATATAAAAATAAATACATATTATTCAATTAAAATAGACTTAAAATTATCACAAAAATGTTAAAAGAAAAAAATGAGAAAAAGAAAAAAACACAAATTAACAGAAATACAAATAAAAAAAACTATACACATTATATTTAATATAATATAAAATGTTATATTAAAATAAATATCAAATTTAAATAAAACAAAAACACGCAAGCAACCTAATTAAACCATAAAATGTAATGCGGAAATAAATACATATTAAAATAAAAACAAATCATAATAAAACATGCAAATAAACAAATAAAATATGTTAGTATATCATGTGACCAATAACATTTCTCAAAGAAACATGAATATGCAAGTATGTTTTTTTTAATTAGTGAACAATTAAAAATATTTGGGGGAAAATCAATAACTGTAACATGGTAGTTAAAAAATTTAAATAAAAAACATACAGTTAGTAAGGCTTGAAGGACGTTCTATAAATAGCAGCTGAAGTGTCTGTGAGCTTTGAGAGCAAGCGTTCAGTAATGCAGGTCACCCAGTTACCACAGCTGATCGTGATCCGGGTCACAGCAAGACAAACAAACCCCACCAGACACAAACACAAGCATAGATCACATTCACTGGGGTTATGCAAAGATTTGAGCAGACAATCTGCAGTTTATTCACCTCTGCATCTCTCAGACTGATGATGTCGATGCCGCACTGCTGTGCTCTGCTAACCAAATCAGCATCAAAGTTTTCAATGAGGATCAGGGTTTTGACTGAGTGCTGCTGGCCCGAAACACAGTCCAACAGCAGCTTGGCCTTCTCAGGTACGTCACATACGACTGTAGAGATGCAGGCTGCATAACGCACACAGGTGCAGGTGGAAAAACAGACAAACAAAAATAAACAAATACATTCATTCTCTTGACCTTGATGCTGCATACTTTAAGTTAAGAATCTCTAACCATAATAATGACCTAGCAAACACCAATACAAAGACAACAAGGACATGACACACATCTGCATGCATACTAAAATCAATGACTAATAATTAACGTAAACACACTATTTCAAGATAAAACTGCATAGAAAACGGACATACTTTTGTCGAGGATGTAGCTTATCGCTTCTGTGCCCAAGGTGTCGTACAGAGGAACTGATACCAGAGAGTATGTGTAGCAGGCCAGCTCTGAAATTGTCCACTGGAGAAAGATTTCTGACATTAGTCACAAAATAGTTGCAATCTCTAAAGTTAAAAGATGAACTGCACATTCGTTCGTACTAACCTACCTGTCACAAATTGTCCCAAATAGAGAAAAAAACTAAAAGACAGGAGATTTTTAAAGATGTCATTCCAATTTAAATATAAAAGAATATTAATTTTTACCTTTTAAAGGTGAAGTATGTATTTTTTGCACCATTACCAATCGGAACGGCAAATAATGCTTTAGAACCGTTTTATTTTTATTTATTTTTTTCTATCTGCGATAGGTCATGCAAAGACTCAAAAAACTTGTGCTTCTGGATGAGAAAAATAATTTTAATATAGAAAAAAAGAAAATATAGCACTAAATCACTTACTTCCCAAATTGCCAAAATATTCCCTATTCCTTTAAGATAAATTATTTCATTAATTTAAACCAGGTTAAAATCTAAACACAAGCATAAAGATGCATTTGGGCAATAAATCAAATATTTATTAGCTCTGACCTCTGGTCTGTTCTGAGAGAAGATGCCGATGAAGGGGTCTCCGTCCTTCGAGTGTCCTTTGTGCAAAAATGCTGATCCCAAATTCTCTGCTCGCTCAATCACCTGATGAAGAGGAAATGGCAAATAACTTAACCATACCAGAAAACAACTTGTATGCAGTTCACTGTGCACAAGGGTGAACTAATATATATATATCCACCATAAACATAATTCTCTAAATAGTTTAAATTCAGTTCCAATTCAAAGAACTGAATTTTTCCATTTGGAACTTTATATGTCAAAGGTTATCAGTGCATGCATTCAGTGTCATGTGCAATCTATGTAGCTTATTAACTAGACAACAGCATAAGGAATGTAAATATGACTGCTTCAGCAGTTAAACAAGTTCCCACATGCCCGTTTTACAGTTTGACCACCCCTGTGTAAGTGCAACCTTCACAACCACGCCAACAACTTACAAGACACCTGCACTTAAGTGGTCTGAAATCTAAAACCAGCTTCTATGCAGGTGTGTCGGAGGCTCTGATTACACGTCAAACACAGATTAGGCACTTTGAAAGAACATAATGTCTCACTGTATTAATTACTTCACAGGTTTTATAGCATGCTAGATTAAAATATGTAAAGTTTTTTTATGAAATGACCCAGTCATACAACAGGTAACTTATTAACTTGAGAGCTAAGAGAACAGTAAATGTGAGCTATAATAAATCCCAAAGCTCAACTAAGGATGGGCAAATGGCATGCACCAATGTGAGAGACGGGCCAGTTCTGCATTGTGACATTTTACATTTGTACACTTAAGTCTTAAAACACTTCTGTTTTCTGTGATGGATTTAACATTGTGAAATCTGCTGATTTAAATATCACCACGGTGAAGTTATGAAGAATCAAGCATCAGAAACCTTTGAAAATTATGAACAATACACTGCAGGTCATAATTTCTAGCAGAAATATGTTTATGAATTTATTGCTGCTGAGTTTAATTACAGATGCAAATTTCCAAATATTATTGCAAAATATGAATTTAATAAATGATCTGCATTCTAACTATTAATGATAACCTTTACATTTAATAGGAAATATAAGATAAATGCATTGCTTACAAACAAAAAAAGTACAAATCTAAATCAATCTTAGTGGCGAGGTTACTGAAATTATAAGAAAAATGTAATAATTGCAAAAGCATGTATCAATTACAAAAAGCATGGATCAAAACAGAAACAGACGGATGCAGAAGTGTCATCCTACCTCGGAGTATGAAAGCCATTCATATGGCTGCTTTGGTTTTCTGGATCCCAGACAGGGACCGTTTTCTGAAAGCAAATGTAAATACATCACATAAAGGCCAATTAGATTTTTCAGTTTGTTGTTTTTATGCAGTATATTCATCATCATGTAGTAATAATTAATACTGACCACTTAACCACAGGTTGACTTAGCATTTCATTGCCAAATATACCAATATTATTACACAAAACTTTATATAAAATTAGTTAGTGCAACTTTATTTATGGCTTCAAGGTTAAAGTAAAAGCAAAAGTACATACTTGACTCCCTCAGACCCCTGTGAAACCACTCGTACATGGTCTTGGCGTCCTCGTAGAAATGGCTCAAGAGCGGGCCTCCGTTTAAAACCGCTCCTCGACGAGCGAATTCTCCACCCTGATCGACAAAAAACAAATGTAAAATTGATTGCAATAAGACAGGCATTGAGTTCATCTTAATGTAGTATTGTCTTACCGGCAGCTCTACTGACTGCATGCGCAGGTCACAGGGCGCTTTGAGGGCTTTGGGTCTGGTTGCGAACCAGTACGCCGTGACGGCGGTGAACGCACCCATGCCGAGGAGGGTGTTTGTGGAGAGGCTGCGGAAATAGTCCCTCACATCAGACAGCTCAGGGATACGCATCTGCTTCAACAGCTCGTGTGCCTGCATGACTACAGCGAACTCAATCTGTAGAGGACAACAGGGGTTAAATTAGACCCTGCTGCACTTATACCATGGTACAGAGAAAAATACTTTTGATATTACCATATGTATGTATCACGGAATGGCAAGGAACTTCAAAAGTAAAACAAAATGATAAGCAGAGCTGATGTTGTCTGTTCCTTGTTTATTGTAGTGTTTGTTTCGGTGTTTTCAAAATGTAATACAGACAGATAGACCATGGTACATGGTACCATTTGTAAAATCATTGTGAAGGAGAAATTTACTAAATGCATATTAAAATAGATATTTTAATATTCCAACAAGGAACTTCGACAGATCAAAAGGTGGTTTTACCAGGGTACAAAAACATTGTACTTGTGGAAAATTCAAACAACGCTTGTTTTTTGGGATTTTATTTTACATTGTGAAATTTTTTTCATGGCAAGCACATTTTTATTCCCAAATAAATCACCATAATACAAAATGTAAAAAAAAAATGATAGTCAAAAGAAACATGAGAAATGTGTTTGTGTCTGGCATGGAACTTTCTTATTTTCCTCCAGTGATACATACAATCAGTTCTGTAAAATCTGTTTTTATTGGCACATTATTGAGCTGTAAAATCCTGTCAAGTGTTTTGAAATATTGTGGGGAAACCCTTTGATTAAATCTTAGCAATCAATCGGTAATCAAAGTGACCTGTGACACATTATCTTTGCAGGGAAACCTCAAAGTCCGTGCTGAAGGGTCAACCAGAATAAAGGATCAGATGTTGTGTAAGGTTATCTTCATCTACTACACCTGTGATTCAGCTCACATCAAGCTTTGCTTTTTACATAAAAATAAACCTTCACAGCAATCAACACTCCTGTCATTAAACCGAAATTTTACAAAACGGGTTTCTGGGCAAAATTAACACCAACAGCTATATTTTGCATTGCATTTGCAACATTATTTTCATGACTACTAACCACATTTTCCCCAAATTTCTGCCAAGTACAGTACTACAGAAACACACACACACATTCTGTTTCTTATTAAACTCTTCATTCAGTGAAATTTAGTTTAACAGATAATGGCATAATGTATACTAACAACTATTCTTTTTTTAAACTTATTTTATAATTCACCTTTTACTTTCACATTTCATACAGTTCCTGTCATAAAAAAATAATAAGTTTGGCCATAAATATATATTGTACATTTATAATATTAATTAAAATACTTTCAGACTTTAAAATTTCACATTTAATTCAATGTGTTACTTGCAGTTTGTTGGTAATTATGCCTGAGTGATTCCTTTGTAATTATTTCTGAGTAAAACTGTTGCAAAGTCCTACAGTGCACTGATCATCAACATTTTTAGTAGAACAAAGGGAAAGTTTTTTATTTGATCAGTTTATCTCACTATAATTTGTTTATTTAAACGGGGAGGCATCTCAATTATCACCAGTAAAGTATGGAGTACCACAAGGATCTGTCCTAGGTCCTCTGCTATTTTCATTATACATGTTGCCCCTTGGTAATATTATTAGAAAATACAGGATTAGTTTCCATTGTTATGCTGATGACACTCAACTATATATCTCAACAAGACCAGATGAAACGTCTAAACTATCTAAGCTAACAGAGTGTTAAAAATTTAAAAGTTATGAAAAATTATTTTTTTTCTCCTATTAAATTCAGATAAGACAGAGATATTACTTATTGGACCAAAAAAAACAGTATGCAGAATATCTTGGATTACTATTTACAACTAGATGGATGTACTGTTACTTCGTCTACAGTCAAAATATCTGGGTGTTATATTAGACAGCAACCTATCTTTTGAAAATCATATTTCTCATGTTACAAAAACAGCATTATTTCATCATAGTACAAAATGCTGCAGATAGAGTCCTTATCAGGTCAAGGAAATATGATCATATTACTCCAATTTTACAGTCTCTGCACTGGATACCTATTAAGTTCCGTATCAGTTACAAAATGTTATTACTTGCCTATAAGGCCCTAAATGGTTTAGCTCTTGCAAACCTAAATAATCTTCTATCACACTAAAATCCAACCCGCTCCCTAAGACCACAAAACTCTGGACTCTTGGTAGTACCTATGATAGCAAAGTCCAATAAAGGAGGTAGAACGTTTTTATATCTGGCTCCCAAACTCTGGAATAGCCTTCCTGATAACGTTCGGGGTTCAGACACACTCTCTCTGTTTAAATCTAGATTAAAGACACATCTCTTTAGCCAAGCATTCATATAATGCATCTCACAATCTTGTACTGAAGTTATATCTGATCAAACACACATTGTTATGCTTTAGCTTGGGTTGAAAATATAATATTTGCCTGGATAGAACACCAGCTATGCTAACTGTCTCTATTTGTTTCTCTTTTTCTGCCACGGGAACTAAGAATTACACAAGCTTCAGTCAGATCCAACCCTTAAATGATCTGAGATGACCAAACACCTGAGAAGAGATGATGCCAACCCCTCAGAGGAAGCCAAACCTCAGACAGTATACAGAATTAACCACAATTTTCCATAAGTTAATTATATTGAGTTTCTACAATATAAATCTATTTTAGAAACTTAATTTCCTGTAAAGCTGCTTTGCAACGATTGTATCGTAAAAAGCGCTATACAAATAATCTTGAATTTAATTTATCTGGTCTCTATTTGAATCTTGAACAGGTCTAACTACATTATAATCTTATTCAAATTAACTATAAACTACAAGTTCAATTTGCAACAAGCTAAATCAGTTAGCAGCAGCATTAGGGCCATGAGTCACCTTATGTGAGTCATGTTAAACCTTGAGAGGACGCGTTACCCCTTTAACCTCTCACCCACTTCTATTCTTACTGCCCCGGGGCAGATAATTCTGAGAAACTGTCTTTACTAAGTGAGGAACAGACACAGTGTGAAGCCCTTGTAAACTCACTCATGACTGCATAAAAACCGGTGGAGACTTGCAGCTAAAATACTACGAACCATTCAATATCCTCATTAATTCAGAACAGCAAATACTACATTCTCTGCATTCTGACAAAAGCAATTGTACTATAAAATAGTTTCTTCAACTTTGCTAGTACACGCCTTGCTTGAAAACCTGCCCTTCATCAAGGTGTTGACAGCAAAGTCAAACAATCTCAAATCACCTGGCAAGAACTCAACACACACACACACACACACACACACACACACACACACACACACACACACACACACACACACACACACACACTCTTCACCTGAGACTAGGAGAATAAGGCACGTCCAAACATGGGCGGCGATGTGCTTCCCGCACACACAGAATCACGCCAAGGAAGGTGAAACGACCAGGTGAAGGTAAAAACAGTTCAGTCTGAACAACTACAGGTCGAGTTTATGTGCAACCGCAGGTCAGACCCATGCCGACCCCTTCCTGCTCCTTATTGGACAGAAACACACTCTTAGAACCTGCTGCATCAGCCAATCACAGAACAGGAAGTCAAACAAGCAACAACCAATAGTTAAAGTCTTAAAATAAACTGACTAGATACAATTTTACTGTGTCAATACCCAAGAAGAATTATATGCTGATTACAGTAAGCTGATGTTCTGTGATAAAAATTGACTGACATGGGTTTTTGTTTTCTTCATTTTTTTTCATTAATACTTATACTCCGCAAGGATGCATTAAAAATGGTCAAAAGTTACACTAAATGCATTTGATTTAATGTTACAAAGATTTCTACTGTCTAATCATCGAAAAAATCCTGCAAATGAACTGGTTTACACAAAAATAGTAGCACACCTGTTTTCAACATTGCTAATAATAAATGTTTCTTGAGCAGCAAATTAGCTTATTAGATTGATTTCTCAAAATTCAGCTTTGATCACAGGAATAAATTACATTTTAAAATGTATTCATTAGAAAACAGCTATTTTAAATTGTAATAATATTCCACGATATCACTGTAGTTTTGATCAAATAAATGCAGCATTATTGAGTATAAGAGACTTATTTCAAAAACATTACAAATCTTGACCCCAAACTTTTGAAGAAATGTAATGCCAATAAATCGCAACATTTCTAAATATCAGCCTAGTTGATATATCAGTCAACCACTATAATAGCGTCACACTTCTGTTTATGTATCAAAGATCTCCTTATTATCTCACTGTGTTTGGTGTCGGCCCATCAAGAGGTGATGATAAACATAAACACTTCGTCTCATTCCACTGGTGTGCACACTTTCCAGGGCAAAGGTCACATGACCACACAACCACGTCCTTTAAACTCTTCCTGGGACAGAGGAGGGGTGAGTGAGACCAATGACAGACCCTGAGGCCGGTCACCCGATGGGCGCAGACACAACCCCCTCCCAGAGCAGGGCTGCTATTTAAAAACAGTGGCACAACAAATGGAAAACAGTGACACGAGGACGAGTGGAACATATCAGATACATAAAAGGCATGCGATTTATGACGAGAGCCCAGCGGACATATGATATCTGCATTAAGCTCAAGAACAAGACAGCTTTCCTCTGATTTGAGGTGTAAATCTTTAGAACAATGTAAATTAAGTCAGTTCAAAATAAAATTAATTTGCATAAACATATATAAATTAAATAACCAGTAATATTATTTGCATTTTTCATGCCATTTCAACTAAATTCTCACTACTGTAATATATCTATTTTTGGGTCCCATATTGTTTTTTTTTCTTTGTCAATCATTATAAATTAGATTAATATTTACTTGACAGACATTTGATCAGTAATATATTAATACTACCATTACTTAATCTTCTATTCAAAAGTTTGGGGTTGTTAAGATTTTTTTATGTTTTTGAAAGAAGTCTCTTCTGCGCATCAAGGCTGCATGTATTTGATAAAAATGCAGTAAAACAGCAATTAAATATTATTACAATTTAAAACAGCTGTCTTCTATTTGAATATATTCAAAATTTGTATTTATCTCTGTGATGCAAAGCCAAATTTTCAGTATCATTACTACAGTCTTCAGTGTCACATGATCCTTCAGAAATCATTCAAATATGCTGATTTGCTCCTCAAGAAACATTTCTGATCAATAATATTGACCACAGTTGTGCTGCTTAATAATGTGAAATAACATTTTATTTCAGGATTCTTAAATAGAACATTTAAAATATAAATCTTCTGTATCAGTACAAATGTCATTATGTACTTTTCGAAAAACTAAACATAAAATTAGATTACATTTTTATGCAAAGCACATTTTCTTAGGCTTTTGGTGAATTATGACCCAGACACATTCTTAAGAGGTTTCATGCGATTCCTTGCTCTACTATCCACTCTAGATCATTGAATTTATTTCAGTCATTCATAAAGAATATGTTGACAGTTACAAAACCCACACGACAGACATGATTGCATCACACTGCCTGTCAAACACTCACTGACAGGTTCCAATGAGACTGAACAAACAGAAATGAGTCAGGAGGTGCTTACCTCAGACCATCAATAAATAAATATTGACCAATCAATCAGCAGATGTATCATTCTATCCATGATAAAGCACAAACAACTAAAGGCTGGCCAAACGAAGAAGTGGAAAATGGTATCTTTGATTAAATTTTAATACTGCTGTGCTGCATCTATTCAAAAATCCCAAAATTAGTCAATTATGAGTCTTTTGCATCACAAGTCAGAGGATCCTATTTACAACTTTTGAAAATAATAAACCTAATAAACCAGATTAAATCAGACAGGCAGTATCAGTCTGACCTTGTGATATCTAGGCTATCACATGCCTCTGACCGGGACAAAGGTTGAGTTGTACTCTGCTTATGAGTGTTGACAAAATATACACTGCCACCTCACTTTTAAATTCTCGAAAGATACGCAACCTATAAATACATGGATGAATAATACAACAATCAGCAGCATTCATTATTAATAATGATGAACAGGTGCGGTCTACAGGAACCCATTCACATGCTCAGACGCCCATGACCTTGTGTCCTGTGTATCAGGAGTCTGTTTCCAAACCCTTAGTTTCCACCATACCTGTTCATTAGCAACACAATGACCAGACCAAACCAAACAAGCCCTGCAAGAACACCAAAGTACACATGAATCACATTGTCTTAACCCAAAATACAACCAACCATCAGGCAAGAGCTACAGCTACAGGCAAGAAATAATAAGCAATACTAGTGTATGTGCTACAACTTCACAGTAATGACAAATCTGAAATTGCATGAAACTGCATGCATTGTTGGTTAGTTTTTTTCCATGAAAGCCTATTGTTTAATACTAAACCTTTAACTTATGCACACAGGTGATTGCCACGGTTATGAGGGATGCTGGGAATGACAACAATAAACAGAAACATGGCTGTTGCCAAACAACAAGGTCAGGAGGGACACAATGGATCTCATGCAAGACGACATTCAATAACAGTCAGCCACAATACTTTAATACAAATTCTCCATTTCTAGAAGGAAAATAAAAATCTATAACTGTACTTTTGCTAAACCGCATGATGAATGCATTTTGAGTTCAGCAAGCTAAATTAAGAACTTGAGTCATAGTATGTAACGTTAGTCATACACACAACCCAAGAGTAGCTTTAAATAATAAACACATAGGCTCTTTACAAAACCCATGCTAATAAAAAATAAGGGTTTGCACTTCACACAATGTACATTTGTTAAATTATTAAAATACTAGAGCCAAAATATAATAGCTAAAAAGCAACAACTGAAGTCGAAACTGGAATAAAGAGGAGTTCATAGTGTCATATTTCAGTTCCATACACATATGCTCTTCCGCAGTCATCCATATGCATCAACGACACGTCACAATATAGCAAAACACAATCAAAGTTGCTGTTATGCTACTATATAAGGCATTTAATTACTTAATGAAGAATAAAATGCATCAGGAAATGCAAGAGACATGTAAACTGGCTTTACTGACCTGCACGAGACAGCACCCTTCTGATAAACGCACATGTGTTTCTGACGGCGAGAGTTTACCACTTTTTCCGCTGTGTTTAGACGCCAAAATCTGCACCAATCAGAGGCGCCGTACGAATGGACAGACTGTTAGGAGGCCTGGGATTGGTGGGTCGTTTGACTCGCAGTAACCCGCGTTTCGGACTTGTTCACCTTTATACAGACATTCACAAGCGGGAGCGCGCGCAGGTGTGAAATATATCAATATCATATCTATTACAAGAGATCGATAAATACACCTAATACGTGTAATACTACAGCTGTATTGGTTGAATATGCTAAATATTAACTATTTATAAAAAAAGACCTCGGATTCATTATATAATATTGTAATATGCCTATTTCACAACGTGACGAATGAGTACCGAAAGTAAGGAAAACCGTTTCAGTGGATAAGATTGAAAGTAATCAGTCCTGATGGCGCCCGTATGTTCAAACATGAATAAGAAGCAACTGTTTATAGTTTTACAACTTTCCCATCGACGATATTTACTCCAGACACTGACAGTAGCTGATGATGAAATGGAGAGTGCTGGTGCAGGAGAAGCACGATTACGAGAGCCACCTTTCCCGGTGAATTCTTAATGGACTGTTAAACAGTAACGTTAGATGATTGAAACTAAACAATGACTATAAAATTCATAATATATTTAACATAGATTATGCTTATATGTTGCCTTAAGGTAAAAAAACGTAAGATATATAAACGTAAGATAGGCATAAGGTAGCAGTAACGCTAACAGTGGAACATTTTCGTAAGGGGGATGTTTGTGTTTTCGTAAGGGGAATGTTCTGACAGCTATTTGTTCTCTTTCATAGGTTCACTTACGCTGCGTGCTTCACGCTTTGGGAACGCCTTCTGCGTGACTGATGTCTGAAACCCTATAGAATCATGCCAATTCATTGGCTGATGGCGCGACGCCGACCCTGACGCACTCACGTCGTCAGTCTATATTGGCGAACGCGCCATCTACTCCTCAGATTTATCTTCCTTCACGAAGCGGTCATACTGCCCTTCATTGTTGCGATTTCCTGGCCCAAATACCATATTTTCAACGCGATTTATCCATTTGCACTTCGGCGACTGCCTACAGTGGAACTTTGTTCTCCTTCCGGTGAAGTGCCATGGAGTATCGCTGCTGTCAACCGCCGTGCGCGCGATTCATCACTCGCAATGACCCACACAGTAAGTGCATTAAGTGTTTGGGGTTTTGCACGCAAAGCAGTTTATGGGATCTCAAAATGCTAATTTTGCGAAAATCTCCGTCTCATAACCCTCCGCTCTCGGCTTGAGGCGCGTGAGAAGGAGTCATCCATCTTTCCCCGTTGCACCTCAGAGGCCTCCGCGGCCTCTAGTGAGCACGCGACCTGTTGAGCTCGAGGAGATGGAGAGTGAGCAGACAGGCTTCGCCTTTTCTCACCCGAGCGTGTGCATGATTATCTTTTTCCTAGCCCGAGAGCACGTGACACCATTTCCTTCGGATTAGATGATATACTGCAAACAGCAGCCTCCGACTCCGAGGATTTCGGGCCTGCTTTAGCGGATGCGCTCCCACCTAGCGGCCAGGAAGCGCGGCCTTCAGCGGCCTACTTTGAGCTCGTGGACGTGCTTTCGCGCCACTGAGAAGCTCGCGCTGGATTGGCCCGACGAGCCTTGCGAGTCTCGAGCTTCGAAACTCGATGAGCGGTTCCTTAGCGGCTCAAATTCCAAGCCTGAACGGAGGAAGCTGCCATTTTTTGGTGATCTGCATCAGGAGATCTCCAGATCCTGGATGCAGCCTTTTTCCTCCCGCCTTACTAACGCGGCGGCCGCTGACTTCACCAACCTTGTGGGTTCTGTGGAGCAGGGTTACACCGCCATGCCGGTGGTCGAGGACAATTTGGCCTACCATCTTTCACCCTCTTTGGCGCCTTCCTGGAAGTCCCGCCCCCTCCATCTTTCCAAGCCGTGTAGGACCACTTCCGCCCTTATCGGGAAGTCCTACATCGCGGCCAGTCAGGCAGGTATGGCCCTCCACACGATGGCCATCCTTCAGGCCTACCAGGCGGACGTCCTTAAGAAGATGGACGAGGGGACTGGTCTGACTCCAGAGGCCGTGAAGGAGCTGCGCAGAGCCACTGACTTGTTAGGGAACACAGTCGGTTCTCTCCTGCAGCGTACGGATCCCGTGTCGGCCACCTGTCAGTCCAGCACTTCACTCTCCATCAACCCAAACAAGGACGCCGGGGACTTTCCTTCGTGGTGGGCGTCTCTGCTTCCAGGCCTTCTCGACACCCCATCTCAGGTATGTCTTCCCTTGCACGACAATCTGCTTCCTCTATCGCATTTCATTCATGAATGGGAGCGTCTACCCGGGGTATCGCAGTGGGTTCTCCGCACAATTCGGTCCAGCTACACACTTCAGTTCGGGAGAAATCCCCCCTGCTTCGACAGGGTTCAACTGACAGTAGTAAACAGCGCCTCCAAGGCTTCTGTTCTACAACAAGAACTTTCCTCCCTCCTATAGAAAGGAGCGATAGAGGAAATACCTCAGTTGTTTATGTTTATTGCCCTGTCAGTTTCGTTGTTGGTTGTTGTGTTTGTTTATGGTGATATGCCAGTAAAGCTGTTATTTATTATTATTGTTTATCTTGATCTTTAGGCAATTGAATAAAACTGGTCAGCTGTAATTCCTCACTTCTCCACCTTGATTGAATCATTACAATTATGTGGTATTGAGATTAACTGTTGAATTCTCTATTTAAATGAAAATCTATACAACGAGTGGCAAATCACAGAGATAGGGAAAGACAGTGGATAACACAAATAAAAATAAAAGTGATACAGTGTTATGTCCACGTTTAAATATGATCACACTTTTATAAAAACAAATATTTTATTACAGAAAACAACTATGTGCGTCTTGAAGAACAACGACACTTTCAGCATGCTATTGTACTCATGTGCAACCCATCAGACTGCACAACAGTGTCTACTGTGGCTTTAGCACCTGCAGACTTTTATTGACTCTGCTGCACACTAATGCACACACCTAATAAAATCATACTATCATAACTTGTGTGTTTAATTGCTTTAACTCTTTGCTATTACTTGTGTCACTTCTGTTTCTGTTTTTTTTATAACTCTTTCCTATTACTTGTTTCACTTCTGTTTCTGTTTTTTTATAACCATTTACTATGTGTAAGTAAGTTGTGTTTTTTTTAGCATGTGTGTTTGGCTAAGTGTTATTTTTAAGGATTACTGATAAACTACTGTGGTATGCACTTTTTGGGGTGAGTTTGCCTTTAATTGTCTCCTAAACTGAATACAGTGATAGTCAGGGTCACTCTGAATGAATATCAATTGTAATATGATTTGCATATCATGCACTTTACATTAGCACTTCACTGTTGTCAAAATAAAACAGTTTTGAAAACGTTTTTTTCTTTTTACTGGGTGCAGAGCCTATACCAGGCCATATGTTTGCTTGTGCATTTTTGATTCTTAGTGTTATTTTGTAAGCAAATTATAAACTATTTTAAACATTTAATAATATTACCCACTTAATTGATGCTTTAAGTCTGCAGTTGGTAATATGATATTGTTTATTTATTTGCCGTTTTATATACGTGTTTATAGAATAGCAAAGTTTTAAGTCAAATTCATTGTAAAGATTTACATTTCTCAATTTCATTAATGTGATAAAATGAGAAATGTGCCATAGTGTAGTTGAAGACCGCTGCTATTTATTGGGAAAAAATGTTTAAACTAAAGCCATTTACTATCGTACATCATTGCAATTTATTAAGTGTGTATATATATATATATATATATATATATATATAATGGGAGCTGAATCTTAAAATGTCATTCCATTTAAATGAAGGCAAATGTTTTTAAGGAAACATAATTTGGTGCCCTGAAATCCCCCGAACACTGAATTAGGGTCAACTTAAAATTAACATTACAATAAAATGTAAAAGATAGGTCAGTAGGCACAGAAAACATGCACTTTTAATCACATGCCATGATATATTAATTCTATTAGCACGTTTGTTTGACTACTAGTGAAGACATTGCCTAGATTTGCATCTGTTTTCTATCAGGTAAGTTATGCATTTTATAACTCCACAATTACCACTAAACGTACTTATTATAGAAACGTGCAAAACGCTAGATTTAAATAAATAATAATAAATAAAACATGTTTCGGCTGATTTATAAGCCTTTTTAACAAGCAGGGACCTGTAAAATGTGCCCACTAATCGGTTGTAATGATATTTCACTATATAAGTGAGGAAAATGGGTAAAATGCATATAGTTAAACCAGTATACACAAAAAGTTAACAACCTTTTTTTATTAAACCACTTTGAAATTCATCCATAAAGCCAACAAGTGATAAATTGGAAATTAGCTATGACAATTGCCAAATAATACATACCTTGACAATAAAAAAATTGGTTTCTCAAAAAATTATTTAGCCTTCCCTAAAAACGGTCCACAAAATGGACAACATTGGTTATTCTTACTTCATAAGAAAATAAATTCATGTAATGACGGTGAGAAAACAACTATTCCCAGCCAATCAAAGTCTCAAATTCGGTTTCAGACTCAGATTTTGGAAGTCTCAAATACAGTGGTTAAAAAAGAAGAGGGCAGAAATGTATGCTATTGAATCTAGTTAATATCTATCAGTATAGTTAGTTTAGTTTATGTAGTAATTGGTTTATTATTGGGGGGGGGGGGCGTAATTTATCTTTTTTTTTACAAATATCTTGTTTAAATGTTGAAGGTTGAAGGACCAACCATTTGGAGTCCATTGAAGTTCACTATATGGAGAAAATTCCTTCCTGGAATGTTTTCATCAAACCTTAATCTATTTTTGACTGAAGAAAGAAATACATAAACATCTTGGATTAAATGGGGGTGAGTAAATTATCAGGAAATTTGAATTTGAAACTGAACTAATCCTTTAAGACACATTTGATGAATATAATTAACTGCGTAAATAATAATTTATTTGATTTACGTCAATATATACTCAAATGGACTGATAACACAATAATAACCTTATTGCACTTGCCTTGACATTTTGTGGAATGGCATCACAGTAGTGTCTTTCTGTATTCTGTGTAAAAAAAAAAAAAAGAACATTCAGCTTTCTTGCCCAAAAATCCTTATTTAAATGTCAAGATCGCCCTTCATTATTATGTCACTAGAAACTGAAGTATTCCATGATACCTTCCAAGACTGGGCTAGCTCTATACACTGCATCTTCTTCCTTATCGAGAATGACTGTGAGGCCTGGAGCAGCAAATTAAAACAAGTTATAGCATTTAACAAACAACTTACATTCCCTATCTGTCGGTCACTACGAGTTATGTCGTGACGACATAGGGGATTTACCTGGAAGCCCCGAACATCTCTGACTAAGAGAAAACGCCAATGAAATTGGCTAGTGGATTTTGCATACCTGAGCCACTCCCCGTGCATACGGGTATAAAAGGGCGACAGGTGCATCCACTCATTAGATTTTTGTTTCGGAGCCGAGTGGATGAGAAGAGTGCTGATAACCACAAAGCCGTTCATCTTTGTTTTGTTCCCGGTTGGCGTAACAGTGCGATCAGCGGAGTCCCTCTCATCAGCGATTCCCCTGGGCACTTCAACTGAGAGAGCAAATTCTAAAAGAGCAAATGACGGACGATCGCATCTTTTTCAAGATGCTGTTTTGTCCGTGTCCTTCTGGTTGCGGTCGTTTTCTGTTTGCGGATGACGGACACGATCGTTGTCTTCAGTGTCTGGGCCTCCGACACGCTGAAGCCACCGGCGGTGGTAGAGACCATCATTCAGGCTAGAGCTCCTTCAACAAGGCAAACCTACGCACTGAAATGGAGTCTGTTTGCGACCTGGTGTTCTTCTCGCCGAGAAAACCCCCGAAGATGCACGATTGGAGTAGTGCTTTCTTACCTGCAAGAAAGGTTGGAGCGTAGTCTGTCACCCTCCACCTTAAAAGTGTATTTAGCCGCTATTGCGGCTCACCACGATGCAGTGGACGGCCGGTCCCTGGGAAAGCATGATCTCATCGTGAGGTTCCTGAAGGGGGCCAGGAGGATGAATCCCTCCAGGCCTCCCCTTGTGCCCTCTTGGGACCTCTCTATCGTCCTGGCTGGACTTCAGAGGGGCCCCTTTGTGCCGCTGGACTCAGTTGAGCTGAAGTTCCTGTCTCTTAAGACAGCGCTCCTGACCACGCTCACTTCCATCAAACGGGTCTGGGACCTCCAGGCATTTTCGGTAAGCGAAGATTGCCTTGTGTTCGGGCCGGTCTACTCTCACGTTGTCTTGAGACCCCGGCCTGGATACGTGCCCAAGGTTCCCACCACGCCCTTCCACGATCAGGTGGTGAACCTGCAAGCACTGTCCTCGGAGGAGGCAGATCCAGCCTTAGCGTTGCTGTGTCCCGTAAGAGCATTGCGCATATACGTGGACCGCACCCGGAGCGTCAGAAGCTCCGAGCAGCTCTTTGTCTGCCACGGAGGGCAGCAGAAAGGGAAGGCTGTCTCCAAACAGAGGTTGGCCCACTGGATAGTGGAGGCCGTCGCCTTGGCGTACCAGTCAAAAGGCGAGCCGTGCCCCCTGGGGTTGAGGGCTCACTCCACCAGGAGTGTTGCCTCTTCTCATGTGTTGGCGCACGGCGCCTCTTTGGCAGACATCTGCAGAGCTGCGGGCTGGGCGACACCGAACACCTTCGCAAGATTCTACAATCTCCGCATTGAGCCAGTTTCTTCCCGTGTGTTGGGTAAGTAATGGGCGGGAAGAACTGGGCGGTGTCACGCTTGCTGCACCATTCCCCCTCACCCGGGGATACGAGCGCCTTTTTCTCCCCCAGTTCAGTTCCCTGGACGGTGAACCCTGGTGGAATCCTCCAAGCACCCCCGGCAGTCAGACTGGGCGGAGTAGTCTGACGCCAGGCCCAGTACTGGTG
The DNA here is from genome assembly GCA_003573665.1 of Oxygymnocypris stewartii. Classification (NCBI taxonomy): domain Eukaryota; kingdom Metazoa; phylum Chordata; class Actinopteri; order Cypriniformes; family Cyprinidae; genus Oxygymnocypris; species Oxygymnocypris stewartii. Next base: position 377,451 of record QVTF01021965.1, read on the forward strand.
TTAGCTCGCCCGGGTCTCCGGTCAGCCCCTGTACTGGCATTCCAGTTGTATATAAGTTGTTTTGCTTGTCATATTTTCTTGTTTGTTACTCTCCATTTTCATTTTAACTGGTGAATTTTTGTTCACTCTAATGATGTTGTTCGGGTTTGTTGAGAACCACATTGGGAGGGGATCTTATAGACAACCTTGCAAAGTTAGTCTTGAAGACAAACTTGCTAAATGAATATATCAGTGGAGTATACAAAATTGTATATGAAGTCGAGCAGATGAAATTAGAAGAGTGATTATTACTGTAGTTGAAACGTGCTGAATATTTGCAATCGATTAGAGTCAAAATTGCAGACAGATGAGCAGACTGAATATTAAAAGCCGAAAATTCTAAACATTCTGCATTTTTTTAAACTGGCGTCACTACATTCGAACCCATTTTATAAAATTAGAAAATAAATAAATAGAATACTTCTTAGAATACTTACATTTTTTATAAAATGTCTATATGGTCAGGAGACAAACCAGTACATTAAGCATCTCAATAAAACGAAGTCAAGCTGTTAAGAATCAAAAGTCTCTCAGTTTAGAGTCTGGCGCCCTCATCTGAGAGGCCCATTTCTCTGAAAGACACACACATAACAAGCAGCCCTTTATACTGCCTCTGTGTGCAGCTATAGTGCAGTTCCAGAAGGCCCCTAACCAGTATGTGTTATAGGTAAACAGGCGATATGCTTTGCATATGTTCAAAAAAAAGCAAATGCACTATTTTTCCAGTAGTCTAAATAAAGAATTCTCAGTTGTCCACTAGAGGGCAATCAGTCCACTGGATATTACAGTAGTCTCAGTACAAGAGAATTTGAGACTTTTGAAAAAGTTTATTTTATTTATGCAAAACACTGTGAGTTTTTGTAACCAGTATATGTAGAATCAGGTAGCAAACAAACATAAACAGTCACATGCTCAAACCAACTTTTAGTCTCTTAGCTGATATTTTATATAAATATGAGGTGCAAGCACTTGTACACCAGATAAGAGAGGATACAAAATCCATGCATTAATTATTTCAACATTAATTGCACAGGTCACATTATCAGAAAACCGCAGAGGTCAAAATCTGCTCAAAGAAAAGTTGTGGATGATCAAAAACAGTAAGCAGAAACATATGCTTTATTGAATGTGATCATGGGACTCTCCAAACCAGGCAAATTCATAATCATTCTCTAAAATAATAATGTGTTACTGTCAGCAGCATCTGTAATAGTCAGTTCTTGCAGGATGTGTTTGTTCAAATCCTGTTTGACATCATTCTAATGTTAAGTCTTCTAAAAAATGACTTCATCTTGCAGAACTTCCACTTTTGCTTCTTGACTTTTCTCTTTCGAAGGTAAAATGCCTCCCAGTTTTCTTCATCTCCTTCCCAAGGAACCCAAGCCCCTCCGTTGCGTCTCGGATCGGCTCTGGGATCTTCTGCAGGGTAGCGCACCGGAACGGCGGTCCGGTTGTAGAATGCTAACCGAGCCAGCAGCTGCTTGACCACGTCTGGCCGGTGCTCTGCGAGATCGTAACGCTCATACGGATCGTCCGCCACATTGAAGAGCCACAAGGATTTCTTTGCTTCCGTGTGCCGTTCCAAATTCCACCAAGATTCCGGAAAGTTTCCCAGCATCTGAGGCGGAATCCAGTCTCCATATCCAGGATTTCCTGTCAAGAGCTTCCATTCTCCGACTCGAACCGCTGCTTGCACGGCCGTATTCCAGATCCCGTATCCATTTTTTAAAGATCCATGCCTGGCGGCGTTGTAGAGCGGATCAATATTATGTAGGATCTCCAAACGTGGAGACTCCTTCCCTGCTACTAATGGTTTCCCACATGTCATATCCATCCAGCCCATCCACCTGGGAAACATTCCCTCCTGCGAGTCCCACTAGCGTTGGGTACCAGTCGGTGATGTGAACCAGAGCTTTGCTAACTCTCTTCCTGCGTCTCAACAATGGACTATGGACAAATCCAATGCCACGGACGCCTCCTTCCCAATATGTTCCCTTTCTTCCCCGTAGAGGCCAATTGCTCCCGCCAAAGAGTGGCTGTCCGCCGTTATCTGTAGAAAAGATAATGACAGCTGTTCTTATAGTAGCCATACTTTCGCAGCGCATACTGTCACGTTCTTTACTGCCTCATCTACGGCCGAAACCATCCCAGCATATTTCCGGCGAAATACATTTCCCATTTGTCGATACGGATAGACTGTATTCCCTCGGTGACTGCAATGGCGTGTGCACGGCTTGGAAAGAGAGGAAAATGAAAAGAGGCTGAGATGAAGGATCATGAGCGGCGAGGATTTTTCGGACTCTTTGCGCATACAAGTGTGTGGAATAACGCCCTCCCTGACCCCACGCCACACGCTCGCCCTCATGAAGGTCGTACCCACAAATTCCCGGCCCAGTCACACGACTTGTAGGTGTAATAATCCACGCTGCCCGTCAGAGAGCCGAAGTACTGTGTGGAATCCACGGCGGGTCGGCAGGCAATCGCGTTTGTAGAAGCCCAGGTGCCATTTGCCCACCATGTGCGTGGCATATCCCGCCTCCTGCAGCCGCTGTGGCAATGTCCGGAGGTCAAAGGGCAAACAGCTGGGCTGCCGAGAGCGGATTATCGAGTGTTGGAGACCCGTATGGATCTGATATCTAGAGCGGAACGGGAAAGGAAAATAACTGGATCAGAACTCACAAACACATCTGATCACAAGCACAGACATTAATTGATTTATTTATTTCAAACATTGTATTGCCATAGATATCAGAACTACTGCACATAACTGAATTATTTAATTTGTGCATGTTTATTTTAATCCGTTTGTGCTTTTTGTATGTCTCTCTTCTTCTATTTATAGTGCACATTTACTTTAATTTTAAATAATCTATTATTGTTACTGTATTTTTTATCTCTTTAAACCATTTTATGATCACTATTTTTTATAAATGTTTATGTACTGCACTTTGAATTGTATGAAATGTGCTATTAAATTAATTTACTTTTTGCCCTGTCTTGACTTTTCATCACTTGGACATTAGTTTTATGACAATTTTTTGTATAGCTTTTTTTAAACTATGTGTATTGTGAAAGGTGGTGTACAAATAAATTGTATTTGTCTTTATTAATTAAGCTCTTATGTTCTACCGTTAAATATTTATTGGCCAAAAATGTTGTTCCTTTGTCATTGTTACTTTTGTCACAAGTAACAGTGATGTCAGATTTGTGAATTAATCATTTATTCGAGTGAGTTTTGTTCAAGAATCACTCAAGCTAATACACAAATTGGTCTGAATGATAAAAATGAAAATAAAAAAGATTTTCCACAACAATTCTTTCTTCAAACACTGTTGTAAAGTGTCTGTACGTTATATATTTGATGATGATGATGGCCACACATCTTCCAATAATGCATAATGTTTTCCAGTATAATGCACCATTTTATTAACAGAAAAGTAGAAGGGTGTATATACCCTTTGATCAAATACACTGTTGTTGATGAGAATTACTCTTTTTTTTAATGATCAGTAATTAGTTTACTTAAATCAGTGTATCTCAACTTTTTGCACTAGTCTACAACGCCCCACATTGTCCACAACAATACCCAAAGGCCCCATGACTTTTCCAGTTGTTCCTTTTTTACTGGATACGAATAAAAAAAAACATTTTTCACAGTTTCTGATTAAGTATTTTAGGGCTTGGCATAAAGTGTTTTCATCAAATATATAAAAATGCCCACAGAGTTATACGGTTTTATTAATTTACAAGACTTTTTTCAGGTCTATTCAAACCACATTATTTTAAGTCATCTTGAGGCCCCCTAGTGGGCCCCCTGCCTTTAATGATTCTGAGATTGTAAATGTATTTCTTATAACAATATCCCCCTTACAAAACAGTATGATGACCATGGTGCTTTTATCTTATTATACACTCATTGCCATATTTATGTAGCAAAAATACCAAGTAAACGTCCACAAACATGTTGCAAACCGCGGACTGAAGCGAGCGAGTGAGTGAGTGAGTGAGTTACCTGCCAGTGATGAACTGACTGCGGGACGGAGTGCAGATGGGCTGGATGTAGTAGTTCTCCAGCTTCACTCCCTCCGCTGCCAGCTTGTCCAGTGTCGGTGTGTGGATGTCTCTGTTGTGGTAGCCGATGTCGTTGAAGCCCTGATCATCTGTCATGATGAAGATAATGTGCGGACGCGGATGGCTCGGCTGTTCGACCTGGTTCGGACTAATCCAGTCCTGGGACAGATAGCCCAAACTGAGCAAACTCATCACGGAGAGCGCCGTCAGAGCCGCTGCTGTCATGGCAACGCGTTCAAGCGACTGCTCGTGAGGAGAAAAATAAAAAACTATCGTCTAAACTGCAGGTGCGAGCGTAAAGTTTGCGTGACGAGGCAGAGCGATGTATGTGCGCGCCGTGAGGGGTCTGGCTGGGTATAAAAAAATAGTGAGCTGCCTAGAGCATCCCCCCCCCTACCCCACCCCCCTGCACGTGCCCAAAACAGCTGCACGCGCCAACAGTGGCCAACAATGTCTAGTGAGATTAATACTAATACTAATAATACTAATTTACGGATTTTTTTTTACCGTTTTAATAACATTTTTTTTATGTTAACTTTAAGTTTAATCGCTTTAAATGTAGCCTAATATAGAAACGTATATGAATATGTTATTATAATGTTAATATACTAATTTACTAATTATAATTATATTAATTACAATAAACTAATAGAAAACAAAAGAGAAATATGAGAATGAGAAACTATTAAAATGTGAGAGGATTCTGGGAATGCTGATTTATGTTTTTTTTGTAATGTAAATTATAGTGAAAATTTATTACTTCTAAAAAAGTAATACTTTTTTAAATAATGCACATTTGACAGAATTGTTCTGTAAAATTACACTGTAAGAAAAAAAGTTTAGCAGAAAACGAATAGTAAAATTTCCATTAAGGACATTTCCTTCAACCCTAAAACACCTGTGAAGTATTAATGTGAAAAATGACTTATATTTACACTATAAGGCTGTATTTATACAGACTTTTCATAGAATGTACATTAAATGTGCCGTATACATGCATTTCAGTTTTTCACCATATAAAGTAAGGGAATTTAGCCTTAATTAATTATTGTAACATTTTCATAGTGTTTCATTATGTTTTTTATATATATCTTATCTTTATATTATCGTATCTGTTTTTTTTTTTTTTTTTTTTTTACAGTGTACTACATTTTGTAATCTACATTACTTTGGTGCCCAAAAATGCTAAATAACTTTACTCCAAATTATTATTATTATTATTATTTTTATTTACATATGACATTTCTAAATAAGCAGCTCATAACTTTTGGCACATGCAGCCACAGTTCAGTTTTTTTCTGCTTTCTAGGATTGAGTCCTTGCCGCCCCTTAACTGCAACAAAGAGACGTATTCAAGAGAGATGTTAGTGTGTGATGTCTTGCCATTTTTTAAACGAACAGTCTATAAATAAATGCATTACGCCAATATCTTTCATCTGTGTTTTGGAGCCATTTGCATATAACTGTTGATTTATATTATCGTTTATCATCATGGACATATTATGACCTGGCTACAGATGTACATGAAGTACGATAATTTTTACAGCCTGTTCAGTAAATGGAAGACATTCTTTAGATTTGCTGTTATTTGTTTGGTCAATGTTTTTTATTAATCTCCAAACACAAGCTGAGGCCCCAAAGGATTCCTGCTATTAAAACATGCCGTAGGAGTATTTAGGGGGACCAGGGGTACAAACTGTGGTTGAACAGAGACAGTATTTGTGCGCACAAGAGCTCTTTTATTGGGACTTTGAGCGTTGTTATTATATATGAGCTGGCTCTCACTGGATTCACTGAAGCCACACACACTCCACTGATAAGATCTGAAAGAGAAACATACGTTTCTGCTCACATCTGTGCCCATTTAGCACTGGTGTCAACATATGGTGCAATGAAGTCAACATTCTTTGTAAAATAAATGCTAAAAATATGTTGTATGAATGCCAGATTGCTCCAGCCCAACTATCACGTCATATTGAGAGAAAATCAACATGCCTCGTGTGTCAAATCATAAATTTTTAGCATTTTGTTCTTAATAAAAAGTCAAACAATTGGATATTGAGAAAATGTTTAGGATTAAAGATGTTTTGATTGTGGATATTGAATATGAAACTAGAGATGGAAGATGAAACTAAAGTGTTTATAAGAATCTGCACTTGAGTCAACAGGACTGGCCATGAATGAGTCATAATTAATGGGTCATCCAAAAATGACACTTTTCAGAAAATGTATCCACCCTCTGGATATCCAAGATGTAGATGTGTTTGTTTTATTCACGAGAAGAGATTTGGAGAGATTTAGCATTATAACACTAGCTCACTAATGAATGGAGGAAGCTGTATTACACTCTAGAAAATGCTGGGTTAAATACAACCCAGTAAATATTGGACAGAACACATTCTGGGTTGTTTAAATGTTTAACCCAGCCTTCTGGGCAGTAACGCAACTGCTGGGTCTAACAACACAATTGCTGGGCTCATTCATATTTTACCATGCAGCGCTGGGTTGTTTAATCCAGCATTTTATGGACTCATGGTATATGGATTATGGACTCATATTTTGGCGGTTTAAAGTTAAAAACATCTTGATGGATTTGTGTACAAACATGTAGCTTTTCACTTCACAAGATGTTAATTGATAGACTGGAGTCGTGTGGATTACTTGTGGATTATTGTGATGTTTTAATCAGCTGTTTGGACTCTCATTCTGACGGCACCCATTCACTGCAGAGTTTTATATTTTAATTTATAAAATTAAATTGAAATTGAATTCAACTGATTAAAAGTTTAACAAAAAAATACAAATTTCAATGCAGTGCCAAAGAAATATACTTTATAAGAGTGATTCAAGTTTTCTCTCTTACTTGAAATATTTGGCCATGGAATATCTTACATGAGTGAGTACACATTACTTTCCCCAAAAACAACAACAGCAAATCCACCTTAAATTTCTCTGATGTCCGTTTTAGCTCAAACCTCGACATTCTGAGTTGCTGCCAAGCTGTTACTATCTTTAATGTTGACTTTGCAGAACAAATGTAAACACGCGCTTTTAGATCTCTCTATTAATAGTTAGATATTATAAAAGTGAGATATTTTAAAAATCTGGCCTTATGGGCAGCTTGTACAAATTCTTTTGGTCACAGTCACCCGGTCTCGTTGACTCAGAGATTGTTCTGAGATGAATGTAGATATAACAAATCAAAGTAAATTTTGTTATTCTTTACAGACATGTTGTTTCTTTTCTTCTTCTTCTTCTTCTTTTAAATACATTACCTACATACCTAAAACACATTCAATGTTTATTACACTAAACTAAAGAAAGTATTAATATATGGGTAAATCTAGAGTTAAATGTGCTTTTAAAAGTATTTGTCATGAATCTGGTTGCCACTCACTACAACTGCACATCACCCATGGACTACATCTCCCATCATGCACTGCACACACACATTCCCGTCCACCATTACACCAATCACACAGCTGTCACCATTCACTCATTAGTCTTGATTGTCTCACCTCACCTGCACCTCATCCACTCACACACATTTAAGCAGCACTTTCACATGCACTCACTGCGAAGTCTTGTTTTCTCCTGGCTAACATTTCCGAGCGGTTTCCCCTTGTCTGTCTACCTGTGTACTACCTGGACCGTTGACTCTCTCTCCTGATCGTTTGCTGCCTGCCTTACTGACCCTGCCTGCCTTCTGGTTATCCTCTCTGTCTGCTGCCTGCGCTGACCCATTGCTCTGCCTCGGTTTACGAATCTGTCTTATCTACGTTGCCCTCGATACCACTGTTTGATATTTGCCTGTCTGACCACCTCTTTGTTTCATTAAAGCTGCAAGTGGATCTACTCTCACCTCTGACCAGTCATTCGTTACAGAAGACTTCGCCAAAACAGCGATCCAGCAGCTTTTCTAAGGAACCCTGGCCAGGTATGGAAGCATTCAACCAACTGCTCGACCTGAAACAGGGGAGTTTGCCTATTGAGGAATAAGTCACTCGATTCTACGAGATATCTTGCAAGGTACCATTTGATGAGGTTGCATTCAAAGACATTTTTCGTTTTGGATTAAATGAGCCTATCAAATCATGCTTACCGGCCGGGAGGTTTAATTGTAGCTTAAAGGACTTTATTGACTATGCATTGCTGTGTGCTGGCTCCTCCCTTACGGTGGGCGTCTCAGAGGAGGAACGCAACACCGCGTCTGAAACCAAGATGGCGGACGCACCAGAGCACGATCGCAACATGTCGGCCACGCCTGAGTCCCCGGCCAAGATGGCCACCAAGCCTGCAGACGCACCTCTTCGGCCAGGTCTGATTGCTTGTGTGTTGGACCCACCACTGGTGTCGGTGCGAGCAGCTGGTGTCCCCAGGTCTGCAGCATTATCCGCTCCGTCCCAGGAGCTCGCAGAGTCCGCTCCAGAGGCCGCTCCGATCCAGGAGCTCACAGAGTTCGCTCCAGAGGCCGCTCCGATCCAGGAGCTCACAGAGTTCGCTCCAGAGGCCGCTCCGATCCAGGAGCTCACAGAGTTCGCTCCAGAGGCCGCTCCGATCCAGGAGCTCACAGAGTTCGCTCCAGAGGCCGCTCCGATCCAGGAGCTCACAGAGTTCGCTCCAGAGGCCGCTCCGATCCAGGAGCTCACAGAGATCGCTCCAGAGGCCGCTCCGATCCAGGAGCTCACAGAGTTCGCTCCAGAGGCCGCTCCGATCCAGGAGCTCACAGAGTTCGCTCCAGAGGCCGCTCCGATCCAGGAGCTCACAGAGTTCGCTCCAGAGGCCGCTCCGATCCAGGAGCTCACAGAGTTCGCTCCAGAGGCCGCTCCGATCCAGGAGCTCACAGAGTTCGCTCCAGAGGCCGCTCCGATCCAGGAGCTCACAGAGTTCGGCACTCTGGGTCCTCTCCTGGTTCCATCCGGTTCCCCAGAGCCCCTGCTGGCCCTGTCCGGCTCTCATTCGTCTCCGCTGGTCCCGCCCAGCTCTCCTTCGTCTCCGCTGGTCCCGCCCAGCTCTCCTTCGTCTCCGCTGGTCCCGCCCAGCTCTCCTTCGTCTCCGCTGGTCCCGCCCAGCTCTCCTTCGTCTCCGCTGGTCCCGCCCAGCTCTCCTTCGTCTCCGCTGGTCCCGCCCAGCTCATCGATGCCTCCGCTGGTTCCGTCCAGTTCTACCAAGCGCCCAAGAGAGTCAGAGCCACCTGAGTGCCCAAGAGAGTCAGAGCCGCCCGAGCGCCACCGAGATTCAGCGATTCCAGAGTGCCCCCTCGAGGTGGTGGAGTTCACCAAGAACTTTCATGGAGGGAGCTCCCCTCCATTGCTCACGGAGACCCCGGTCCCGCCATGGCCCATGAGGTCCCCTGATCCATCATGGCTGCCCGAGGCCCCGGATTTACCATGGCCGCTTAAACTCCCTGCCTCGGTCCCTGAAACCAAATATGCTCTCTCTGCCTCTTGTGTCTCCATCTCCTCCTCTAGGTCCCAGTCTCGGCCAGGGATCTCTGCTCCACCCTGGAGGGCGCCTGTCTCGTCTGCTCCGCCCTGGTGGACGTCTGTCTCGCCTGTTCCGCCCTGGAGGGCGCCTGTCTCGTTTGGGGGGGCTCTGTCATGAATCTGGTTGCCACTCACTACAACTGCACATCACCCATGGACTACATCTCCCATCATGCACTGCACACACACATTCCCGTCCACCATTACACCAATCACACAGCTGTCACCATTCACTCATTAGTCTTGATTGTCTCACCTCACCTGCACCTCATTCACTCACACACATTTAAGCAGCACTCTCACATGCACTCACTGCGAAGTCTTGTTTTCCCCTGGCTAACATTTCCGAGCGTTTTCCCCTTGTCTGTCTACCTGTGTACTACCTGGACCGTTGACTCTCTCTCCTGATCGTTTGCTGCCTGCCTTACTGACCCCGCCTGCCTTCTGGTTATCCTGTCTGCTGCCTGCGCTGACCCATTGCTCTGCCTCTGTTTACGAATCTGTCTTATCTACGTTGCCCTCGATACCACTGTTTGATATTTGCCTGTCCGACCACCTCTTTGTTTCATTAAAGCTGCAAGTGGATCTACTCTCGCCTCTGACCAGTCATTCGTTACAGTATTATTCGAACATGGCCACAAGACACAATGCAAATTATGAATTCGTCTTAACACTTTAAAACTGTGCATCTTTAGGCATACTACAGAAATTATATATCTGAAACATAGAGACAAATTATTAACCTTTATTTATGTCAGCAGTAGTGGAGGGATGAATGATATATAATATATCACCACCTCAAGCTCTCAGTGGATAACAGATTGTTATTGTGAAACATGTTTTATAATGGCCGTTTGCATAAATTATTGGGATTATACGTTTATAATCTTATAGAAATGTACTGTTATTGTCACCTCTGAACATGTTGAACACATACTCTTTTGTAACTCCAAATCTGACCCCTTTTTTCTTTTATGGCCTGAGAGAATGTGAGAAGATGAAAGGAAGTAATTACAAGAGAAGCCAGCAGAGTCTGAGGAGATGTTGAATTTGGCGTCGCGAGAGTGTTATTAAAAACCCTTCCCCTTATACTAACACTAACTCTATTTAATCATCTACCACTTCCAGTATAACGGCACACTTTAAATTTTCAAGCTTTCAAAGGATCTCAGGTTCTCATATTTACATATAGTCTGCTCAGAGAGGACTTTTTTTAAACACTAAATTGGAAATGATTTTTATTTCCTGCAAAGTCCAGTCTTTGGTTCTGCTTGTATCATCTATATTCTCAGTCCGGTTTAGAGTTTTACAGAGTATTGTGTGGATCTACAGTCACCCTGTCCTGAAAGGGATTTTTGTACATAAATGACCGATCACATATCTGTTTTCATAGAAGGTAAACAGCCAAGTTGTTATAGATCGAGAGGGGCCAGTAGTGAAAAGTGTTGCGGCTGTTAAGCAGTTTTCAGCAGAGGCTGTCAAAGAGAGGGATGTGAGCGGTGGTCAGACCTCTGAACAGCTACGTTTGTGGAATGTGTGTTTGTTTTATATCCTGGGGAAACTGAATCTTGTTTTTGGATGAAACCTGAGAAAACGGTGTATACAGCACACACTCACACAAGCTTAATGTTTGCAGACAGCTCAGGGAAACATGATGACTATGTATGCAACAATATAGGAGAAAATATTAATGTGCTCAACACAAGGAAACCTATAACATGCATTTTCCACTCCCATTCATTCTTCATTCAATCACCTGAGCCATACAGAGCAGAACCCATATATATATATTTAGCCCTAATACTGTATATTAAGATTTTTTATGTTTTTAAAGAAGTTTCTTATGCTCATCAAGGCAGCATTTATTTAATCCGAAACTGTAATTTTTTTAAATATTATTGCAATTTAAAATCACAGTTTTCTATTTGAATATACTTTAAAATATAATTTATGATGCAAAGCTGAATTTTCAGCATCATTACTCAAGTCTTCAGTGTCACATGATCCTTCAGAAATCATTATAATATGCAGATTTATTATCAATGTTGGACAAATTTGTGCTGCTTTAAAATGTTTGGGACCTGTCAAAATTTTAGGATTTTTTTTAGGATTTAGAAAAAAACATTTACTGATCCTTCCTTCAAACTCTGAACAGTATATTGTATCACTAAATGTATATTTTGAATAAACACTGTGATACAATATACTGTTCAGAAGTTTGAAGGAAGGATCAGTAAATGTTTTCCTTTAATAATAAAATTAATACTTTTTTCAGCAAGGATGTGTTAAATGGATACAAAGTGATAGCAAAGACATATTGATTTCTATTTTGAATAAATGCTGTTCTTTTACAAATTTACTGACCGTAAACTTCTGAAAAGTAGTGTATAATGTAATTTTTATTTTTATTTATAATCAACACTGTTTATTTTAACCTTTTATTTATCAAAGAATCCTGAACAAAATATCACAGGTCCCCAAAACATATTTAGCAGCACAACTGTTTTAACACTGATAATAAATCTGCATATTAGAGTGATTTCTGAAAGATCATGTGACACTGAAGACTGGAGTAATGATGCTGAAAATAAAAATAAAATCTTACTGATCCCAAATTTATGAATGGAAGTAGCGTGTGTGTGTATTCAACGACGAGCCAATTATGTATCTCTGTGTGTGTGTGTGTGTGTGTGTGTGTGTGTGTGCGTGTGTGCGTGTGTGCGTGTGTGTGTGTGTGTGTGTGTATATATATATATATATACAGTATATATGTAAGGTCCACGAATTGGCCCAACGGTATCCAATGGTGGATGAAGGTTTCCTGCATGCTCGGTATTTTCAGCATGCAAAGTTATTAAATTTAGGTTACATTCAAATCTGACTCCCTTTTATTATAACCACAAATTTAAGTTAAAATGCAAATTAGTTGTTTGCCTGTTTCTAATTTCTATTCTTCTGACATTTGATTATTCCAGTTAACTCTTTACTTTATATTTACTCATTCATTAGGAATCTATGTCACTCAGGATGTATCACGCCAGCCGATGTACGAGCACCCCACAGTCACAAACCCTCCAGTCTGATCATTAGTCAGAGGTTATGACTAACTATTTAATAGACTGCCCCATGCTTGTCATGTTTTAAATATTGGTTCTGTTTAGCCCCGTACATTCACCTAGTGTAACAACTTAGTTAAAGCTCAAACAATAATCAGAGGTTATGGCTAGCACTATGATACTTCAATGGTGTTTTTTATCTAGCCCCCTATAGTTAGTCTAACTATATAACAACTAAAGCTGATACAATAACCAGAGGTTATAGCTAGTACTATGAAATATGCCCGAACCATGCTAGTATTTCAATAGTATTTTATATATAAAGTTACCAAATGCTATCGTCTGTTTATTGTAGGGTTTTAGCACATCACTTTTGGGGGTTTCAAGTGAGTAACTTTGATTTATGTGGGAGGCTGTACTTAATTTACATACAGGAGGTAATCTGTGTGAAAAACCTGTGAGTAGTCTGCTTTCAATATTCATGGCTACCTGTTCTACTGTTAAGAGATAGAGATCCTTTTACCAGACGCACAGATACCTTTGAAATGACATCAAACATGAATTGTTGCATTGTAATATACTCTGAAGAGTATCTCGTAAGAGTTCTTCTGGTCCAGACAAATGCCATTAATAATCTTACATATACATTATATATATAAATATATTATACACACACACACACACACACACACACATTAATCATATGACATTCACAGCTCAGGTGATTGGCTTAGAAAGTTCTGCGGTTCTTCAGTTCTTCTGCAGTATTGTAGGCTTTCTTGGTCAGAAAATGCCATGACTGTTGAACGCCTGTCAAGATAGTGACAGAATCTACCAGCAGACGATACCTGCAAAGGAACCAGCCAAACCCTGATCTCCTGGCAAAACCATTTACAAACTCTTTTTTTCCTCAGATACTCATGAATGGAGCTCTGTGAATGCTAGTTACCCCGCTCCTCCTGTCAGCTGACCTGAACTGAAATGAAGAGAATCTCCTTCATTAATCATGCAAACAGAGCCAAATGTTAGGTATTTATCAGTTTCATCATAGTCATGAAAGTTTGAAACTGCTGTTGTGTTTCGGGTTTATCCGAGTTTGCTCTTCCCACCCTGAATCCTCTTTAGAGAAACATGTAAACACGAGTGGCCTGCGTTGCCCTAAAATAAACATATTCACACACACCTCCTTCGTACAGGCATCCACACGCTCACACACTCCACAGCTCAAACCCTAATCCAAACACACCTGCTCACACTCATTTCACCACACTGGCGAGTTTGGGTGTCTGGATTTCTGATTGGTTGGATTGGAGCCGGGTGTTGGAGCAGCGGTCGTTTGTGGTTTTACGCTTACACATATATGTTTTTCCCTGATGTGATACGCTGACTTTGCTGTTTTTGAAATTAAAGGAGATGGCCATTTCTATAACACCAAAAAAGGAGGACTCTTTGCAGCATTTAGTGAGGCAAGAATAATTGCATAGGACTCTGGTGTACTCGCAACTACAATACAATTGTTTCCATCATATCGATGGTATCATGATACAGTGATTCTAAAATAGCCTACTCTATTCATTGCCAGACAATTTGATCTACAATATATTTTGATGTAGACCTATGTGTAACAGGCAAAAAAATGTTTGTTCACAGCATTTGTATTTATTTATTGTTTCAAAAACTGACCACTGAGATGAACTTGTCTTGCAAAGTGCACAAAAAACAGTCTTAAGTCGCTGGGGTTATATTAGCCAAAAATATATTGCATGGGTCATTTCTTTTATGCCAAAAATCATTAGGATAAGATCATGTTCCATGAAGATATTTTGTAAATGCATTACCGTAAATACATCAAAACTTCATTTTTATTTAGTAGTTTTAATTGCTAAGAACTTCATTTGCACAATTTTAAAGGCAATTTTCTCAATATTTAGACTTTTTTGCACCCTCCGATTCTAGGGCCCGTATTTATCAAGCTTCTCAAAGTGCCATTTTAGTCTTAAGTGCTGAGAATTCATGAAATGTACTCCTACTTTCAAACTTAAGTATAAAAGCTAGTTATCAAATTTCTTAAAGCTAAGAATTACTCTTACTCTCCCAGTTATTTAATCAAGGTCCTGCTGTTCTGTAGCCACAGATTTGCAGGTATTGTATTTTTATCCTACAGATGACTTGCAGGACACTGTATGTTATGATATTAAATTAGTTTTAATCGTTTAACCACCACAGCGTCTTGTCTCCGTTGGCAACGCACACGATTCGTGTCGAATGCAAGTGACGTCACAGGTAGCAGAAAGTGCAAGCAGCGATTGCAAGTGACATTGCATTTTAGTTCATTTTTTCTTGTCTTTTCCACCTGGCTACTGTTGTAAAATGTTGAGAGATTCAAACTAAAAATTATCAATAAATAGAACAAAATAAAAAAGACTGCAAGTGACATCACTCGCGGAAGCGCAAGTGTCTAAGCGTGCAAATGCAAGTCTGCACCAAACACCAAGTCTGCATATCACACCAAACATGGTATCTGTAAAGGCAGACAACTGTGCATTTATGAAGACTCAGAAAGAGACCCAGAGAACAGACACCTGACAATAAACTTCTATCAAAATAGAATAAACTTCCCCCAAGCACAGGATTACACAACACAGTTGTTCGGCTACAGCACAGCACTGCTTGAAGTGTAAATAGTGGAACTGAGTGAGCAAGACCACGCCCTGACCACTAAAGATACTGAACAACTCAGAGAACAGCTGGACCAGATAAGAAACCAGCTGAAAATGTCCATCCAAGAACTTAAGAGGGAAATGGACACTCTGTATCAGGACAGGGAAACGTTTAAAAAAGACGGCAAAGAACTTCAACAGATCAAATGGAAGGAACTTTAAGAAAGGAAAGGCTACATGGGGAGGGAGCTCACATGCTACAAAGTTGAGCTACAACAAAGGGACAGACAGATACCTAACAACACAGATGATGTGTCTCTCTACCCCTGCAAATGCCCCAAAAGTCCCCCCACCCTCTCTCACACCTACACTGCCAAACTCCAGCAGCCTATCTCCGGCATCCACCAAACCATCACAGCCCAGCAACAGCCAAAAGGAAGCAGAAACACCTGCAGCCTCCAGAAACACAGAGACCCCTCAGAAAAATACTACAGCTACAACCCCAGCTGAGAAACAGCCGGTGAAAACAGAGGCATCCCCATGCCATCCCCATGGACTCCAATGGGAAGTTCCTACAAGGAGAAAAACTGTTTCCAGGCCGTAAAACAACAGAACTCTGGTGCCCAAAAATAGGAGATGCCCTCAGAATACTTTCTGACTCCAGCTTTGGCACACCCTCACATATCATCATACACACAGGCACAAACGACCTGAGAAGGGAACAGGAGAAAGTTGGGCAGCTGATCAACAGAGTAGCAGAGAAGGCTACAGAGACCTACCCCAAAACAAAGATCACCATATCTACTCTCCTACCCCACAGAGACATTCACCCAGACACCATCCAGAGAGTCAACACTGACATCTCCAAAGGATTTGCTCGCCTGCCCAATGCGTATCTGGCTCATCACCCCTCCATCACAATCAGAGAGCTGTATGACCATGTACACATAAGGAAGGACAAAGTCAATGTGTTAGCAAAAACACCGAAAGACACAGCATGGGGCAGACAAACCACCTCTACACCCCTGAAAACAACACACTTGCCAACCCACACAACACAAATCCAGACACCCAGCAGAAACACACAGTCGCTTCACAGAGAACGACCCCCGCTGGCTGCACAATACTGGGGACCCCCACACCATGCTAAAATCCACTTGCACCAGCGCTACACCACCACAGACCTACACCAGTCCATCAGCAGAAACCCCAGTCTGTACCAGATCACCATCCAAGACACCCCGACCACAAAACACCACTCCAGGAAGATCAGCAACACTAGGAGTTATAGTTTGTATCATGCCAATAAAGCACACTTAAATTGAAATTGTATTGAAAGAGAGAGACCACCAAGAGAGAGAGAGAGAGAGAGAGAGAGAGAGAGAGAGAGAGAGAGAGAGAGAGAGAGAGAGAGAGAGAGAGAGGAGAGGGAGAGGGAGAGGGAGAACTACATTTCCCATGATGCAGTGCGAGCAGTGGAGAGTTCAGGGGTCAGAGTGAAGGAATGCACGTGTCGCTGCTGCTCGTATGTAGCGGAAATAGAAACATGTAGCAAAGTTTTTCCTAAGTTTCGCGCGCACCCATTTTTAAACTCATTCCCATACCAAACATGAACTCAAATATTACAGACGCCTCGCAGGACGAGCTGATCAATTTAATATATCAGCATTTAAAGGACAACGGCTACAAGAAAGCAGCGAACGTGCTGAGAAAGTACACTCCCCAGGTGCAGATATGTTTATTTATGTGTGTTTGAGAGAGCGAGTGCATGCCTGTAGATCTAGAGACCGTATTATTGCATGTATTTTGGAACGTGAAGACAATTCAAAATAAAGCATTTCAAACGCTTGCATTAGAGCAGTCGAACCTAATCCGATGCATTTACGTTACCAGTTTATTTAGTGTTTATCACTTCAGAGCACATTGAAATCACTGCCTATCATTGGCACTACTGCAAGATATCCATAAACCATAATGCATTCGTTAAAACTGTACTAACTGCATGTTTGCGTTAAATATGACTTGAGTGGAAGATACAAGCTTTTTAAACTCAGTGCATGTAACTTAGTGCAAATTAACTTTGTCCTGTGGTTACTGATTTTAGTGCATGGATAAAATGTAAGCACTAAATAAGATTTACACACTCTGAGGTCAGTGAAGCAGTTCTCAGTGCTTTATTTGTTCTATTAAAGGCGAGCTCAGTATTGTGATATGCAATTGTCTGAATGTAAATAATGCATCTATTAAATATGGCTGTCAATTACAGGTTGAAACTGAAGAAGTGAAAGCATCCTTGAGCGAGATCTTTAATAAGTGGGCAAGGTAAGATGGTGTATGTGTGTCTCATGTTGTAGGTTTTATTAAAATGGTTTCAAACTAATTTATTATTTTTTCTTCCCTTTAACAACGTGGTGTTCAGCTCAGATGATGGAGATGGTATGTACATCAGAGGCTTTACTAAATATTTATCAGATTCACTCTATAAATCAGAGTACTGTACATCATTTTAATGGAAATCAAACTGACAATTTAAAACTCGTGTGGAGTTATCACTAATATTAAAAGAGACCAATTGAAACTGTCAGGAACCAAGTCTAAGATCACAGCCCCCTCTGCTGGTAAATAAGTAGTTAATTTCAATGTTATACTGTCATATGTTTGTTTGAGAAATGTTTTTGTCTTACATTTATTTGGAGCTGCCATCAGGCCATCCAAAATGTAGATGAGTTTGTTTCTTCGTGGGAACAGATTTGGAGAAATGTAGCATTACATCACTTGCTCACCAATGGATCCTCTGCAGTGAATGGGTGCCATCAGATAAAAACATCACAATAATCCACATGATTCCAGACAATCAATTCATTTAAAATGTAAAGCTGCGTCTTTGTAAGAAACAAATCCATTATTGAGACTTTTTTAAACTCAAACCATTGCTTTTGTCTAAAATGCATGTCCTCTATCCTTTCTCTAGTGAAAAATTAATCTTGCCTGAGTTAGGAGAGAAATCTGCTCAGATCAAGTACTGTTTACGGTGAAAATAGTCTAAAATGGTTCTAAACAAATATGTTGGGGGATTTGGTTTGGAGAGGACAATAAGAGATGGACATTATTTAACTGGAGGAAGTGTAATTATGGATTCATATTTTTGCCAGAAGTGATGGATTTGTGAAGTGTTTGTAAGAAACAAGACATGTATTGGTTGTACTGGATTCCCATGGATTATTGTCAATCAGAATGAGCTTTATTGGCCAAGTATGTTTACACATACGAGGAATTTTTTATAGTGACATAAGCTCCACAGTGCAACAGAATGACAGGACACAGACAATAAAAGAACAATATACAAATAGGCAATGTACAAAATAGCAAAGACACAATATACAATACAGACAATAATGTGTGTACAGGTCTGACGTGCAAATTTGAAAGATAAAATAAATATGTGTGGTGAATAAATCACTGTATATAGGGCTCGCAAAATGTCAAAATCCCTGGTACTCTTCAGATTTTGGTAGCCCGAAAATTAATTTAACTAGCCCAAATAAAATACATTTTTTAATATAGAAAATCAGATAGAGTCTAATTATCAATCAAAAATATTTTCAATACACAAATATCAACAAATATGAAGGAAATACTTTTATTTCACAATTTACAAGGTATCTGCAGAATTTTCACTCACAGCAGAGGAGGCGAGCAAGAGATACAATGCTACATTTCTCCAAATCCGACGAAGAAACAAACTCATCTACATTTTGGATCGCCTGAGGGCGAATACATTAAGCAAATTTTCATTTTTGATAGAAATTTTATTTTCAGTCACAGCTGAACTAACCCTCAGTTAAAGTTTCTTTTGTTATTTATATTTTTGTTTGTTTGTTTTGTGTACGGAAAGTAGTTGGTCCAGAAAAGTCTGTGAGCAACAAGACTACTTCAGGATTGGCGAAAAAATCTACGGTATTTGAATAAAACTGACCAAAATATTTTACCCACCTTTAACTGAGCTACCATACAAAAGTCACCTGACGTATTCATCTCACACTCCACTCCACAGAAACAGAAGAAAAAAGAAACTGTGACAAAACCAAGGAAAAGAAAAAAGTTGGTGCCTCCATTGGCCACTGCTGCTGCAGGGAACGATTCTGATTCAGACTCGAGTTTAGATCTGGAGAAGTGGAGGAAAATGGTTTCTCAGTTATCAGGTGAGAAACTGTAAAAATGCACAATATAACACACTGAAATGTTGCAGTGTATTACCTGCAGATGGGTAAATCACAGAAAACGACATGCTTAACCACAAAATCAAGAGAAAGATATACCCCTGGTTTCACAGACTTAAGATAGTCCCAGACTAAAATGCATGTTGAGCTGTCTCAACTGAAAATATCTTGCTCTCATATATCTTAAAATGTCAGTGTCATTGTTCTGTGTCAAGATACACACCTTAATGTTTTCTTCTAAGGCATTTTTGTAAAATTAGCTTAAAGGGTTCTCCCGAAATGAAAATTCTGTCATTAATTACTCTCGTTCCAAACTCGTAAGACCTTTGTTCATCTTCGGAACACAAAAATTTGAGAACTATCTGACCCTCCATAGACAGCGACAGAACTGAAATGTTCCCAGGTCCAGAAACATAGTAAATACATTGGTAAAACACTTCATGTGACATCAGTGGCTCAACTTCAGTTTTGCGTCGCTACGAGAATACTTATTTTTTTTAAAAACAAAAATAACAATTTAATCAACCACAGACAAGACGATGGCGGTAGAGTTTCAAAACTAAATGTAAAAGTGCCTGTTTTAAAAATATTTTGGATATTGAAAAGCCTGTTGACTTCTGCCATTAACCTAAGTCAGGGGTGCCCACACTTTTTTGTGTGCGGATCTACTTTTCAAATCAGAGACTCACAGAGCTCTACCAAGTGAAAAGTAAATACATATTAAATAAATAATTAAAATACATGTTTGGATGTATCTTTATATTGCATTAATTTAATAATAAAAAAATTGTTATTATTATTCACACTTCACGACACCATCAGTAAATAGTTCCTCTGCAAGAACAAGCTGTTTGGAGCGTTTGATGTCCTAATGTCTGATGTGACATAAACACCACTGATCCTCACAAACTTCTACAACACACACGAGCATCTATTACAAAACACTCGCTGTATTTAACTACGTGAATATACTCAGCTGTATTCAAGCAGACATATGATGTTAGAGTGATCAGCGGCCGAGAGCACACATACACGGTTCGTTTGCTGATCAATTATATCGGACACAACTCGCGCCTAATGCACGATCCTGTATGTCACTGTAATCATCTTTACCTTGATTACAATAGTCGTCCATCAAAACTTTAGGCTACTAGTGTGGCACTGGCTTCTTTTATCCAGCCGAGAGCTGTAGTTTGTGTATCATATGCTCATACGGCGGTTTTGAGCCGGCGTTCAGTATGTAGGCTATTTTACACAGTGCGATAAGAGACATTTTGCTGCTCCGAAACACAGAATATCACAGAATGCGTAGAGAGATGGTGCTGTTATTTATTTATAGGCTATATAGTTTTACATTACTTAACATGTTAGTCGTAATATTAGTGAATATATTATATTTTAGTTTTATCTCTCGCCCCCCTGGTTGAGAACTGACCTAAAGCGCGATCTGCCAGCATTGCCTTCGCGATCGACTTAATAGGCACCCCTGATCTAAGTGAAAATGGGAGTTTTCTTTTTTTAAACATTCGTTTCTCATTTATTTGGTTCCACAGTATTTGCTGATTTGTATTTTATTTCAACAGTGTGATTTTTTTGATATTTTTTTGCGAATAAACATTTTTGGGACGAAAAATAATTTGTCCGTGCCTCAACTTTATTTGTTTTGCTAATAAACGTTCTTCGTTTCATAATTGTTTGTTCCTCATTCTTTACTGATTTTTTTTGTTTTGTAAAGCCTATATTTAAACTTTGTTAGTTATTTTTTTATATTAGACATATAGTATGGTGTATTTTTATTCGTTTTGTTAATACAAGTTCTATGTTCTACATTGTTTTTTGTTGTTGCTTGAATTTAATTCAAGCAATTGATGCCGAATTGCCGCTAATTTCAAAGGGAAAGTAAAATGTGCACGGTGCTTTTATAAGCTATTTAAGCAAAGGAAAGTGAGGGAAAACCCAAACAAACAATTGCTTGATGCCGAATTGCCGCTGATATGAAAGTAAAAGTAAGACACGCACCGAGCTTACTGGCTAATTAAAACCAAATTACCGGTGGTTTGGAAATTTCCTCACCATCACAACCCTACTGAGTACATCAAATATGTTCTTAGGTACTCTCCAAAATGGAAGACAATGGAACTCGGGGGAGAAGAATGGCTGAGTAAAGTTTTGTTTTCTTTGCGCCAAAAAAAAAAAATATTATTCTTGTAGCATCGCAAAACTGAAGTTGAGCCACTGATGTCACATGGACTGTTTTAAAGATGTATTTACTACCTTTCTTGACCTGGGAACATTTCAGTTGTGTTGCTGTCTATAGGGGCTCAGATAGCTCTCCAATTTCATCAAAAATATCTTAATTTGTGTTCCGAATATGAATGAAGGAATTACGGGTTTGGACATAAGGGTGAGTATTAATGACAGAATTATCATTTTGGGGGTGAACTAACACTTAAAAAATATCTTAATTGAACTAAGGCCTAGTCCTGGCTTAAGCTAAGCCCCGTTTGTGAAACCGGGCCATTATTTATTTGTTTAAAGGTACTTAGCATAAAGAAAATGAAAAAGTTGTTTATTGCATTTGTTACGAACCCCACGTATAAAATGCTCGTTGAAGAAGGGGTTTAGTAAAATAAAAAGGACACGTGAGGCAAAACGTCAATTTAACCATTTATTAAAAGCCAAACATTTTGCGAGTCACATTTAACCAGCCAATTAATTCAACTTAAAGCAAACCAAACATAGATCAACACATAGTTAGCACCGCTTTTCACCAGTATGCTTGACCACAAGACACGCACGAAGCTTGCTGGCTGCAGTCATCAATGGTGGCCAGACGGAAGGAGCTTCTTAACAAGTGCGGATAATGTTCATCGAAGAGCGTGGTTGGCGGGACACGCGCAGAAATGGGGAGAGCCCCCAACACAACCGCAACTTCCACCTTATATTCAGCCCAGAACGTCATTACCGAACAAGACGCAGGTGTGTAGGGGTGGAACGCAACCTCTGAAGAAAAGAATAAACCAAATCAGTACAATGGCGACAAAAATAGAAATACCAATACCCACAAAATAGGGACAAACAAGCTTTGACCGTAACGCATTGTGCCATTATATTCATGACATTTCAGAAAAAAAATTTATCCCCAAATTCTCATCATCATAATGCAAAACAAACACTCTTAAGACATCTTATTTATATTATTTAAATCAGTCATTTAATAGAATAAGAGTATTAGTAGGATCACAATTGAATATAATAGGAATTATCCTCCAAAAAAAGCCTTGAAAAGATAAATGAATCTGAATGAATTGGAGTAATGAGAGGAACATTTGCTTAATATTCATGAAAATATCAGTTATCTCTTTCTCCATGTATCAGCATATTAGAATTATTTCTGAAGGATCACATGACACTAAATATGAGTAATGATGGCTGCTGAAAATGAAATTAAAATGCATAATTATTACTTGTTTTTGTGGAAAACTTGATACTTTTTACAGGATTCTTTGATTAATAGAAAGTTCAAAAGAACAGCATTTATTTGAAATAAATATTTTCAAACATTATAAATGATTATACTTCATTATAAATTCCAATGCATCTTTGCTTAATAAATGTATTAACTTCTTGGTGTGATCTGTTTACATAAGATAAATACAGAAACATGAAATATGATTATTGAAGTTTGCCTGTTGTAACCAGATGCCGATCGAGTGAAGATGGATGTTCTCTCGACCTTGGATACATCTCCTGTCTCCTCACCTGCAAAGGGAAGGACGACAAAGAAGCCGGCAAGAGCTAAAAAAGTGGGAAACCCAGCCAAGAAGGGAAAGTCCAGTACACCAGCAAAGAAATCGACTGCCATACCTGACGACATTCCTGTTACAACTGATGCACCCGAGACGCCTTCAAAAAATTCAAAAGACAAAGATTCTGCAGCTATTTCTGAACATCATGAAGTTAAGATACCATCCAAAATGGCTGGGAATAAGAAAAATAGTAGTATCGCAGGTCTTGATATGGTTAAGACCCAAAAAAGAACTAAAGCTACTAACTCATCTGTTCAGGATGAGACTGATAAACCAGAAGCACATCATGAAACTAATGGACTCTTGGAAACTGGCAAAATTGCCACTCCGTTGACAAGAACTAAAGAGGTTGGTGTATCAGATTCAGAAGCCAATAGGACTCCTAAAAGAGTTCACTTTAAAAAAGATAATAGTTTTTCAGAGCAAGTTGAGACCAATGTTTGGAAAAATAATGGTACCTCAGAAACCAGCAGCACTGAAACACCATCTAAAAAGTCTAAAAAAAAGAAAGACCTATCTGAAGCCAGTAGTGTTGAAACTGACAATAGTCCCTTCAATATTAAAGAGGTTAAGAAATCTAGCAAGATGCTGAAAACTAACGTTATAATTGATGCTACCGCTGACCAATTAGAGACAGCATCAAAAAAAGTGAAAAACAAGAAGCCTAAAAGTGTTGTAGAGCCTGTTCCTGATGAGACACCTTCAAAGAAGGTTAAAGCTAGGAAAACAGAAGATCTTTCTGAGATTGAGCAAGAAACGACATCTGAGAAAGCTGATGTCTCTCTAGAATCCGTTAAACCTGACTCTCCCTCTAAAAAAACCAAACTTAAGGCCAGTAAAAGCCATTCAGAAACAGTTGAGCCTGAAACACCATCAAAAAAAGCTAAAGCCAAGAAAGTTAAAAGCACTGAAGAACCTTGCGAGGAGGAAACGACAAGAAAGAAGCTCAAAACAGCCGCAACGAATGCTGATCCACCGCAGTCTGACGCAACAAAGAGCTTTTCGAAAAAAATAAAGGGCAAGGCTGCTGATTATGTAGAGATCCAGAATGACGTTCCTTCAGAAACGCCCTTAAAAAGTAGTAAATCTCAAGCAAAGACTGTAGATGCTGATGGTCTGGGAAATGAGGAAACCTCTAGTCATTATCTAAAAACTCCTCAAACTACTAAAAAAAAGAAAGGCCAATCTGAAACGAGTAATGTTGAAACTGACAATAGTCCCTTAATTATTAAAGAGGTTAAGAAAGCTGCTAGCAAGCTGCTAGAAACTAACGTTCCGGTGGTTGCAACCTCTGACCAATCAGAGACGCCATCAAAAAAAGTGAAAAACAAGAAGCTTGAAAGTGTTGTAGAGCCTGTTCCTGATGAGACACCTTTAAAGAAAGTTAAAGCTAAGAAAACAGAAGGATTTTCTGAGAATGACCAAGAAGCGACATCTGAGAAAGCTGATGTCTCTCTAGAATCCGTTAAACCTGACTCTCCCACTAAAAAAGCCAAACTTAAAGCTAGTAAAAGCCATTCAGAAACAGTTGAGCCTGAAACACCATCAAAAAAAGCTAAAGCCAAGAATGTTAAAAGCACTGAAGAATCTGGCGAGGAGGAAACGACAAGAAAGAAGCTCAAAACAGCCGCATCGAATGCGGATCTCCCGCAGTATGACTCTACAAACAGCTTTTCGAAAAAAACTAAAAAAAAGGCTGCTGATGATGTGGAGATCCAGAATGATATTCCTTCAGAAACACCCTTAAAAAGTAGTAAATGTCAAGCAAAGACTGTAGATGCTGATGGTTTGGGAAATGAGGAAATCTCTAGTCACAATCTAAAAACTCTTTTGAAAAAAAGAAAACACAAAAGGGAAGAAGCTTGTGACGTCTCAGCGACAGAAGAGGCCACACCAGAGCCCAAGAAAGCCAAGAAAGACAAAGAGAAGAAGAAAAGCAAGGAGGGTGAAAATGCAGAAGCTCTTCAACCACCAGCAGAAGAAGCAGCAGCATCCGTTCCTGTAGAAATAAGTCAGAAGAAAAAGAGTGAGTGATAAAATATGTGATTCTTGGCTTGTGGCTTTATTTTACTGCTGCTTTCAGTTTAGTTTGCTTGTGTTCCCTTTCACGTTGAAATTATGTACAGAGAAGAAAAAGGAGAGAGATGAAGAAACAGAGGAGATAGTGCCTGAGGATCCTCCTGTATCTGCGCCAGATGAGGAGGTAGTAGTGCACAAAAAGGTAAAATTGGTGAATGAATTGCATGATTGAAATATTACACAGTTTCTAAAAGAAAATAAGCATAATTTTCTCCGTTAAAAGGTAATGGAGATTGGTTGGAGGTTGTGTTTTTAAACGTTTAAGTGTTGCTAGAACAGCTCATTGTGTTTCTTGAATGGTCTTTACATGGTCTTAAAAAGTATTTATGAAACCAGACGAAACCCTATATAATAATAAAACTGATTTAGATTAACTGTTCTGTAAATAAATTACTTGTACTGCTCTTTTATTGTACAGAAAAAGAAGTCTTCAAAAGAAAAATGGCTCACTAGTGATGAAACTCGTGGAATCAACAGCACATAACAGATGTAACTGCTCTCCAGACTTCAGTTCTCAATCTCACGAGTTCGGCTGAAATAATTATTTATCCTGAATGCATGCTCCATCCCTATTGTATGGATCATGTTTGTTCATATGTATGTAAGTCAGTGTTTTAATGTCTTGTATTTTTATGGAGAGGTACCTTTTGAGAAATATGTAGGTTTTTTTTTTGTCTTTTTCTATTTTTGATAACTGGATTTCCTGTGATTAAGATGAATTTTATGCCTTTTGTATTCTTTTAAAACTTTTTTTTAAATCATGAGATCCAAGGAAAAAAAAAATCATATTTTATTTTCGTTTTAGTCATATGATAGGTTTTCTTAATTTGTTAGAAAAAATGTACAATGGCTTAAGATCAAGCACTAAATTATATAAATGTCCTTTTGTTATAAAATTTAGGAAAAGAGTTCACATTGTATTTGCCTTTTTTGATTCAAAATGCAAAGATGATTTTACTTACACCCGTCTCCTCTCATTCTTCAAACAGAAATCCACTTCAAATATAAAGTACATATGTTGGAATATTTCCTATTAAATAAAACAGGACATTTGGGTGGAAAATATATTGATACATTTTTATATGGGCAATTTATCAAAAAAGAGAAACAAGTATCCGTCATGAACCATAATTTATTGCTTGATTTGCTACAGACTGTAGAGACATAAATCTAAATTTAGTTGTTTTCTCCATTTTCCAAGAATATACTATACATTTTGGAATACATTAATGTCTTTCAGATTGAAATAAAGAAAACATCCAAAATACATATGTTATACCATTTACATACTCCAAACGTACTCGGTTACTTGCGTAACCTCGTTTCCCTGAGATACGGGAACGAGTACTGTGTCACTAGACGCTATAGACAAACTTATTTTTAGAATGCATTGATAAAATATTTTAAATTGCTCTCTGATATCTGCATAGAAGGTACAGTAACTCACAGAAGTGAGTACACCACTCACATTTTTGTAAATATTTAATATATTTTCATGTGACAACACTGAAGAAATTACAATTTGTACAGCGCAAGATATTACTTGAGTAATAGGGCCAAGAGTGTCCTGAAGAATCAGGCCTTGCCTGAGAAATAGACCGCCTAGATAGGTGTGTGCCACTTTAAGCAGATAAAATCCAGGCCTGCAAGGCTGGAACATCCAAGTTATAGAACCTGGCAAATGTGGACGGCGAGGCCCAGCCAGCTGCTGCACAAATGTCTGCCATGGACACACCAGGAGACCATGCCTAGGAAGAGTGTACAGCTTGTATAACAGTGCAAATTTGCTGTCCCCTCAAAATAACTGTAAAGCCATTAATGTCTAAACCGCTGGCCACAAAAGTTAGTAAACCCTAAGTAAAAATGGCCCAATTAGCCATTTTCTCTCCCAGTGTCATGTGACTCGTTAGTGTTATAAGGTCTCAGGTGTGAATGGGGAGCAGGTGTGTTAAATTTGGTGTTATCGCTCTCACTCTCTCATACTGGTCACTGGAAGTTCAACATGGCACTTCATGGCAAAGAACTCTCTGAGGATCTGAAAAAAAGAATTGTTGCTCTATATAAAGATGGCGTAGGCCAGTAGTTCTCAACCACGTTCCTAGAGGCCCCCCAACACTGCATGTTTTCCTTGTCTCCTTAATCAAACACACCTGATTTAGATCATCAGCTCATTTGTAGAGACTCCAAGACCTGAAATGGGTGTGTCAGACAAAGGAGAGATGCAAAATGTGTAGTGTTGGGGGTCCTCCAGGAACGGGGTTGGGAACCACTGGTGTAGGCTATAAGAAGATTGCAAAGACCCTGAATCTGAGCTGCAGCATGGTGGCCAAGACCATACAGTGGTTTAACAGGACAGGTTCAACTCAAAACAGGCATCGCCACGGTCGACCAAAAAAGTTGAGTGAACTTGCTCAGCGTCATATCCAGAGTTTGTGTTTGGTAAATAGACGTATGAGTGCTGCCAGCATTGCTGCAGAGGTTAAAGGGGTGGGGGGTCAGCCTGTCAGTGCTCAGACCATACGTCGCACACTGCATCATATTGGTCTGCATGGCTGTCGTCCCAGAAGGAAGCCTCTTCTAAAGATGATATTGTGATATTGAAAGCCCGCAAACAACTTGCTGAAGACAAGCAATCTAAGGACATGGATTACTGGGACCATGACCTGTGGTCTGATGAGACCAAGTTAAACTTATTTGGTTCAGATGATGTCAAGCATGTGTGACGGCCAGGGGTGCCTTAAGATAACCAGAGGCCCGTGGGCTACATGCTGTAGCCTCCCCTACCCCAGAAAACTTTTATAATTTTTTTAGTTTCCTGACAATTATTTGTCAAAATTTTTTTTTTCTTCTTGTTAATATGCCAGTTAACATTCACAACACTGTTCTGCATAAAATGTGAATATAAGTGAATATGCAAATTCACTTTTTGCCACAAGGTGGCGCTTAAGAACAGCAGAATATAGCAGCTAGATAACACTATTACAGACTTTATATGGAGGTAATGTGAAGAAAAAAATGCCATCTAAACTTTCCTGGCTGAAATTTGAGTTTACAGTCATGATTTTGAAACAGGCCGTGCTCACGTTTAATTAATTAAATCACAACCATATAAAGTTTAATGATCACATTTAAGCAATAGGACTTTTCCCATTTTTCCATCCCTGGATTTAAAATTGAGACTTTGAAGCAAGCAGCACCTTAATCTAAAACCTTCAGCTGACACATAGATTAGCATAGCCGTGTCAAGAAAAATTAATGTTAGATCCACAAATGTTACTGAACTTTCACTGTATGATGTTACAGAAAGTTGTCCGATCCAGTTCCTTCCACACAGCAGTGTTGTTTCTCTTGTTAATCTGCACGTTAGCATAAAGACACTCTTGTGCTGAGCTAACGTTACTTTACTAGTGAAATGAGCGAGCGAATGCCTTGATTGTGCATTCCGTACAGTATATCGGTGGAACACACCAACTACACAAACTGGGCAGAACCTAAACTTAACCATTCACTATATAGGCTACTATTGTCACTGCTGTAAACTCTCATATAAATAATTTTTCGAAAAATATAATTTCCCTGCAGCCAGTGGGCCCCCTTTCTAGTGTAGGCCCCTGGGCTTGAGCCCCTTGAAGCCCATGCATTAATGCGAGGAGTACAAAGACAAGTGTGTCTTACCTACAGTCAAGCATGCTGGTGGGCGTGTCATGGTCTGGGGCTGCAAGAGTGCTGCTGGCACTGGGGAGCAACAGTTCATTGAGGGAACCATGAATGCCAACATGTACTGTGACATTCTAAAGCAGAGCATGATCCCCTCCCTTCGGAGACTGGGCCGCAGGGCAGTATTAAAACACGATAACGACCACTGCCTTGCTAAAGAAGCTTAGGGTAAAGGTGATAGACTGGCCAAGCATGTCTCCAGACCTAAACCCTATTGAGCATCTGTGGGCATCCTCAAACGGAAGGTGGAGGAGCACAAGATCTTGAACATCCACCAGCTCTGTGATGTCATTCAGAAGAGGACTCCAGTGGTAACCTGTATAGCTCTGGTGAACTCCATGCCCAAGAGGGTTAAGGCAGTGCTGGAAAATAATGGTGGCCACACAAAATATTGACACTTTGGTCCCAATTTGTACATTTTCACTTGTACTCACTTTTGTGGCCAGCGGTTTAGACATTAAATGCTGTGAGTTGAGTTATTTTGAGGGGACAGCTAATTTACACTTTTATACAAGCTGTACACTCACTACTTTACATTGTAGCAAAGTGTAATTTCTTCAGTTTTGTCACATGAAAAGATATAATAAAATATGTACACAAATGTGAGGGGTGTATTCACTTCTGTGAGATACTGTATGTGGCAAAGGTAAGGATAACAATTATCCAGAAACGGTTTTATATGTGAATTTACAACCCTAGGATTTCTCCGTAGAATTAAATGTTCTGTTAATAATAATGTTGAGCTCTGCTCTGAATGCTCTGTTTCACAGTGCGGCTCAATGCTGAGCTCTACTCTGATTCGCCGTTTCACAGTGCGGCTCATTTCACTAGCTCGCATGAAGGAAACACAGGGAGGAAAATATATATTTCAATACTTTCTCACGCTGTTATATCGTTGGGAAAGTATACTGTGTATAAAATGCAAGCATCAGGGAACCGCTATTAATATGCGGGTCCCTGAAACTACTTTCAAAAACACGATCAACTTTAACTTTTGCTTTCGAGATTTGCGATCGTACGAACTCTGTTTATACTATGGAGAAGCAGTACTTAAAATGAACGAATCGTTCAAGAGCAACCCATCACACTAATGGCTGTTGGTGTTGGGCTGTAAGCTGAGCGTACACACGCTGCCTGCTTTATCAGGCATTACATGCTAAATTAAATTAAAATGGCATCGAACATTTTCTAAAGACAGTAGCACACGTACGTCTGCAAGATATCTGTTAAAGATCTCTCGATCTGAAAAGCATAAGCTGTCTACAAATGTCTGACAGATGTTGTTCAGATGTCAGTTTTACATACATTCTAAATCATAAACATCTTAAAGACATCTTATCGACGTCTATTTGACATCTAATAGGAAACATCCTATAGACGTATCGCAGATGAGCAAACACCCTGAAAAATACATCTTGCAGATGTAAATGCAGAAATCAAATAGACGTCTACGAGATGTACTTGTGCTATCAGGAGTGTTCCTTCAGAAAAACAGTGATATAAAAACACCCGCGCCTCATTTGATCTTTAAAGGTGCATTACGTGCTCATGTTTATTCAACAAAGCCTTTTGGAAAGTCGGTCAGTTTTGATATCGTGGCGGGTCGCCACGCCACAAATAAGTGTATGTATGTGAAACACATCCCACAGCACAACAACCTGTGCCCAACTTCATTACTCATTACTTTAACTGTGTTTGTAGCCGGTGCCACTAACCAGCCCGATAAACAAACGCAGTCAGGAAGTTAGCATGGGGCAGCCGTGGATAATGGATAGAGTGTTGGACTTGTAATGCGAGGTCGTGGGTTCGAATCTCGGCTGAGACCCTTGAGCAAGGCACCGAACCCCCAACTGCTCCCCGGGCACCGCATCGTCGGCTGCCGACTGCTCCAAGTGTGTGTGCCAAGTGTGTGTGCACTTGGATGGGTTAAATGCAGAGAACACATTTTACTGCTGGTTATACTCTGTATAATTGTGTATGTCACAAATAAAACAATGTGTCTTCTTCTAAGCTTTGTCTTCTAAGCTTCGGGCCTGGCGCGTGCGTCCGATGAAACCGTCTTTTCTCTCTCTGTGTGTGTGTGTGTGTGTGTGTGTGTGTGTGTGCGTGCGTGCGCGTAATCTCCACTAGGTGGCGGCATTGCCTTATAATGATGCGATTCCTTACAGACGATATGTCTGCTGTGTGATGTTCAAGTCTTCTTTTTTGCCAGATCTAAGTAAGACGAGTTATTTAGACTGAAAGCATTTCCTAATTAGGCCTACACACGAGAAAACTGAAACCGGATGCCTGAGTTTAAACGAAATCCAAATTTAAATGCAGTCTTTCTTTATGGCTCACGATGTGTTTTCGTAGCCCAAAATGTACAACGACTTATAAAGATTCAATTAAACTGATAAAAGCAAATGTGATGTTTAGACCACTCATCTGAGCAATTTCACCTTGTGACTGATTTACAGAACTAGCCGGGACTACACAGATTAGGGCCTTTCTGCTGTTTTCTAATGATGATATCACTCCGCGACATCATTGAGTGACGCGGTCCACACCTGAAAATAAATAATATCTATCCGCGCTACACTGTCTTGATTGTTTATCGTCGTATAATAGACTGAAACCAAATATCACAGGAAACAAATATGAACAAGAATGTGTTGTTTGAATATGTGCAAAGTATATATTAATCATTTATAAATATAATAAGCCACAGGGGTTCTTTAAGAAATAGACAAACAGTATTTGTGAAGAGTTGTAAAGTCAAACATTTATTTATTGTGTTAACATTACTTTACTAAAGTGGAGTTGCTTACACAATCACTTTATACTACTAAAAATAGCCTATATTTGTACTTTGCATATGTATATTTATCAGATTGTTTTCCCCCTACAAAACTTCACTAAGAAAATGACTAGCCTATGAAAATCATGATTCATGGTGACATTTAAGCCATTTAAAACAAAAGAAAACATCCTAAAAGTAAAATAAAACTATTACATTTAGGTGATCATTCTTAAATGTGTATTTCTATTATTATTATTTTAGTTTAACCCACTTTTTGGAGTTAAAAAGAGCACAGAATTGATTGAACATTCTATATATTTTTTGTAAGTGTGAGTTCCAGTTGAAACTCCTTTTTTGCTATTTATCCTTTTTTGTTTCTGGGTCAGGAAAGAAAGAAAACATCTCAGTCTTTGTTGGAGTTGTTTTGGTCAAAAAGTGTACATCGTTGATAGAAAACTGCATAGTTTTATAAGTGTGAGTTTAAATCTCCTTTTTTTATAGATGTTTCTATTATTTGCCATTTATCCCATTTTGTTTCTGGTTAAGGAAAGCTGAAAAAACTCTGCTTTAAAAGGTACATTATTTCCAGAGCTAATGTAATTAAACGTTAAGTGTAAATGATTAAGACTGTTAGTAGTGCTTATGACAAGCATCACTATTACTATTGCTCAAAACATCAGCTTACTGTAGAAATTTTACATACTGTAGAAATTTGCTAAATAGTGCCCCTTTATTCATTATTTCTTACTTCATTCTTTCTATGACTCAAACATTCATCATTACTCATGATTATCATGAACATTCTCTCTGTCTCGTTCTCTTTCTGGCTCCTCCCTAAACACTTTTCCTGTGAAGTTAAATATGTCCTGACAGCAGCTCAGCATCTCATTCAGTCAGCGTGTTTAACTTGTGCTCCAGTGATGAAGGTTGTTCTGTTCCTCCTTTCCCTCACGGTGTGTCTGAAGTCTTCCTGCATTCTGGCGAAGACTTTGGAGTTCTTCATCGCAGCAGTGGAAACTAAGTGGGAATATGTGTTTACAGACTCAACAGATCCTACTGCAAACCAGAGGTGGGCACTTTTATTATAATGCACACATAAAAACATACATGCTTTTCAATTACTGCTGTACAGTAAGTGTTTTATCAGTAAGTGTTTATCAGAGTAAACTGGAATCTGAACCATAAAGCATGTCATCAGTTATTATAGAAAGGAAACAGCTTTGAGAAAGTGTTTGATCTTTCCATTAGTTGGCATGGATTCAGTCCAGCAAGCCTCAAAGGCAAAAGCTTTGAGGGCTGTCCAAATTTCAATTATGCATCCACGTTTTATAGTTAAACAGAGCATAACAAATATGAGCATAGTTTGCACTTAAATATGGTCAATGTTATTGATCAATCATAGTTTTATTGATTTTTTTAGTGATCATAAGCCTGCCTGTTAGTTATATATAATATATTCTTGTAGTGATTTTCATCCATGAATATCAGTTCAAACATGCTTTGATTTGGTGTTTTTAGAACAGAGCGTGATAACAGCTCACGCCCATTAGTGTGAAACCGCAGCGGATCATTTGCTGAATATGCATATTTCTTGCAACCATCTAATCCATTATAAGACAAAACGTTCTGTTCTAAGTTGGTACTAAACTTTTTAAATACACTGTCTGGTATAATTGTTAAAGGAATAGTTCACCCAAAAAGGAAAATTTGCTGAACATTTACTAACCCTCAGGCCATTCAAAATGTAGATGAGTTTGTTTCTTCATCGGATTCTGAGAAATGTACATTACCACAATAATGGATTCTCTGTAGTGAATGGGTTCCGTCAGAATGAGAGTCCAAACAGCTGATAAAAACATCACAAGTAATACACACAACTACAGTCGATCAATGAATGTCTTGTGAAGTGAAAAGCTGTGTGTTTGTTAGAATCCATCAAGATGTTTTTAACTTTTAATCACCACTTCCAAAATTGTATTAATTGATGCAAAGAGTCACAATAATCCACAAAAAAATCACAATAATCCACAAGTGTGGATTACATAAGGATTACTGTGATGTTTTTATCAGCTGTTTAGACTCTCATTCTGACGGCACCCATTCACTGAAGACAATCCATTGGTGAGCAAGTGATAATTTGCTACATTTCTCCAAATCTGTTCTGATGAAGAAATAAACTCATCTATCACGAATAGCCTGAGGATGAATGCATTTTCATTTCATATTTGTGTGAACTATTTTTTTCACTATTTAGCAATGAATTGCTAACTTAATAAAGTTGCATTGTATTCTGTTGCATTGCACTATATTGCAAATATGTCTAATAAAAGCATAATTATTCCTAACAGGAAATTTGCATCTGGTGTCCAGAAATACATCAAGGCTGTATATACAGAATACACCGATTCCACTTTTACAACACCAAAGTCAAAACCTCCATGGGCTGGTCAGTATAAACGTAGAAATCTCTGCTTCTTAGGAACAAAAAGCTTAGAATTGAATAAATAGAAAATGAAATGATCTGTTTCAGGTATTCAAGGCCCGACTATCAGAACAGTGGTGAACGACAGGGTTGTGGTGCACTTCAAAAACTTTGCATCACAATATTTCAGTATTTCTCCCATCGGCATTCAGTACTGGAAACAATCGGAAGGTAAATCTAAAAGAATTTGCATTCAATCTATAAAAATAAAGGTTCTTTACTGGCATTGATGGTTCCGTGAAGAACCTTTATTATCCATGGAATCTTTCCACTGCACAAAATGTTCTTTATAATGTAACAAGGTTCTTTATATTATTAATGTTCTAAAAGTGGTTCTTTTAAGAATTGCTCATTGAAACGTTTTTTGGGAACAAAATTAGTTTTTCTATCACATTGCTGTGAAAAAACCCTTTTGGAATGTAATTAATTTAATTCCAGACTGTCCAACTTTTACAGCATAAGACAAACTGTTTCTAGACTGAACTCGCAACATCATTATAGACTTGTTTTGGAATTCTGTAATGTGTTTTGTAACACTGGAGATACTAATAAATTCCAGAGTACATAAAATACATGTGATTTCCCATATATACCAGCATATAGTAAGTTTGGGTTTACCCGGCAAAACGGAAGCAAAATTGTGAGATATACAGCAATATCCTGATGGGCTTGAAAACCCATAATGTGTAAAGATAAACCTCAACATCCTTCTGCTTTTCAACGGCAGGCGCGGGGTACGAGGACTCCAGCTCTGTTCAGGAGCGAGCTGATGATGCAGTGCCTCCTGGGGGTTATTACAAGTACTTGTGGGACATTTCCCCCAACTCTGGGCCAACCAAATCAGATCCAGACTGTCTCACCTACATTTACTCATCCCAGGTGGACATCGTCCGAGACTTTAACAGCGGACTTGTCGGGACTCTCCTGATTTGTAAAACAGGTGCGACTCTGTTGCTTTTCTGTTTTATACATCACATAAAATCTCACTGACATTTTGTACTGAATGAGAATGCTGGTGTATATTTGACATGTCCTATAACATTTGACCTCTCTCAGAGGCTCTGACCGAGGAGAGACAGCGGAAGGTTCCGGAGTTCATTTTGCTTCTTGCTGTCTTTAATGAGAGTAAAAGTTGGTACCGGGAAGTTGGCCGAGCAGACAAACTGAAAAAAACACCCAGTCCAACCCAGTACCACACCATCAATGGATACATCAACTCAACATTACCAGGTGCCATAAGAAATGATTATCATGACAGTGTTAAGAATGAGATTTTTGTAACAAATCTTAGTAAGTCACATTGCGTGATTCATTTAAATACTCAATGCATATTCAATAAGGTGAGTCACAAAAATAACTCTGTCCATGCCTTTTCAGTGCTAATTTCCCACTGCGTGTCTTTAGTAAATCCTGACAGTAGTTTTTAATGCCAAATGTGGGTTTGCGCTGGCGCAAGCTGATAGTAAATCTGGCCCTTCATTTCTTATTTGTGATATTGGGGTGGACATGTTCTTTACAGGTGTAATTCTCAAACATATTCTGTAATTGCTGTTTCATCAGGTCTAACTGTGTGCCAGAAGAGTCCAGTGGTGTCCTGGCATCTTATTGGTCTTGGCTCGACCCCAGAGATCCACAGCATCCAGTTTGAAGGACACACACTAAATGTGTTCGACCATAAGAGGGTGACTGTAGAGATGACGCCCATGACCTTCACTACAGCCCTGATGAAGCCATCTTCTACCGGGAAGTTTCTGATCTCTTGTAAGATCCACTCTCATCAGACAGGTAAGACTCATACAATGTAAAAATATTAATATTTACACTGTACTGTCATAATAATGCTATCGTCAGTACTTGCTTTATAAGATAAAATAAAGGCATTGCAGCTGAGATAAAGTTTCACTTTAATTGTTTTTCTATAGAAAACCGTTATAAGGAAAACACTGAACCATTAAGCAGATTACGTTCATATTCCAGTCTCATCTGTTTTGTCTATGCAAATTATGCATAATTAATATGGTGAATACTGAATCTGATCTTTTACTATTACTGTTTTAAATATATTAAGGCACTTTAAGTGTTTTTACAACATTTGTCATACTGTTTAATGATTGAAATATTGCCACGGGGGCTTAAAGGTCCCATGAAGTGCTTTAAAACATGCAGTGTTATTCTATGTGGTGACTAATTTCAACTGAAACAGGAAAACAGGGCGGGACATATCGAGCAGCCCCGCCCCCTTTTTAAAATAGCCAATAGCGTTTTGTTTATATCTGCTCGGGCCAGAGCCGTACTTGAGTTTGGTAAAGCCGTATTTGACAGCAATAGTCTAATACAGCGGTTCTCAATTCCAGTCCTCGCGCCCCCCGCTCTGCATATTTCGTATGTTACTCTTATCGCTTCAGATGTTTGTTCTATTCGAACGTAGGTGCCCTGCGAAGTGCACATCAGGATATTCCGCCATGATTCCAGTTCAAAGCGAACGTATATATTCCATTCAAAGTGCATAAGTGTGCGAGACGTGAATTAAAATTGTATATATTTACAGAGGTATATGATGTCACACATTTGTCCGTGCGTAAAGACGTTGCGCAGCGCAAATCCATGAATGAATGTTCCGAAATAAAGTAAACTTCAGCGGATTTCCCCTGCTCAGGGAGTAGTAGGCTAATGGACCCTGTGTAGGGAGCATGTCAATCGGAACACAGTTCATGCATGGAGCGCACTTCTAACAAGCTGATTATCTGAATCAAGTGTGTTAACAAAGAGAGACATGCAAAATATGCAGAGCGGGGGGGGGGGCGAGGACTGGAATTGAGAACCTCTGGTCTAATAGATTACCCCCTAGATTCAATATGAAACTCTTAATAAAACAAAATAGTGATCATAATCATGCTGAGGCTTTGTAGTTTTAAAAGTCTTTAATTTATGCCGACTTGCGCATATGATCAGCTCCGTGCCAAAGTCTAGATTTCTGTGAGCGCTACCGTGGTTGGCGTGACAACGCGAAACCAGACCTCATTTGTCCCAATGGAAAGCATATTTACACTGTCTGAATCGTTCCCTATCGCCTACGTTGTGCACTACATGCCATTCACTGTACAGGAAATACTAACACTGAACAAGTGACCGATCTCAGACACCGCTTCAGCGTCTATTTATAGTGTAGGGGGCGGGGGGAACAGGAAATATTATAATGTAATATTTGCGGCTGGGAAACAGATGATAAATTGACAGGCTTGTGCTGCAGTTCTGTGGATGTTATGCCCTCCAGGTCTTCGAGCCGTTCACGTGACTGAAAGCTGTAAATATATATTTTTAAATCGGATGTTTTAAGTTAAAGTGAAGCAACAACTTAATTGGCAATCATACAGGCATTTTTTGGATACGAGGTTGTTGTTTGTTTAATAAGGGGAAAGATTTAGATCAAGATGACCTGAGAAATATGTGCTTTGTACTTTGATGGTCTAAATGAGTTTGCAAGGAGTATGAAGTGATGTTTGGTTTAGGAATGTAATTGAATAAGAATGTAAGTCACTGATGTTTGATTTAACTCTCTTCTCCAGCTGGTATGAATGCATTCTTCACTGTTGATAACTGTCCTGACCCTGCGGTGGCCCCGATCCCAGACAAACGAAACGTCATACATGATGACGATGAGGAGGATGAAGACAACATGTTCTCCATTGTGTTCAAGCAAGGAGGCCCTGTATCAGTGCTTCGATCGAGCGCCAAGGGAAGACCTAAAGTGTGGGTTCATTACATCGCTGCAGAGGAGATGGACTGGGACTATTCATCTCAAAGCGGAGACCGGTACGACTCAGAGAATGTCCTGAGAAGAATGATGTGAAACCGACTGAAAATAATGTTGATAATAATGTTTTCATGTTTTAGGACTTCATTGTCGTCAGCAGTAATATCTGAGTGGTTCAAAAAAGGTCCTCAGCGCTTGGGTGGTGTTTATAAAAAAGTGGCTTTCGTTGAGTACACAGACAAGACCTTCAATAAGAAGATAACCACCGAAAAAATGCTGATGGGCCCAGAGCTCAGAGGGGAAGTGGGAGACAAATTTCAGGTAGGGAATGTGGATTTATAGGGATAGTTAACCCAAAATCTATTTATTCATCCTTGTATTTCTTTCATGAAACGGAGAAAGACTGGTCGAATTTTTCAATTTCAATCAATTGGTACTGAAGCTTTTAGAAGTAATTGTATCATAAAATTAGTCCATATGACTTTTACAAAAAAAATATGTAGTGTGAAACTTGCATGGATGAATTGATCAAACATTGATCAAAACATTTAGAAAATAGATAGCATTTTTCATTTCATGGAGACTTTACAATGTTAACCTGAGACAAATGTGACGCAATATATATATATTTTTTTTAATTTTCTGAAATTCACACTTTTTTTATCTTATCAGATTGTTTTTAAAAATATGGCCAGTCGACCATTCAACCTTTATCCAAATGGCCTGATCAGCGTTCAGCCTTTGAAGAACACAAACAAGGGTATGAGTCATTGCATTTCATTGTATATTTTTCACATTGTACATAAGGGAAAAGTTTTTACAAACACACACACACACACACACACACACACCGCAGTAGCAGCACAGCTATGTAAAAATCTTTAAAAGCATTTGCTAAATGCATAAATGTAAAACCAATTGCCTGAGATAACAGACGGTTATGCAGTTTAGTGTCATTATAAAAAATAAATAATTGGCAACACTTTACACTAAAGTCCCATTAGATGACATTAGTTAATGCATTACCTAACAATTAGAAACACAATGGGTGTTGTACTTATTAGTAATTTTGTAATATTTGTTAGTATTTAGTAATTTTGTTGTTTTTTGTCTTTATTATTAGACTTTCTTTATTTTCTAGAAGTTATTATTTAGATTTTCAGTTATTTTATATACAGAGTATTTTATATTTTATACTTCATATACACAAAACAAAAATGAGAACTGCTGCCTTGATAGTTAGCTTAAATAGAAGTTTATGTAAATTTATTTCATTTAACATTTATTTTATTTTATTAAGAATTTTTTATGATTTTAGTTTGAGTTAATGCTAATAACCCTGGTATAAAGTTATTTTAGTCAGCTGAATGCAAACTAGCTTTTAATTAATTTCACTGATTTTATTTCTTTGTGGGTTGAAGACAAACAGGTGGACCTTCGTTCTTTGGCCGTTCCCCCAGGTGAGATAATGATGTACCTCTGGAAACTGACAGCTGAAGATGGACCCACAGAAGCTGACCCACGATGCCTCACACGCTTATACCAGAGTATGGTGGATCCCATTCGGGACGTGGCGTCTGGGCTGGTGGGACCCCTTATCATCTGCAAATCCCAGTCTCTGGACAAAAGAGGCAGAGTGGTGAGAAGGGACTCTGATATAGATCTGTTTATCTCTACCCAGACTGACTCGAAAAATTTGCCTGTAGCGACATTTCTGCTAAAATTGCACCTTTTACGACACTTACAAAGTGTAATGTCCAGTAATTGGTGCTAAAATCGAATGTTAAAAGCAAAAGTGAGATAAAAACAAATTTTCTGAATAAACCATGTCATTTTAGCTTGCTTCTTTAAATCTTTGAGATCTTTTGTCGTGACTCGTGTTTCACGGACTTTTGAGTGCATTGCTGTACCGGGTGCACTACCGAGCAAGTTTACCTTAGCAGACAAACCATACACATAGAGCTGGTCATGTGATGTAAACATGAAAATATATTAGTTTACAGATCAATATGGTAAAAGTGGTTGAGGTCATAACATAGTACTGTGCAATGAACAGTGTGAAAATAAGTCTTTATTACTAAATAATCTGCCCCTTTATCCTAATTTGCATGAAAAAGAATAAAATGTATTGGTGTTTTACTGTCCCTAGTATACATTTCAGCTGCAAGCTGCAGTGAATTGCATGCATATAGGTATAGATTTATGCAAAAATGTAGGTAGAGGCACGTTTTTCCATTGAGCCTATGTTGGTTTGTCTGATGGATGGATGGAAATTATTAATAATATGTTTTCACAGGTAACTTCAGATAAAGAGAAGAAGCTCTTGTTCACTGTGTTTGATGAAAACAGAAGCTGGTACTTTGAGGAGAATATAAAACAAAAGAGTGAAGATCCAACTAAGATTGACCGCAATGATCCAGATTTCTACAATTCAAATGTCATGCACAGTGGGTGTCGAATTTTAGTCTCTGGATGTAAATTATTGAATTATCTGTGGTTGCTTTGGGTATTTGTATTATGTAAAAATGTAATTAATCTCCATTTTCCATGAGTTAAATTGCAGATTACTTTTGTTTATTTAGACTTTCTGTCTGTGTTTCAGCTGTTAACGGATTCATGTTCAACCACCTACAATTCAGGATGTGTGTTGGCGATGTCGTACTCTGGCATGTGGCGAGCATTGGCCTACAAAACAACTTCCTGTCAGTCTACTTCACAGGAAACACGTTTGAGAGGGATAAAACATATGGCACTGTCCTCACGCTCTTCCCAAATACTGGCGACACAGTCACCACCGAAGTGGAGATGCTAGGTAAGAGTCAGAGGTCAAGAGTAGTGATCGACCGATATTGGTTTTTATAACCGATACCGATTATTTGTACATTTATGTACCCGATAACCGATATGCAGAACCGATATTTATTTACTGTTATAAAGTAAAT
This sequence comes from Oxygymnocypris stewartii, assembly GCA_003573665.1. NCBI lineage: Eukaryota > Metazoa > Chordata > Actinopteri > Cypriniformes > Cyprinidae > Oxygymnocypris > Oxygymnocypris stewartii. Next base: position 418,548 of record QVTF01021965.1, read on the forward strand.
AAATAACTGATTGAAGTAAGTCCATTCTTCGCTTTGGTTTTTCCTGCTTTCAGTCATCTTAACAACAACAAAAAATCTTCTTGTAATCTTGTATCTTCAAATTACAACAATACAAACATTTTATTTATAAATAGCATCATAAGGGACATATGATGCTTGCTTACTTATATTAACAGTAAGCAAAATAATGTCTAATGTATTCAAATGGATAAAATAAAGGACAGAAGTCATATCAACTTCATTTTAAACTACAGTTTTAGGTTTATAAGCTGTTTAATAGACTAAAGAGTGAAGAATAATTCACTGAATAATATTCTCTGGAATATTGAAATAAGCTATAACAAACAAAACATCGTATTTTATTGCATTTCTTAACTGGCACATTTTATCAGAATTATTAAAATGTTTTTGTCATTATAGATTATGAAAACTGCTGACAGCGCGGTTTATCTATTTACACAGAACTATACTCAAACTGTGATCGCTTGCGGAGATAATAAATAATTAATTCCGATAGAGATGTATTTATTTAGATGTTTATTGGCAAAATAATGGTTCTATAGTAAATGTTAATATAGTTTAGTGTGTTACAAATAAGGGAATCTTGTATAAAATTACATGCGGTGGTCGTGCTGGAGCTTCTCCTGCATGAACTGTGTCCACTGCTCCAGGTGTGTGTGCACTTGGATGGGTCAAATACAGAGAACACATTTCATTGCTGGTTATACTCTCTATAATTGTGTGTGACAATTAAAAAAATATATATAATAATTTTCATAACCGATAATGGTAAAATGCTTAAATATCGGGAAAAATATCGGTAAACCGATAGATCGGTCGATCTCTAGTCAAGAGCCGAAGGTTTGAAAAATAAGAAGGTTTGATGAAGGGTTATTGTTATCATTAAATAAAACTTTATTAAATAAATAAAAATAAAATTATGTCAGCTATTTGCTATAAATTGTATGTTATTTGCTTAAATTGTATAGTTCTAGCTTAATTTGAGTTGAATTACTAAAATAACTAAAACTAAATCTCAAATAAAATGAATAAAAACTACGTAGACATACACTGCTGGCAAAAAGTCAATGTAATACTTTTGTAAAATTTCCATATTTTTTCTCAATATTAATGTTTCTACTGTAGTTATGATAAAATACATACAGTGTTAGTGAGAATAGACTTCAAAAAGTGATTTTAAAACATTTTAAAATGTGGAATTATTTTCCAAACTTTTGACCAGTAGTGTATTAGAAAAACGTCTAAATTAATAATACGTAAAATTAAAATTAAAAATGAAAATATAAAAACTAATTATAGAAAAAATAGTGCAGCTTTTTTAGAGCAGCTTATAGCTGAATAGAACTGGTTTCTTAATTGATGCACTTTGACACTTATTGAACAGAACTAAATCTACAGTGAATTTAATTGAACTGAAATTGACACTATAGTCTTCTGTAGAGCTGTTTTACAGTTTAAATAAAAAAAATGTAAATAGATGAATTCTCCTATATTAAGTTATGTTTCCTGTTTATTAATGTAAAACTGCACTGAAAAAATACATATTTTATTTATTGAAAAAGAATGCTGTTTAAGGCGGATCACGTTATCAATTAAAGATTATGAAGATAAATATAAGAATTATTCATAAATAAAACAGGAAGCTGTTTTGATACCATGTTCATAAGTTTGATGTTTGAACTTTGTAGGTGAATGGGAGATCAGTGCATTTGACCCGTCTCTGAAACAGCGAGGCATGAGTGTTCGCTACACGGTTGTTAACTGTGAAAGAGTCCTACCGCTGGTGGACAATGAAGACTACGATGATGAATTAAATGAATTCTTTGAACAGAATTTCCCAATTCCACGAGGCACAATGGGAAAGAACCGCACTATCGCCGTTCGCGTGTGCCGAAACAGAACCGTGACAGACTCCTCGATTGGGCAAGAAAACATGAGCTCAGACAATGAGAGACAAAACAGAACTCGTGTGTGTGAGATAAGATATATTCCCGTAAAGCAGGGAAAAGATCTGGATACGTTATCACAGGGCGGTATTCCACAGGATATTTTGGATCAACTGGATGGGGAGATGAGCGGAAATTCATTGGAACGTCAAAAAAGGTCCCACCATGAATCTGAGCCTTACAGAATAAGGCCAAACGCGATTGATCCTACAGTCACATCAAATACAGCACAAAACAAGGAATTAACAGGAAAACATCAAAATAAGAACACTGCAAACATACAGTTGAATGAAGATGATGACAATAAAACACATTCTACAAATGACATATTTCGAAAATTACTTTTTAAAGATAAAAACCAGTTGGATAACCAACTTCTAAACGACTCTACGGAGGAGAAATCAGAGAAAGCGAGGAATCGAAGGGAGCTGAGGAGTGTCGGCAAAGACAAAATAAACAAAGTGGATGCGAAAGTTCAGAGCAAAAATGAAGTTCTGAAAGACTCTGGAAGTTCTGGTCTAAAGCAGGACAAGAAGGAGGAAAGTTTGAATGTTCATAGCTATGAATACAAAGATCCAAAGACGTTCCAACCAGATTTGGAATCGGTTTCGGAGCCAGTGTCAAATTCATCAGATAACCAGACCTATGGCAGGAAATCCCTGGAAAGTGTCTATGATGATTATGACGATGAAGGAAGCGTTCTCGGTTCGGTGCATCATGTTGAAGATAATGTCGGCATTAGGTCCACAGAATCAAGGTTCAGAAGTTACTATATCGCAGCAGAGGAAATCATGTGGGATTATGGGATCAATAAACCAGCTCAACTCATCAAACCAAGGTAACAAACAATGTCCAATGTTTCAAATGTTAAATAATAATATTAATACCCTTTATAAGTGCCTTTCAATTCACTCAAGGACACCTTACAGCAAAATCACTGAAATACAAACAGTATAAACACAAACATTCAAATTAAACGATCAAATCACTAAAAGCTGTTCTAAACAAATGTTTTAATCTGAGTTTTAAACTGGGAAATAGAATCCAGTTGGCGAATATGCAATAGTAAGGAATTGCATCATTTTAACACTAGCACCAAAATATGATGTATTGTATAAAATCTATTTTTTTGGTGGTGTCGGACTGAATCAGATCCATTTTATTTAGATGTTTAGTTGTATATAGTAAGTTAGTTATAGCCTGAAGAGCAAAAATGCCTTAAAAATCCTTATTTTTCATAGAAATGACAACATTTTTATTAATTTTAGCTGACAATTCTCTAATATTTCTAATAACACAAATATAATATTAAATTATATATATATATAAATGTTACAAATTGTATAAAATCTCATTTTTGGTGATGTCCGATTGAATCAAATCTATTTAGATGTTTGTAAATAGTTAGTTTTAGTCTCAAGAGCAGAAAAACAATCCTAAATCCTTATGTCATAAAAATTATGCCACAATGCAATGCTGTTTTAGATCGGAATATTAATATTATTGTCTTTTAATTAAGCCTAAACCAGTCTTAAGGGCTTAGTCAATTGTACATGCACTAAATATTTCATGTGCTCACAGGGACATACGGAGGGGAATGAGAAAATATTTCCCAGCCTATAAAAAAGTGGTTTTCAGAGCCTATCAGGACAGAGATTTCAAGCATCCAATCAAACGAGGAGAACTGGACGAGCACCTCGGCATTATGGGTCCTGTGTTGAAGGCAGAAATCAATGATGTTCTTACTGTAAGTTTCTTCATTAATAGGATCTACTAAAAATGATCCTTTTAGTTTAATTGAATGTTGCATTTTTAAGGTCCAGTCACATTTACTGTTATTTGGATGAATTGTTATTTGCGAAATCCATTAGTTTCAATAGAAATTCAAGTTAAGACTAAATATTTTTCCATGCAGATCGCATCGGGTTTAAACTGGTTAAGTTAATTTGTTGCACTGACTAAAAGAAAGCTGTTTAAACGTGACTTCTATCCGAGCTGTGCTTCATGCGTTGTTACATCGTTGAAAACTGAAAATTGTCCTTGACCTTTTGAGGAAATTTCACTAATGTTACCTCCAAACCTCCTACTCTAGCTTACTTCCTAATTAAACATTCTAATAAATTTGGCATTGCATACTACGAATAGTATTGGCCCTGTGATGAATTGCTTATGCTGCTCTATTGTAAGTCGCTTTGTATAAAGCCTCTGCTGAATGTATGAATGTGACCACACCTTTACACACGCTAATTTCTTGCATTTATTTTCCCACAAGGTGGTTTTCAAGAACCTGGCATTCAGACCATACTCTTTCCACTTGCATGGGGTGTACGATAAGACGCAGGGGAGTTTTAGTCCTGGAAAGGGCCGAGTGGGCGCCAAGGCTGAGGAAGTACCAGGTGATCCAGTTCCTCCAGGGGAGGAGAGGGTTTACAACTGGAGAATCTCCAGAAGACAAGGTCCCTCAGCGTCAGAGTTTGACTGCAAGGCTGGGGCCTACTACTCCGACGTCAACATGGTAATTCAATGTGCGACACATGAATCAAAATCAGGTCATTTTCATGTTGTCTTTAAAACTGAAAAACCTCCTGTACCATAATTTGATACACAACTTTCTAAGGCCTCTAAATGATAAAACCTTTGATGAAAAACCTGTTGCACACAATCCACTACATGCATTTTGTCATCTGATTGATAGTTTATACTTGTTTAGCAAGTAAAAGGCCTTTAGTATGATTGTAAAAACATCAGGTCACCTTCGGGTCATGGTTCACGAGTCTGTTTGCTGTGAAATCTGATTTTTATACAGTAAACGTAATTGTAAATGGATAACAAATAAAAAAAAAAAAATTCAAGATGAGCTGGATTTAGGTTTACTTGATTATCCATGCAACATTTTAGTTTTTTTTTTATAAAAATCAATATAAGTATGAACTCCATATTCTCACTAAATATGAACCATAAAAGCTTAATCAAATAACTTCTGTATTCCTCCTGCATTCAACAGGAGAAGGACATAAACTCTGGTCTGATCGGTCCGGTGCTGATATGCCGTCCTGGTACCCTTCGTCCACGCACCTTGCTTCAGCCCGACGTGACGGATTTCTTCCTTCTCTTCACCACCTTTGATGAAAGAAAGAGCTGGTACCTCGACTACAACACCAAGACGTTTTGTAGCCCTCCCTGCCAGGCCAAAGTAGATGACCCGTGGTTCGAGATGAGCAACAAGTTTGCGGGTACATTTTCATAATTTATGATTAACACTGCATTCATCTCTTACGAGACAACCAGTCTGATCCGTTTATGTTCTTTGTCTTAAAAATGATTTGTTTCTATGACAAAGCTAATAAAACCAAACAGACGCATGAGTGTTTGTGCTTGTTATCGTGTTACTTCTGTAATTTGGTGGTTAAATCACACACACAAACACTTTACTCTTACTTTCTCTAACAAGAAACAGGACGTATATTGTTAACATGCTGAACTAATTTAGCTAATTGCCAATGTTCCAAACACCCAGTTTTTGGAAACAATTTGGAAATTCATTGATTCAGGGCAACACATCTATATTTAGATTAATGCATTTGGTTGCTGATTTTATCCAAAACAACTTACAATGCATTAAAGGTATACATTTTATTAGTTCCCGCATTCCCAGGGAATAGAATCTATGACCTTGGCATATTAGGAAATGTAATAATAGCCATAATCATTGTGTTGTATTTCTTGATGCTTGTAGCTATTAATGGCTATGTGTCAGAGACGCTTCCTGGCCTGATAGTTGAACAGTACCGGACGGCTCGCTGGCACCTTCTCAATGTTGGGAGTCAAGGCGAGTTTCACGCCGTACACTTCCACGGACTGCCGTTCGGAGACGGAAAAGATCAGGAACACCGTATGGGAGTTTTCAATCTCTATCCCGGTAAACTATACACAAACTTTCACCCGGCGCCTTGCTTGTCTTTTAGGTTTTATATGTATATAAATATTTTTGAAAGAAGCCTCTTATGCTCACCAAGGCTCCCTTTTTGATAAAAGATACAGTACAAACTGTAATAATGTAAAATATTAATATAATTTAAAATAACTGTTTTCTATTTGAATAAGATATCTGTGAAGCAAAGCTGAATTTTTTTTGCATCATTACTCCAGTCTTCAGTGTCACATGATCCATCAGAAATCATTCTACACTATTATTGGTGCTCAATTATTAATAATGGTTTTTATTATTAATGTTGAAAACAGTTTTTGTTGTTTAATATTTGTGTGATATATTTTCAGGATTCTTTGATGAACACAAATTTCACAAGAACAACATTTATTTAAAACCAAAATCTTCTGTAACATTATCCACCTTTTTCTCATTTGCTTTGCACAAATTATGGGAGTAAATCCCGTTAAACTGTAAAGAGGTTTGCTCTATGAATGCGAGGAAAAGCATCCTCCAATCCTGGGTACAATGATGTAACAATATTCTAATCCAATGAAAACCCAAATCTTGATTATTTCCACAGCAATATTACAGATGTTTTAAACAACACTGCAGTAATACATGTCTGTGTAATGTAACAGATGTTGCCTTATAAAAAAATGATATTGAGTGATAATATTTCAAAATGATTTCCAGTATTTTGACAGATAACACAATACAAATACTGTATTTACCTACTTCAGAAATATTCCAGTAAACACTGTTAATAGGGCCTAAACGTGAAAAAGGGAGACAATTACATTTTAAGCAAAACTGTTCAACTGCAACATCATACAATCTTTCAAAATCATTTAAAAATCTTAATTGTTCCAATCTTTTGTCCTGCAGTGTATAACGATAATTCTGTCTCATTTGGCAGGGGTTTTTGGGACGGTGGAGATGAGGCCAGCCATCGTGGGCACCTGGTTAATAGAGTGCACCATAGGAGAACATCAGATGGCAGGCATGAGGGCCAAGCTGCTGGTCTACAACCCACGTATGAGCCTTAACTCTCTTCCTCCATGGCAGATTGTCACGGATCTTTCTTGGCATCCTGTTTCTGCAGTCATGTTTTGAGTTACTAATGGTTAGAGGGCACCTGAAACAGATTGATTTTGTTTTACAGGCTGCATTCAGCCATTGGGAATGCAGTCGGGATGGATTGACAACAAACAAATAACAGCCTTTGACCACTCTGGTAAGAGACAGATATATTTTTTGTAGTATCACTGATAGTTTTTGTTATTATGTTGAATTAGATTTTACTTTTATATTCTGTTTTTACTTTCATTTTCTATTTCAATAATCTTTAAAAAAAAAAGTGAATTTTTAACATCATACTCCAGGTGTCATTACTTCAGTGTCACATTATCCTTCAAAAATCATTCTAATATATGACCCTGGACCACAAAACCAGTCATAAGGGTCATTTTTTTATCTATACATAATATGTAAGCTGAATAAGTAATATTTTCATCAGTGTTTGTTGGGATCTGACCATATTTGTCTGAGATACAACTATTTGAAAATCTGAAATTTGAGGGTGCAAAAAAAATCAAAATATTGAGAAAATCGCCTTCAAAGTTATCCAAATTAAGTTTTTAGCAATGCATAATACTAATCAAAAATCAAGCTTTGATATATTTACAGTAGGAAATTTACAAAATATCTTTATGGAACATGATCTTTACCTTATATACTAATGATTTTTGTCATAAAGGGAAAATCTATAATTTTGACCCATACAATGTATTGTTGGATATTGCTACAAATAAACCCGTGCTACTTAAGACTGGTTTTGTGGTCCAGGGTCACATATGCTGATTTGCAATAGCAAAAAATAGATTTTAATTTTTTTATTTAATTTTTTACTTTAATTTTATATAAAAAATATTTACACGTTTTGTTGTGTTTTGTCATTTTGTGTTTGATTTTATTTGAAATAATGAAAAAATTATGGGTTTAGTTTTAGTTAACTATAATAATGCAATGATAAAACTGCTGCAAATCCCATTGAAAATCTATAGAGCTCTTTTGAAATAATATATGTAATAAAATATTTCCACATTTATGGAATTGTTGAAATCCTATTTGTCTTCAGGTGACTGGAAGCCAAGTTTAGCCAGACTTAAGTTATCTGGCTCTATTAATGCCTGGATGGGCAGCGGCACAGACTCCTGGCTCCAGGTAAAATAAATCTTTTGTTTGCAGGCGTGACATGCTGTACTCATTTTTAAGGAATTGTGTTAAATGCTTACCGTGCATGAACCAGTGATGGCTAATATTTAAAGTTAAAAATAACACATTATGATTTATTTGTGGTTTATATCTCACCATGTGTCACAGACAATAGTGACTCTTTGCACCCCAGTCAACAAGTCATGACACATTATGCTTTCACTGTCAGCAAGACAAAGTGGAAAATACTTTGAAATACTATAATTAGGTTTGCGCAGTAGATGTTATTTAACCTTTGCTTCAATAGTGCCTAGAAGCAAGATAAAGAGAAAAAGTTTAGGACATAAAACAATTCACTATTTTTAGCAGGGTTCATATAATGGTGGGAGTTTTTATTGTTGTTATTGCGAATGTAATGTTTAGCAATGCGCAACTTGCTATTCCATTTGTATTTATTGTTGTAGTAAATAAGCACAAATTCATTGTTAAAAAACAGAATGAGCTAACTTTCCATATCTCTTCTCTTTGTTACTGTATGTGTTGTTTTAGGTGGATCTGTTGAGGCCCATGTTTCTTCATGGCATTCAGACTCAGGGTGCAAAGACCTTGATGGGTTTGAGCGAGTATTTCACTATCCAGTACACCGTCAGTTACAGCATCGACCAGGAGAACTGGAATACCTACCGAGGAAACAGTACCAAGTCATCTTACGTCAGTACCGACGTCTGAATTCTCTAAACTTAACTGATTTAAAGGGGCCATACTGTGTGCTTTTTGTAGCATTTTTCTTTTTCCACCCCGAAGTTCTCTTATAATGTTAGAAAATATTTATTTCACTGTTATTTAGTGTTAGCATAATGACCATATCCCTCCCTCGCCCTGTTTTACCTCTGTATATTTAACAATTCAATTGAACAGCTATTTTTTTTTTTTTTTTTACAAATTACAGTTTAATATGTTTTCTCTCAAATTCAGTATTTTCTTAACTATTTCTGGATTTCATTTGAATGGTTTCATTAAATATTAATAATCAAAAGTGCCCTCTTGACCTACCCTCTTTGTGGAGGGTGTCAATGATTGTCTTCTGGACCATTGCCAAGTCAGCAGTGTTCCCCATTATTGTGCTTTCAAAGAACAAATGATACCCGGAATTTATACTTTAGGGATGGTCATTTATTGAAACTCAAATGTAAATATTCTAATATTTTGATATACTGATTTTATACTTTAATTAGCTGTAAGCTATAATCATCAAAATTAAAACAAAAATACTTTTGAAGTGTTTTACTTTACATGTAATGAATCTAAAATATATGAAAGTTTCACTTTTTGAAATAATTTACAAGAATTCATCATTGCATTTGATTTGAGGGTGAAAAGTGACCTGGAAATAGTTTATGTGACATTTGTTCTTTAGAACTTATAAATAAAACATAATTTAAGAGTGCCTAATGTCTTTGCATTTTAAATAAGTAAATAAATTCTGGCCTTCATATACATAAATATAGATATACATAAATATGTTTACATATCAGGTTCTTATTCAATCTTCTAGAAATTTCCAAGATCTTTGTTTTTTTAAGAGCTATTTAAATGAAAAATTCTAGCTGGCTACAAACCCTCCAGCTCCACCCATTAAATATAATATTTTGCCCTTAACCATCGTAATCTTAAGAAACACATGATCAAACTCACTTCTACAAAATATTTTTTATTATTTAAAATATAACAAATGTGACTATTTTTGTATCTTTCATAGTTTCGGTATTATTCACATCTGTTTTCTTGTTTAATTGTTATCAGCCCTTCAATGGAAACATGGACGGTTCCAGAATAAAGGAGAACTTGTTTTCTCCACCCATTGTGGGTCGCTACATCCGAATCCACCCACTGACTTTTCAGAAGCAACCCACGCTGAGAATTGAGCTGCTAGGATGTGACCTTAATAGTGAGTTAACACACTTATTGATTACAGCGCTTTCTAACAAAACACTGAAGGAAAAGATAAATACTCTAAAGAAGATAAGAAATCCAAACACTGCATCAACACTATTCAAATGACAATACTCAGGTCTTTACAAATCACATTTCCTCTCTGCTTTGTATGCTGTTTATATCAATATGTAGCGATTTAATAGTGGAAATCTGAAAGCTCTGGATGTTTTTGCTAGTTCACGAGAAGCATCAGAAAGATCAACTTCCTACATTCATCCAAGCTTCAAAGCTTTCCAACTACAGCATTCCTTGTTTACTCTTGATTTTCAACACCTTTTTAATTCAATTCAATTCAAGTTTATTTGTATAGCACTTTTTACGATACAATCGTTGCAAAGCAGCTTTACAGGAACTTAAGTTTCCACAATATATTTATACTTCATATATTTAACTTATGGCTAAATTTGTTTAATTCTGTATACTGTCTGAGGTCTGGCTTCCTCTGAGGTCCTCTGAGGGGTTGGCATCATCTCTTCTAAGGTGTTTGGTCATCTCAGATCATTAAAGGGTTGGATCTGACTGAAGCTTGAGTAATTCCTAGTTACCACGGGATGTTTATCAACCTTATGGAGGGGGTTGGATTGTAGCGATGATAGAAGATTAGTTAGGTACGCAGGAGCTAAATCATTTAGGGCCTTATAGGCAAATAATAATATTTTGTAACTGATACGAAACTTAATAGGCAGCAGTGCAGTGACTGTAAAATTGGAGTAATATGGTCATATTTTCTTGACCTGGTAAGGACTCTAGCTGCAGCATTTTGTACTATCTGTAGCTTGTTTATTGAGGATGCAGGACAACCACCTAGCAGTGCATTACAATAGTCCAGTCGAGAGGTCATGAATGCATGAACTAGCTTTTCTGCATCAGAAACACTTAACTTGTTCCGTAGCTTGGAAATGTTTCTAAGATGGAAAAATGCTGTTTTTGTAACATTGGAAATATGATTTTCAAAAGACAAGTTGATTTCTAATATAACACCCAGATTTTTTTACTGTATAGGAAGTAACAGTACATCCATTCGTCATCAGTTTAGTTGCAAATCCAAGAGATTGTGTGTACTGTTTTTTGGTCCAATAAGTAATATATCTTATCTGAAATTAATAGTAGAAAATTATTGGTCACCTAATGTTTCATTAAACTCGCACAACTAAATTACTAAAGCTTTAATGAAATTTAAAATGTAAAGGAAAAATAGTAGTAAAATCATTGCATAGATAAGAGCATGTTTGTTTGTGTGTCTGTCAGGTTGTTCTATGCCGCTGGGAATGGAGCGCAGGTTGATTCCCAGCAGCAGCATCAGCGCCTCCTCATTCTCAAACAAGTGGTTACTGTCCTGGAGTCCCGACCTCGCTAGACTCCACCAGGAGGGGCGAGCAAATGCATGGAGACCCAAGGTATCTGTCCATCCATCTTAATATCTATATACCTATCTATCCGTCTATCTGTCTGTCTGTCTATTCTCAATCACTGTATGTTGTTTTTAGAGAGAGTGAAAGGGAATTTTCTTTCTACACTGCGTGTGTTTTATAAGCCCATTGTGAGAGTGCTTCCTCAATCCTGTCTGTCTGTGAAAGTGAGTCGATCCCTCCATTGTCTCACTCTCTCGGTTTTTAAGTTATCGCTATTAAACTTCCTCTTTGAGCTGCACAGAGAGCCAAGCGCTGTCAGTCAGGTGGATTTACGAGTTAGAGTGATTAAGAGCGCAGCTCTATTCTGTTCTGCATAATAACTTTCAATTTATATCTGGGCTTCTTAAAGGTGGTGTCATTTTTTTTAAACAATACACTTAGAAATTATAAGTCATGAGGACACTGTAAGAAAAATTATCCATTTGTTGGTAGATTTATCCCCATTCATACTGTGTGAACATTCAATTTTGCATTACTGTAAAAAAATGGTTAAACTGATCATCTTCTATGTTGTCTCTTTCTGTCTCCCCTCTCTTCTTCTCTGGTTCTGCAGACTAATAACCCTCACGAGTGGTTACAGGTGGACTTTCTCTCTATGAAGAGAGTGACCGGGGTGGTCACACAGGGGGCCCGATCCGTCCTGAAACCAATGATAGTCACTGAATTTACCGTCTCTATTAGCAATGATGGTTACAAATGGTCTAGTGTGAAGGAGCAGGGCACAGACGGTGAAAAGGTACTGCTATATTTGTGTGTATTGAAAGATACCAAATTGATTTTGCCTCATGAAAAAAACAAGTCCAAGTTGTATTTCACTCAAAAATAACGAAACTAAATTTTTCCATAAAGGAAGTAAAGGTTTAATTAAGACTTTTTTTGCATTATGGTGTTATTTTCTTTATAACTAAGCACATTTCCCCACAAAATTCAAATGTATGTGCTTTTTTATGCACATGTAAAATAAGAAAATTAATGGATTGGCTGGAGACCAAATGAACTGGCAATTATTGACTGTTTATTAGGCAAAGAAAAATGTGATAGCCCTAAAATAGGTTTCATTTTATCATAATAATCAAATATAATCAATATGATTCTTTCTTTCTTTCTTTTGATTTTGGGGTGAAATATGACCTGCACATGTTCTTGATGGGTTTCATGAAAGTCACTCATTCATGTCAATGGTGTTTTGTTTCTTTTTCATCCTGATGTAGATCTTTGAGGGAAACAGCGAGTATGATGAGGAGGTGCTGAGCGTGTTTGATCCTCCCCTGTTCACTCGCTTTATACGGGTTCATCCGAAAGGCTGGGTCAACGATATTGCCCTGCGGCTGGAGTTTTTGGGCTGTGACACTCAACAAACCCTTTGAGAGAAATTGAGATCAATACATTGTGGTTGAAAAACACAGTTTTTTTACTTAATTTTATAACGTCTAAAAACACACGGCTCTGTTTCAAACTAAACATTTGCATCATAGTATGTGACTGATCTTTTAGGCCGTTCTGGTGGTTTTAGAGTGGTTTTGTGCACTTGTCAGCTGGGAGACTGGCTACGATGCCTAAAAATGCTGTCTATGTAGGCAACTCACTTTGGCTTTGAACAGAGCCAACATAAGCACTACATGGGTTTATCTCTAGAACCGGTTTTTGTCATGTGATATGATGATTTATGTGTTTTGAATCTGGTTGGTGGGACGTTATAAGTGTTCTGATCAGTACGCTGCTCATTTTACTGTCTGCTTTTGAGACATTATTATTATTATAGGAAATAATCTACCAATATATATTTTTCTAATAAATGTACCCTTGCATATCAAAAGTCGTGGAAGATTGTTTGTTTGGTTATTAGATGTTTGTATATTCTGGTCTGGAATAACTACTGAATCCGCCATATGCTGTACTTTTGTATTTTGCACAAAACAGGAGGGAGAATTTTTTTTCTCTCAAATATTTAATGTTTACTTGTGGAAATAAAAAGACAATGAAAATGCCTTGATTTCCCCAGTGTCTTTGTGCTTTGTGTTTCTTTAACAAATGTTATTCTTTAACAGAATGTTTTCTTCCCTTTTGCCAGTTAAAGTCAGTAAATCTGTTTTCAATACCTGGCATACAGCATTCTTATTATTATTTATGACTATAATATCAGATTTTTCATCAAAGCACGCACTTTTATGCACACACACACACACACACACACACACACACACACACACACACACACACACACAAAGTCTCTATAAAATGTGTGAAATTACTGGCGATGCAGATAAATGAAATGTGGTTTATTGTTCACGGTCACGTCACAATTCTGCATGTGGAAAGACAATAAACAGAGAAGCAAACAGACTTGCAGGCGAAGGGTGGGATGAAGAGGCCCGCAGGAATACGATAACATTTCCATGTTCTGGCCGAGATAAAAATGGAGCGTACTATCAGTTCCTGTTTGACAGGAAGTGCTCTGGGGATGTGTTTAGCTTGGAGGGAAAATGAAGGCCTGACTCTGAAAGAAGCCGGTGACCTATTGTGTCACCTGTTATCTCATTAAAGACAAACACTACTGCTGAGGAACAAACACCCGATATTTGAAGCAACGAACTATCACAAACTATCATTTCTTTCATTAGGTCATTACATAACATTAAGGCATTATGCTTAACAGATCATTCATGTACATGCTATGTCACCATTTGTTCTGTTCAAATACGAAATCTGAATTTTGTATATTTATTTGTTTATATTAGATTACATTATAGTGATGCATTTTATTTTATTTCATATTATTAGTGTAATTTATGTGTTAGATGTTCTGCATTGTATCCTCCAACTTTAGGAAGTTTTTGACATTCAAAAAAAGTTGAAACCAACCACACCAGTCAAATGTAAAGCTAGGCTCTCTCTGTTTTTTTAAACAATCTATGTGTTTATTTTAGAATGCTCATTATTATGGTTTAGAATTTTCAATAGGCTTATACATTTAAATATTATTTTAAAAATGCTAATTTATGTTTTATATTATAGTCTCTTGTTATTGAATAAAATCATCAGTTGATTGGATTTTTTTTAATAATAATAATAAATTAATAAAATATAGTATAATATAAATTAGTATCTATTTAATTATTTTATAGTACATTAGATGTTTGTCTATATTTTTAGACTTTTCAGTAGACATTTTCATTTAAATATTCCTTTTTAAAATGCACATCTGTGTTGTGGTACTCTCGTGAACGCACATCTACTGACATGGAAGAGAAGATATTGTTGAATAAAGTCGTTATTTTTGCTTTCTTTGTGCACAAAAAAAAATATCGTAGCTTCATAAAATTACAGCTGAACCACTGAGGTCACATGGACTATTTTAATGATGTCCTTACTACCTTTCTGGGCCTTGAATATAGTACTTACAGCTCTCGGATTCCATAAAAAATATCGTAATTTGTGTTCCGCAGGTCTTATGGGTTTGGAATGACATTAATTATTGACAGAATTGTCATCTTTAGATGAACTATACCTTCTTCTGTGGAGATGGCAGCATCTGCTTTACTCTTCACTGATCCCGTAAGGCAGCACATGTTGAGCTCATTCTGACAGCGTGACTCAGCATGTCATTCTTCATGCCTCACCAGCATCACTGGAACGGAAGAAACATGACTAAATCATTAAACTGTGAGTAAAACTGCCCTCAGTAATGGATTAAATAACTCTGTTACTACTTTTCCATACAGACATACTCCAACTAGGCATATAAAAATGGGTTTTGTTGCTGTTTCAGTAGTCAACATTGACTAAAGCGGTTGAATCCGTGGGCACAGACGCTCTGAGTAACACATTTAAAAAGGCAGACGGTGATTTGATGTCTTACACACTTTCATCTCTTTACAATTGCAATCCTGTCATTTGGCACCTGCTATATTTTCCTAGCGAGCCTACTGCGTTTTAAATTATGGGAGGCACTTATGGATTAAGGGGCGTTCCACTTTAAGAGATTGCAATCATTTTGAATCGTAATGCTGCACTGTAAATAACGTTTATGTGAAAGTTTGACTAAATGAGCAGTACATTTTCCTTCATGTTTTATGGAGGAAAGCCTCGCTAATTTAAGTTACAAATGGCTGCCTGTACTAAAGTTTAAACAAAAATAAGAGGGATGCAGGTCACGCATTGCCTACTTTGTCCACATGGATCAGGTTGCATTTGCTTAATATTTACAGGGAATTTGCTAGCCTCGGGAAGCAGATCTGGAAATAATATCGTAAACCTTACTGGCATGTAAATTGATCTCTTGTGCTTCTGTAATGAATTCAGACTGTCTTTTGGTATTTCCGTTTGGTGTGTGTGTGTGTGTGTGTGTGTGTGTGTGTAGAGACCAGGTGTGCCTCACATGTCCGGAAAAGTGAAGCTGCGGGCTCTTTGATCGCCCCCTGGTGACTGGCTGCAGTACAGGTCATAAACCCCGCCCTCTCCATGTAAACGAAAGTCATGAAAAGTCACGAAACTCATTTTTTGAGTCAAAATCAAAAAAATTGCACTTCCAATACAATTTTTCGAAATATGGTTTTGGTCATTTAAGGTAGTTGTTATCACTGATATATGTTCAATTGCTAATTTTTGTGATAAGTTTGATTTTAGCTAGTAATTTAATGCCATAAAAACGGGGTGTGTCGTTATGGCTGATTGAGTCTGCGGGAGTTTGGGCAGGAGTTTAATTCCGCGGCTCCACCTCAGGACACTACTGCGCAGACTCTGGCTCCAAATGACGTAATTTTCTCAAAATGGCAACGGCCATACTGAGATGATTTGCCTTCACTTTTCTTTAGTGGAAGGAAGCGGAGACGCGTCGTCCATCTTTTTTACAGCATATGGTAGAGACATTAGTGCAGTGACACTCAAATCTGGCTCGCGAGATCCACTTTCCTGCAGAATTTAGCTCCAACCCTGATCAAACTCACCTACCTGTAATTTTCTAATGATCCTGAAGACATTAGCATGCCCAGGTGTGTTTGATTAGGGTTAGAGCTAAAACTCCGCCGGACAATGGATCTCGCAAGCCAGATTTGAGTTTCCTTCAGGGGATAAAGTGCTCCGGTGTACCAATGAAACATGCTATCTATCAGATTGTGCTACCAATAATATATTAGTATTGTTTTAAGGGTGAGTTTAGGGTAAGGGTGGGTGTGGACGGGTGAGTTTAGGGTAAGGGTGGGTGTGGACGGGTGAGTTTAGGGTAAGGGTGGGTGTGGACGGGTGAGTTTGGGGTAAGAGTGGGTGTGGACGGGTAGGTTTAGGGTAGGGGTAGGTATGGACATTAAAAAATCCTCAAACCACACAAATAAGATGCTGGTAGCACAATTTGATAGGTAGAATCTTTCGCTATCGATTTGTGCTACCTATCTTTTTTAATAGGAGGTGGCACAATCTGAGCGGGTAGCACAAATCGTCAGAACTGCTGGCACCTGACATTTTATCCTACCCGTCAGATTTTCCTACCTCGGCTTATTGCGCATGCGTACATCAATATTGCAGCCTTTTTTTTCTCACGTTGAACAACAATATGTAATGTATCTGCATTACTATAAGGGGTAGGTTTAGGGTTGTGGTAAGTGTAAACATTAATAAAACATAATTTAACAGGTAGCATTTTTTTATTTCGAATTGTACTGCCACCTGTTTTAATGGGAGGTGGCTAAATCTGTCAGGGTAGGACAAATCAAAAGAACACCGGATCTTCGTCGTGTATTCGGCTATAAAAAAAGATAGTAGCCTACTACATTACATTTTTAAAAAAAATTGATTAATCGAGTTCACGTTTGATAAATCGAGTTCACGAGTTCGCCTATATGAGAGGAACACCGCTTTTACTCTCAACCAAATTAACATTAGTTTTCAGTAGAAAACTAATGAAAACTAAACTGTTAATATTGCCTATTGTATATTCATTTTCTAGTATTTAATTTACCATTAATTATTTTGAACAAAACAGGTTCAGTAGTCTGAGCCTTAGTTTAAAGGAAAATCATTCAAATAATGGTCTTTTTTTTTGTTTGCCAAATAACTCCGCGTATGTTTCCACCCCCAAAACCAAACCCCAACCCAAGAAAAAAGTTCAGGCTCAGGATGTTTTTTTTGCGTTAACCCCTGATACCTGCATTTAGTGTATTGTATTATATTGAAATAAAAAATCGGATTAGTGTTAAATGACAAACTGTTAAAAAAGTTAATAGTGGGACTCACTTTCCATGGTAAGATATATACATTGAAATGTATTTTTATACTTTGAAAGAGTTCTGTTTTCTTAACGAGTTATAAAAATATCAAGATTATAAAAGAAGAAAAAGAAGAACTGAGAAAAAGTGAATGACACAGAGGGCTGTTATAGTGGATTTCATTGTAGAGAGTCAGTGGTAATGTGGTTTGCTCTTCATGTGGAAATCCACTCAGCGGCATAACTTAGCCTACATACATCATAATACTGACCATATAGGAATTCACATTACATCATTTTACTGTCAGCACGCAACACATAAACTCCGAGACACAAGCAGTTTCCATGAGTGTGACTGTTGGATGGGTTTCGTCATTCTGGAATATAACATACAATCGAATTTAAATTGAAACAGCCCCAAAATACTGTTTTTATTATGCGGCTTTGCTATTAACTTTTATGATTGATACGGTATTGAGTGGTTGAGCGTGTTTCTGTAAGCTTCAGGTGGTCGCTTAAACACCGGCCCGAGGCAAAGCTTGTATTATTTAGGAAACATTCAGTTCCGACGTCGTATAAAATCCTAACCGCTGAAAGATGAGCAGAGGCTAAAGCTAACCGAAGCTCCCTCCCTCACTGAGACGCTGGTGAGTGATGTTGAATATACACAGTGTGCGCCCTCTGGAGGTTCAGTGTTGTCATTACACCTCCGCGCCTCAGGCTCTCACCTACTGAAGACAAACCTGTAACTGTATGACTTCATTTCATTTCAAACTCATTTTAAGATTATTTTTGACCTTGGATCACAAAACCAGTCATAAGTAGCACGGGTATATTTGTAGCAGTAGCCAACAATACATTGAATGGGTCAAAATTATAGATTTTTCTTTTATGTCAAAAATTATTAGGATATTAAGTAAAGATCATGTTCCATGAATATATTTTGTAAATTTTCTACCGTAAATGTCAGTTTATCAAATATTTTTGATTAGTAATATAGATTTTTAATAACTTAATTTGGAACTAACTTTAAAGGCGATTTCATCAAAAAAATATTGGGGGGGGGGGTATTTTTTCCACCCTTAGATTCCAGATTTTCACAGTCATATCTCAGGATTGTAAGAACAAATACATGCCCTTTAACACACTTTAAACAGCTCCGACGTGCATGTTAGTTTACTCACCAGCTCTCAGAGCAGAAAGGACTGTTCAAAATAAACAAAACTAAAATAAGTCATAATTCACTTCTCTTGACATTTAGGACATTAAATTTTTCATCCGTTTTGTTTGTACTGAGAGTTTCTCAATGCAACATTAACATTCATCTGTCATCAAATTGAGAGCAAATATTGACAAAAAGACAATTTGGAGTAACAATTGATGTGTAATATGTTTATTGGTGGTTGAATAATAAAAAAAAAAAACATTACAGGATCAAAAAATAATTTTCACATGAACACAAAATTACACACTCTAGCAGCTCAGCTCCAATAATCCTTTAAAATTGCTAATATTTCATGACGACGATGAGGAGAATGAAGATTGAGGTTCAGAGAACAAGTGCTACAGTTGTGTAAAGTGAGAACAGTTGAATTAGAGAAAAACACAAAGAGACACTTTCTTGACTGACCTTATATGGTAGTTTAGAATGAGAAATGACTGTTAATTGAAGCCTTATCACCTGTTATCAGGCTTTACAGCATGTGTCACTATACTACATGTAAGCACCAGGTGGGACAGACACTCTCCAGACACAAGAGGTCAAAGCTCTTGACCCTTCCACCGACCCCTAGAGGTCAACTCTGTGTGTATGCATATATGAGAAATGTACTTTAACGTAAGTACAGTTTTTGTTGTGTTGACAACTGTAAACGATATAATTGAGAAGCCTGGTGGAAATGTAGTTTAGAGTATTTTGTGTGCAGGCACATGGTACATCAGAAAGGGCAGAGAGCGGTTTAAAGTATTGATCTGAAAGCTAAAGAGACCTTTATATGCTTACGCACCAGTTCAACATTTACAGAAAAACAAAGTTTATTGCGTCCCCTAGATTAAATTCCTTCTACATGCAGGAACACAAACAGATAAATAAAGTGTATTATCTAGCCTTTATTTAACTGCATTTTGAAATAAAAATGCAGCAAGTGGACGGGGCAAAAAGGCAGTAATGTGAGGTAAGAAAAAAAGTTAAATCATTATTTTAGTAGTAAACAACCATTGTCAAATAGTTGAGAGTGAGATTAACATGAGATAGAGAGATATATATATATATATATATATATATAAAAGTTGAGCAGTAATTGATCGAATTATAAGTTGATATACATATCAGAAATAAGCTGTGTGGCTGGGCAAGGTTAAAACATAAACAAATAATTATCCCCAAAAGCCAAAAGTGTAAAATGCAAAGTCAACTTAAAATAGGGTGAATTTTGCACTGACTTTTAATAATTAAAAGCAAAACCAGAATAAAAAGACAAGAGAGAGACAGACAGACAACCCACAGTCCCTATACAAATTTGGCAGAAACTGGACAAAAGTATTAGTGGAAGACACAAGCGGCGTGGGTCAGATTGCAGGAGTCTGTATCGATGACAAAAACATCTGAAATGAGTGTGAATTTTACTTGTGTTATTTAGCAGTATGACATTTTCATAAATTAAGCATTTTCCTGCACTATTGTTATTACTGTTATGCAAAAAAACATCTAATTAATGTAATGTGAAAAGTCATTACTTGTACATATTAGTAGTATTGCCTTTATGGAGATTTTAATGTTGTTGATAATATCACAATGCATATATATACACTCACCGGCCGCTTTATTAGGTACACCTTGCTAGTACCGGGTTGGACCCCATTTTGCCTTCAGAACTGCCTTAATTCTTCATGGCATAGATTCAACAAGGTGTTGGAAACATTCCTCAGAGATTTTGGTCCATATTGATGTGATAGCATCACACAGTTGCTGCAGATTTGTTGGCTGCACATCCATGATGTAAATCTCCCGTTCCACCACATCCCAAAGGTGCTCTATTGGATTGAGATCTGGTGACTGTGGAGGCCATTTGAGTAAAGTGAACTCATTGTCATGTTCAAGAATCCAGTCTGAGATGATTTGAGCTTTGTGACATGGTGCATTATCCTGCTGGAAGTAGCCATCAGAAGATGGGTACACTGTAGTCATAAAGGGATGGACATGGTCAGCAACAATACTCAGGTAGACTGTGACGTTTAAACTATGCTCAATTGGTACTAAGGGGCCCAAAGTGTGCCAAGAAAATATCCCCCACACCATTACACCACCACCACCAGCCTGAACCGTTGAGACCAGGCAGGATGGATGCTTTCATGTTTTTTACGCCAAATTCTGACCCTACCATCTGAATGTCGCAGCAGAAATCGAGACCCATCAGACCAGGCAACGTTTTTCCAATCTTCTATTGTCCAATTTTGGTGAGCCTGTGTGATTTGTATCGTCCGTTTCCTGTTCTTAGCTGACAGGAGCGGCGCCCAGTGTGGTCTTCTGCTGCTGTAGCTCATCTGCGTCAGGGTTCGATGTGTTGTGCGTTCAGAGATGGTATTCTGCATATCTTGGTTGTAACGAGTGTTTATTTGAGTTACTGTTGCCTTTCTATCCTCTCTAACCAGTCTGCTCATTCTCCTCTGACCTCTGACATCAACAAGGCATTTTCGTCCACACAACTGCCGCTCACTGGATATTTTCTCTTTTTCGGACCATTCTCTGTAAACCCTAGAGATGGTTGTGCTTGAAAATTCCAGTAGATCAGCAGTTTTTGAAATACTCAGACCAGCCGTCTGGCACCAACAACCATTCCATGTTCAAAGTCACTTAAATCCCCTTTCTTCCCCATTCTGATGCTCGGTTTGAACTTCAGCAAGTCGTCTTTACCACATCTTGATGCCTAAATGCATTGAGTTGCTGCCATGTGATTGGCTGATTAGCAATTTGTGTTACCAAGCAATTGAACAGGTGTACCTAATAAAGTGGCCGGTGAGTGTGTGTATATATATATATATATATATATACACACAGTATGTGTGTGTGTGTGCGTGCGTGCGTGCGTGTGTGTGTTTCTTGAGATTCACCCAATTCACCTATTCAGACTCTTAAATGCTTTTCTCCATAAAATGTGTTATGTAACAGATTTATGAATCCAGCATGCAATAATATGCAGGTGGGTGATGAAAAATGAAAAACGTCTGCACTCCCTGAGTTTCTAAAGGTTTCTGTGTGTCTGTCTCTCTCCTTCTATAAAAAACATCACTCTCAATCAGAAATGGAATGACCAAAACTCTTAAAGAAGGATGATCATTGCAGGGCCTGCTTTATGTGATGAACACCGATAATCACATGCAGATCAGTTAGAGAGAAACATAAATGACAGGAACCATCGCTTTGAGGCTCAAAGATTCGCACGGCACTCCATGAATCTGCACAAACCACAGTAGGAGGCAAATCAATACAACTAAGTGCACCAGGGTCTAATATTTATCAGTATGAAAAACCATAAAAAGGTGTCTGAGGTATGCACGATTTTGTATTTTCCTATAAAGACATTGATTCTTCTAAAACAAGCATATTTAGTCACCACATAAGATCATCACACAGTACTAGAACCTGAAGAGGCATTTTGTTGTCTAGTTGCTTTAGTGTAAAAGCATCGTCTCCTAGTTAAACCTGCAGGACAGGGTCGGTTGAGGCAGTTTGGTTAAGATCGTAACCATCTTTTGTTTTTTTAAACAGGGCATCTAATGAGTTCTGAGGAAGATGTACCAGAAACAACATTAATTAGCTCAGTCGGACATGTCTCCATGACAACACGGCAGAAAGTGGAGGTTAAAGGGCTTCTGGGAAATAGTGGACAAATAGACAGATGAAAGTGCAGAGAGAAACTACAGCTCTGTTCCAAATACTAGTGAGTTGCCTTGATGTCTGCGGCATGAATTAGCACCCTAACCTCACAAACGCTCTACATGGGCAAATATTAATAGTAATTGATTTCAATAGATGTCAGCAAGTCACTCTAATAAGCATGCACACACAAATGTAGGTTAAAATAGTCTGTTTAATCAAACTGAGCTATTTTTAATGTATCATCATCAATATTTATCTTGGCTGAATTGTTTCAGCTCACTAGTTTTTGGAAGAGACTAAGCTGCTCTCACTAAACACGTGAGACATGTTAATATAATTGACAGATACAAAAACACAAATTATCAAAAAGAATAAACACAGCTTCAGATGTCACATAGTAATTGATTAATACTCATAAACATGGCCCACTTTGTGTAACACTACTATGTTGTTTTGCTTACAGCTATCAGTTCTTTCCATTCTTAAACAGAATCACAGATGTGACGTTTTTCATAATGTCGTCATTCAGTTCAGATCGCGCTTTGATTGTCTTCGTAAGTCCATTCAGCTCGATTCAAAATGCCAGATTTGTTTTTAATATAACAAACGAGACACAACACTTATAACCAAAATATAAGTTCTTTAAAAAAATACAATAAATGGGAGTCAAATGTGAAAAAAATACATATATATGTTTTAAAAAATAGATGATGTAGTGATTTTGTCCTAGAGTGGATCTCAGGAAAATTGTCAAGAAATATCTAGGTCACATTTCACGCCAAAAATAAGAAATGATATTTTGCATTAATGGTGGACTGAAATTTGGTATTTTATACTGATTTATGTGTTTGGATTTGATTTCTTTAATTACTGTATTGTGATGGTGAACAAGATTGTTTTCGCATTGTATGCATTTGGTGGAAATGTGCATATTGTTTTAAAACCAAAAAGCAAACAAATAAAAATATTCATGCAAAATATTATTTCTATTTATTTTCCTTTGGCATTTTTCACGAGATTCACCCCCGTTATAAATATTGATCCTTTAGTTTTCAATCTCAATGGTCATGGCACAGTTTGTGAAATCCACACTGCATAGCTGATTACTGAACTCAATTTAGTGGATATTATTAAGGACAGAAGATTAGCTTTTTTTTATTCATAAAAATGATTCCTCATTTAGTTTTCATTTCTACATAATTCATAAGCGATGCATGGCTGCGGTACGTTATGATAAGAACATCACGGCTGAGGTTATCAAATTGGATAGCAGAAAGTGCACGAAGAAAGACGGATTTGTCTCATAAAAGTTTCCAAAATCATTTCCAAGTAAGTCTATGGAGGATTTAAAATAAAATCGTATAATGAAAACATCTAAAGCTTACAAATCTGATTTGCATAATCTAGACAATAAACTATCAAGCTTAATGAAAACAGCACTTTTCTCTGTGCTGGAAATGCTACTCTCTCACATCAAATTAAAGTTTCCGTAATAAAGGTGCTAAAACGTTTGCTGTCCTAATTTAACTGACGGCTCCCGCACTACCTGAGCTCTCCGTTCAGATTCTAGTGAGAAACACAAGCAGGAGGTGATTTCACCCAAATCTGCATGCGTAAGTTGTTCAATCACTCAGGTGCCGGTGGAAATTGCAGCGCGGGCCACTGGAGGAGGGTTTGGGCTCTTGATGGATGATCACGTCTCCTCTCCAGAACAGCAAACGAGCAGGGGGGAAAGCCTTGAGACTTCGAGTTTGATTAGAGCCAAGCAAAGAGGAAATACATCACACACCATCTTGACACACACTCACGCCACAAGTAGTGCTGGTGAGATGAATCCCTGCAGAAAGACAGAAACAACAGACGTCATGTACTTTGCTGGCTTGCCAGTTTTTCATGTCACACATCAAATATTAAGCTTGAGTAACCCTTTATCTATACTAGATGACAGAAATGTAATCCTAGATGTCCACAGTCAGGGTTCAAAACTTTTTTGCAAGAGAAAAGAGAGAATCTCAAGCCATACAAATGTCAAAGCATGCATGAAACTGTAAAAAAAAAAAAATATTATATATCATCGGGCCTATACAGAGACTGCATACAGAGACTATGTGTCTGTGTATGTGTATATATAAACATACAGAATATTTAGGGCTGTCATTCGATTAATTGTTAATCTAATTAATTACATGATGTGTCGATCAATAAATCTAATTAATCACAAATTAAATTTGGCTGTGAAAAAATAAAATAAAATGTTAAAGCCATTATTGTGTTGAATGTGAAAGTATCAAGTAGACATTTTTAATCTAATAAAAGGGAAATGGATGTCTACCGATGGTCCTCATCCAATCTGACCAGGAAAAACTCCTGTAATTGCTTCAACTAAGTACTGAATTAAAGGCCTGCATACTTCTGTAAATGTGATATTTTAGTTTTTTAGTTTTGATAAATTTGCAGACATTTCTAAAATTCTGTCTTCACTTTGTCACAGTGAGGTATGAAGTGTTGATTAATTGGAAAAAAGAATTTAAACAATTGTAGTATCAGGCTGCAACATAACAAAACTGAAAAAGTGGAGGTCTGAATACTTTCTGAATGCACTGTGTGTGTGTGTGTGTGTGTGTGTGTGTGTGTGTGTGTGTGTGTGTGTGTGTGTGTGTGTGTGTGTGTGTGTCTGTATACACATACTATATATATATATATACAGTACCCACTAATATTGTCATCCTTGGTAAATATGAGCAAAGGCAGCTGTGAGCATCATTTATCTTTTCATTAAAAAAAATCACAAAATTCTATTCTATTTTATAAATATATATATATATACACGCAATTGAAAGTGGGGGTAACTCACATTATGAAATAAATGTTTTACTCCAATGCATGTTGGCCACAACTATTGGCACCCCTAGAAATTCTAATGAGTAAAATATCTCTGAAGTATGTTCAATCATATTTAAATTTAGATTTTGTAACACACCAGGGTGACTGAAATTGTTCCTGTTCCATAGGATTAAAAATATGAGGAACACAAAGGCCAAATTCCCTTTATAATCTATCACAAGGAGTACAACCTAAGAATATAGTTCTGATGTACAGAACACGATTGTTGAGCTTCACAAAAATAGAAAATGGCTGAAGAAAAGAGCTAGAGCATTGAAAATCCCTATTTCCAACATCAGGGCAATAATTAAGATGTTCCAATCAACTAAAGATAATACAAATCTGCCTGGAAGAGGACATGTGTCTATATCGTCCTAATGCACAGTGAGAAGGAGTGTTTGAGTGGCCAAAGAATCACAGCTGGAGAATTGCAGAGATTAGTTGAGTGTTGGGGTCAGAAAGCCTAAAAAAATATCAAACAACCCCTACATCACCACATGTTGTTCAAATGGGTTTCAAGGAAAAAACTACTGGCTCATCCAAAAACAAACTCCAGCATATTCAGTTATCAGACACGACTGAAACCTCAAATACCACTGGCTTCTATGGTCAGATGAATCAAAAAAAAGGAGCTTTTTGCCAGCAAACCCACCAGATGGCCTTAGTGCAAACAGGGATAAAAAGTACCCCATGTCCATGGTTAAATATACTGCTGGATCTTTAATGTTTTGGGCCTGTTTTTCTGCCAGAGGTCCTGGACATCATGGCATTATGGGTTCAATCAAATACCAACAGATAAAAAACATAAAACATGACTGCCTCTTAAAGAAATATTATAATGGGCCATGTTTGGAGCTTCCATTAAGACAATAATAAAAAAAATGTGTCACTAAGCACAAAATTGTGATAAAATGGCTGCTGTGGTGTTGAATGCTCTCGTTCTTTAATTTTTTTAATTTGTTTGTTCTGTGTTTACAGTCATTCTCCTACTATCAGTTTTACCAGAGACAAACTACTGGACATAAGGCAACACACACCGGAAATGTATTTTCCGGATTTTGTTTATTCAGACACTTTGTTGGATGTTTTGGTCGGCAGGGCAGTGGTCCTTGTCAAATGCACGCTCAGACAGAAAAGAGGGAGGCGCGCAGGTTAAGGTCCGCGAACGAGGCTTCCGAATTGCGCTCTCAAGCATTCATCTCGCGAATCTTCGATCCCTTCCTAACAAAACAGATGAACCCTGTCCTTCTCAGTCTGAAAAACCCTGAGTCTGAAAAGGTCCTTGTCTTCACCCGCACAAACAAGGACTTTTCAAACTCTGCTGCATTGTGCTTCACTGAAACCTGGCTGAGTGAAGCCATCCCGGACAACGCGCTTCATTTGCCGGGATACCAGCTCTTCAGAGCAGACTACATCACAGAGTTAACGGGAAAACGAGAGGTGGTGGACTATGTTTCTACATAAATGAAGGTTGGTGTTCAGACATAACAACTCTGCATAACAACATAATCAACAATTTCTCACGTGAACTGCAAAAATACAGACAGCACGTTACATGTCCCATCAGAGACGGTAATATATTGGATCACTGTTACACAATAATTAAAGAGGCATTTCACTCTGTCCCACGGGCAGCCCTGGGGCTCTCTGATCACTGTTTGGTTAACTACAGGCAGAAACTCAAAGCAGCTAAACCTGTTATAAGATCTGTTAAAAGATGGACTAATGAAGCGGAGCAAGATTTAAAAGCTTGTTTTGACTAAAAACAGAGTGGCTAAAAAGAACTACTGGGTCTTAACACCTACTGTTGTTAAGACTGACACCAGCACCTGCTCTGATCTGCACTTCACACATACACCTAGCAGCTGAGTGTCTGGTGCAGTCTTAACAACCTGGAGCTAAACACTCTCAAAACTGTGGAGATGATAGTGGACTTCAGGACGAACCCCCTTTGATTCCCCCCCATTCACCATCATGGACAGCACTGTGGCTTCAGTAGAGACATTCAGATTCTTGGGAACCACCATCTCTAAGGAGCTGAAGTGGGACAATCACATTGACTCTATTGCAAAAAAAAGACCCAGCAGAGGCTGTATTTCCTTCACCAGCTAAAGGAGTTCAACCTGCCACAGGAGCTGCTGAAACACTTCTACTCTGCCATCATCGAGACTGTTCTGTGTTCATCTATAACTGTTTGGTTTGGTTCAGCTACTTAAACAGAGAAGAAAAGGGCTAATAAAGTCACTCTGGACCCCTCACACCCAGCTCACTCTCTCTTTGAACTGTTGCCCTCTGGCCGGCGCTACAGATCACTGAGCACTAAAACAACCAGACACAAGAACAGTTTTCCCTCCAGGCAATATCCCACCTGAAGAACACATAACACACCCTAGTACTGTACATATGTAAATAACTAATCAAACCTTCATCTGTACATAGGACACATGCACATTCACAGTTCTGTTTATGGGCATTTTTCCTTTCTGTATATATTTTTATTTTAGCACTATTGTTATTCGTAATTATTGTCTATTCTCTTCATTATTAGTGTTTTTATTACCTTAATTATATGTTGTCTGTACTTTGTTTGTACTTTCTGTACTGGAAGCTCCTAAATTCCTTGTGTGTGCAAACACACTTGGCAATAAAGCTATTTTTCTGTCAGCGGAGTTAGAGACAGGCACAGCCTTATCTCTGCCTTCACCTGACAGGCTCAGTGCCTCGCCACCTCGGGGTGGAGCCTCCATTCCCCGGGCCTCAACCCCTGTCTCGACAGGATGTCTGCTCCTATATATATATATATATTACAGCTTCCTGGTTCGTGACGTCACCTGCTCTAACGTCCCATTACACCTTGGATTGATTTCACACATGCTTCAAGACATATCACGCAAAGCGTTCCCCAAAGTGTCAAATTGACGCAACGAAGTTCTCTTGAAAGGGAACTGTTATCTTGGAAGAAGCATGAAGCAATAATTGGGTCTCAATAATTGTGCCTAACGTGAACTAGAGAAATATATTTCATAATGTGAGTTTCTCCCACTTTCCATTGTTTTACTTCAATGAAAGGTAAGAATTTTGTACATTTTTTGAATAAAAGATCAAAAGGATAAACAATGCAGATTTACTTTCACAGCCACCTTTGCTCACATTTACCAAGGGTGCCAATATTAGTCGGTGGCACTCTATATACTTTTCGACTATACATTTGTCAAAAAGCAAAAATTACAAACTATGACAATTTCTAAGCATTAATTATTATTATTATTTTTTTCTATCTTGAGACTGTGTTAAAAATATGGAATTTAAAACACAGAAATAACTTTAAAAATTAAACTTAAATGTAAAACAAACAAACTACTACTATACTATTATATAAAATACTGATGATGCAACATAAACTACCTTAGTGTGGCTGTGGGCTTCATATATGTGTCTCCATGTCTGTGTATCCGGGCAGCATGTCTCCATTAGAGCAGTTCTTTAACATCTTGTCCATGCTGGGGTCGTTGGCCTCTTTTTGGCGTCTTTGCGTGCGCTGGTGCACCAGAGGTACAAAAAACATCACAATACCCCCCACTATTGGAGGAACACCAGCCAGATAAAACGCCACATAGTAGTTTCCAAAATAGTCACGAAGAAGTCCTGAGAAAGAAGACAGGACAGAGAAAGGACATCTGAGAGATGAAACAGCATTAAAAACACAGTTCATTTCTGTAGCATGATGTATTTCCAAGTGAAAAAAAGAATATTCAATTAGGGAAAAGTGTAGGCTCTAAAGTTCAGCTTGAAGAGGTTTTTTTTTGCATCATATGTGCGTTGATTTCTTAATCTTGTTACATTATATATATTTTTTTATTATCTCTTGCACATCAAAGTCAGACACTTTTGTCATTTGTTGTGTGTGTGTGTGTGTGTGTGTGTGTCTGTCTGTGTGTGTAGTGTAATTGTTTATGCTACATTGTGGCATAAACCTGAACATTTTGACATTGTAATGCCCGGCCTGCGGTCCCCACGAGGGAAAACAAATATTAAAATAGAAAATGATGTTTATCTTAAAGTGTAACAATGCAAACAGGTATTCTGTAAGGGCTAGGTTTAGGGTTAGGGTTGGGTTAGGGAATAGAAAATATCGTTTGGTCAGTATAAAAGTAATAGAAGTCTATGGAAAATCCCCACAATTCACAGTAACAAACATTTACTTTTGAATAGCATACACTCATTGTTCACAATAACACCTGGATGAAAGTAAATGGAGTATTTTAATAAAAAGACTAAAGAAAGGAACTAATCCAGTTCAATGGAGACTCCCCACTAGGATGACCACATTCATCTTCAAATGCTCTCGATTTCAAAATCCTTCACTAGGAATCTCAATGAGGCTTGCAGTCTGGAACACATCTGGAGCAAAACAACTTTGAGCTATTTAGACTTTGAAGACTTTGGTCAGATGCTCCCCAGCCTCCTATACAGAAGATATAAGATCACTCGAATTTAAATAAGCATTTAGAAGTCAGATCGCGGTTCCAAGTATGTGAAATAACAGTATGTGACAGCCAATCCAAACCTAGTTTTAATACCCCCGCTGTGAAGACAACGCTTTGAAAATAGATCCTACAAATGATGCATCACGTTCTCGAATGAAGACTCTGTGTTCCTGAAACTGATCCAGAGTTCAGACAGGTAACGTCAGTATTCTGTAAATGAACCTTGAGACCTGAAAATATAAGGTTAATTTATTGGAGTACAGAAGGAGCAGATGTTCTGGTGGGTCTAATTCTTCAAAATGAGGCTGCGGAACTGGCAACATATGGAGACAGGAGCATTTAAGTCAACAGTCCAAACTAAATGTGCTCACAGGGAGACCTTGGAATTTACCCTCTGAAATAAATCCAATTCCTGTCCACCCTACCAGAAACTGGAAAAACACTCTTGTATGTGTGTGAGACTTATCTGGGGAACAAGGCCAAGATCAGCATACTGCTGATTAAATTATGTTTTCAACATATTTATCTACAGGTTTTCTGTGTTTTCTGTAAAAACAAAAAAATTGTATGAAAGAAAATGCTTTTAAAAACCATTGCTTTACAAGTTGATTACCTCTGTGTGTGTGTGTGTGTGTGTGTGTGTGTGTGTGTGCGTGCGCGCGCGCGCGTGCGTTTGTTTTTGATTCGTTTTTTTATTGTCAAATCTAAATATTTTCATTTTTAAATGATTTGCTTTTCAAGTTATATATAACATAGTTTACATGCATAAGCTTACATAAGCATAACATATATGCATCGTCCATATAAAATAAATCGGCCATACAAGTTAAAATTGTATTTATTTATTTAGTCCTTCAGCAGACGCTTTTATCCAAAGCGACTTACAAATGAGGACAATAGAAGCAATCAAAACCAACAAACTTATTTTAAGGAAAAGTTCCAAGTTCTAAAACTACAAATTCCAAGCAAGCAAATGTTAAATGTCTCACCTGCGATCGGGGGTCCTGCTGTCATTGGTATGGCCATGAGGCCGAGGAGGTAGCCGATAGCTTGAGATGCCTGCATGGGCCCTACTAACTCAAAGGCAATTGGGGCCATGATAGTAATGAAACAGCCGTCACAAAGACCCATCAATACGAAAACCACCACCAGACTTTCGAACGCGGCGCACTGAGGTATCATCATGGACATCACACCCAGTAATATGAAAGAGGCCACCTACACATACAGACACACAGAGATCGTCTAAGCACATGGACTAATGCTGCACCACATACAAAGTTTGACATCTCAGACTTACAATCATAAAGGCAATCCATTTCCTGATGCTCGGAAAATTATTTACAAAAAAGTGAATGGTACTGGTAACAGAATCTGAATTGTAAGGGGGAACCACAGAAAAATACCATAGAAAATAACCAAAATATATTTTTTGATAGATTGTGAAATTCACACAGGAAAATTAAACTATGTTGAACAAGCTCTTGAAAGCACAATTGCAAAGTTGATATTTATGTTATATTTTAAACAAGTCAGGCAAACAATTTGTATTGTTATTTGTTATTGTTGGATGTTGTGGAAGTTATTTTTTCATTAAGAAAAACTCACTCTAATAAAACATTAAAATGCCATTGAAAATCAATTCCTAGAAGCAAATATTGTCTTCAATTGAAAAGGTACTTATGCAGATGTTCAACTGAAGTTTCCTGGCAACCAAATTGCAATGGATAATGAAACGGCATAGCAATGAACGAAACAGTATGCTGTCTTTCAGGAAACAGTTATTATATATGACATCAATTAAAAAAAAAAAGATTCAATATACGTCAATCTAGAAGCAGAAAGAGAAAAACTTTTTAGAACAAACAGAACTTCAGAAACAATGAAGCCATTGATTGGGCTGCTGTGATGTAACAACGATGTGACCTTAAGTAAGACACTTCACCGCAGCAGGTGTCCTGACATCATTTCATGACACTTTATAGTGACACAGAATGAAAGTTGCAGAAACTAACATCTCAAGTTATGGAATTATGATTCACTGACAAGCAATAAGCAGCTCATGTTGGGTTTGCGTACCTGCATGTAGATTTTCTTTACTCCAGGTATGAGATCCCCGATTTTCCCAAAGAGCAGCCGACCAACTCCAGACGATGCTCCGATACACACGAGCAGCACCCATTCCCTCTGAGTGTCTCCAAACTCGTCCTTCACAAAGTTTATCTGCCATAGACACAGGAAAACTAACAGATGATTAAAATACACATACAAAACTGCCTATTCATCAATCAATTCACCCACCCATTCATCCATCCATCCATCAAGCCATGCAGCTTTATCCATCCATCCATCCATGCATCAACTCTATCCATTCATCCATCCATCCATCCGTTTGTCCATCCATCCATCAAGCCATGCAGCTCTATCCATCCATCCATCCTATCCATCTGTCCATCCATCTTTCAAGTAGGCTTGCCGCGATAGACAGTGTTGGTGGTTACATTTACATTTACATTTATGCATTTAGCAGACGCTTTTATCCAAAGCGACTTACATTGCATTCAAGTTACAGTTTCTACATTTTATCAGCACTTGCTTTCCCTGGGAATCGAACCCATGATCTTGGCGTTGCTAACGCCATGCTCTACCAGTTGAGCTACAGGAAAGCTGGTTATACAGTTAAGCCGCAACACTGCTACGTCACTTGGCCACCGCGGCACCGTCCCCCACCGTCGTTTAGATTTTATTTATTTATTATGCTTATCCTATCATTTTAAATGCCAGACTGTGTCGAATTTATTTGTTTTTCTCTGCTGCACTTTTCACTGTGATAACAGCAAGATGTTAAATGAATTTAGTATTTTGAAAAGATTAATAAAATAACTATTATCTAAACTTACAATTTTTTCCTATTTGTATTCCTGTTGTAGGCTGAATGTTAGCCTAAACTAATTGTATCTGTCACGAATCCAGTTCATGGGCTTCACTTAACTCATGTTATTTGTAATTTTATATTAGGCATTTAGCATGGTATATTTTTATTCGTTTTGTTAATAAAAGTTAGATGTTCTACGTTGTATTGTCCAGCTCTTGTATTGTCCAGCTCTATCCATCCATCCATCCCTCCATCCATCAACTCTACCATCCATCAATCTATACATCCATCCATCCATCCATCCATCAAGCCATGCAGCTCTATCCATCCATCCATCAACTCTATCATCCATCAATCTATCCATCCATCCATCCATCCATCTATCAATCTATCCATCTGTCCATCCATCCATCCATCCATCAAGCCATGCAGCTCTTTCCATCCATCCATCCATCAACTATATCCATCCATCCATCCATCAATCAAGCCATGCAGCTCTATCCATCCATCCATCCATCAACTATATCCATCCATTCATTAAACCATGCAGTTCTATCTATCCATCCATCCATCAATCAATCTATCTATCAGTTCATCCATCTTTCAAGCCATGCAAAAAACCATTTAAAAGGTTTGGGGTCAGTATGATAAAAATGCCCCAGAAATTATCCATCGATCCATCTGTCTATCAATCCACACATCCACAATACTTTTCAAAGGTTTGGTGTCAGTATGATAAAAATTATCCATCAATCCATTCATCTGTCCATCCATCAATCCATCAGTCTATCAATCCATCCATCGACCCAGCCATCCACAATACTGTTCAAAGGTTTGGGGTCAGTATGATAAAAATTATCCATCAATCCATTCATCCATCCATCCATCCATCAATCCATCAGTCAGTTTTTTCAAAAAAAGAAAAAACTATAAAACTTGATGTAACAATGAAGACTGAGGTAATGGCTGTTGAAAACTCCTCTTTATTATCACAGGAATGAATTACATTTTAAAATATATTCAAATAGATTTCTCAGCAGGCGCAGGATGTCAATATAACGTCAGGTTGACGTTGGACAGATGTTGCTTTTTGGTTGAGAATGAAAATCGGGTTGATCTGGTTGAATCCAGTATTTGACGCAAATTTGACTTTGACTTAATGTTGGATTTTGGTTACACAACCTAAAAACAACAAAAATCAATGCTATCTGATGTCAGTATTGGACATCAAACGAACATTGACATTAAATGTTAAATTGACATTGAATTTTGATCACTCTATGACGTCACGACCAAAATGTAGCCAAATATCAACATTATGACGTAGTGTCCCTGCTGGGTTATTTTACTTATTTTAAATTGAAATAAAATTTCACAATATTACTGTTTTTACACTATTTGCGCTCACACAATATATATAACATATATAAAACATATATATCAAAGTTAATCTTGAAAAATTTTCATTTTCTAGCTCCACTCAGTATTCTCTTATAAATACAAAAACATTGGCCTCTTATTGACATCGAAGTGATAGTCATAGTGATTCTTGTGGCTAAATTCATCATTGGACTGACCGGTTGGCTTTGTACAGCCATAGTCAGCCTCTGGTCTTTATCAAAGAGCTTTTTCTTCAGTCTTTTCAATGAAAGCATTAATGGCGCTTTGTGGTGGGAAGTTGGAACAGAGGAAAAGCAGCTATAAGTTGAATATTTCCGCTCATAGACGCCCTTGTTTCTAAGAAGGGAAGATGAGGACATGGGGTTAAAAAAAAATAAAAATCCTTTAGAAGCATTTCCTGAATCTAGAGATCACAGGCCTTTTGATTGTATGTCTTTTGAAAACCGCTTGCATGAGAAAACCTTAGGGGCACATCAAAAGCCATGAGATTTCACATTTAGGTTTAATGTGAAGGAAGGGCTTTCCTATTTCACCACGAGAAACGAGAGCCAAATGCGTACATACACACTAATATGCACAACAAAAGCCGGGACTAAGTGTTTACTTCTGGTGTGAAGCCTGAAAAAACACGAATGTAGATGGAAGAGGCGAGGGGGAAAAGGTCTCTCTCATCAACTTTATACCACCACCCACAAAATACACACACACACACACACACACACACACACACACACACACACACACACACACACACACACACACACACACACATGTTGGCGAACTCACACCTAACTAAATAAACACTTGCTTCAAACACATACCAATGATTTAACATATATAAACAAAACACAATTGCAACAAATGTGCACACAAACACACTTTTTCTAAACACGTGCGCACATACACACACACAGACTTACAGTATAATTAAATGTTGGTGTACGATTTACTTTGAAACAATTTTCACTCTAAAATTGCTTTAAAGTTTTATAAATGATTATAAAGAAATGCCAAGTATTAAATTTTTTTGACTAAAATTGTATTTTTGCAAAAACATTCAACATTCTTTATTTATAACTTATGAAAAGTATTTTCAAAATATCCTACCATTCAAAATTTGGGTTCAGTGTGATTTTGTTTTAAATAAATTATTATTTTTCTTCAGCAAGGACACATTGTTGTTTAGAAATGACATAAAATAAATTGATGTTGTAAAAAAAGGGTCTGGATAGAATTATAATTTTTTTCAAGTCTCTTATGCTCACCAAGTATGCATTTATTTAATGAAAATACAATAGAAACAGTAATATTGTGATACATTATTACAATTTATAATAGCTGCTTTCTATGTGAATCAGGGGTGTGACGAGACACTTATTCCACGGCATGACACGAGACACGAGACTGAGTTCACGAGAACGAGACGAGATTTTTAGACGTCTTTTTTTTTTAATCCTCAATGATGAAATATATAGGGAAACAGTCTTTTATTTAACTGAAAAACCCAAAATGCAAAAAAATGTAGGTGGATTTTGAAATCAACTTGTACTTTATGAAATTAAACTTATATTTTAATTATTTATATGCAGTAATAACAACATGTAAACGAGAGCTGCACGGTTCTGGATAAATTGAGAATCACCATTCTTTTTATATAAATTGGAGATCACGATTCTCTCACGATTCTGAAAAAAAAAGATTAGAAAACTAATCAAAATAACGTAATTTACTTGTGGTTCTGACAAAATGTTCATTGCTTAAGTCTTTTAAAAATATATATTAATTTGAACAAAATAAAAAATTCAGTGTCTCACTTCATAAAGACTTTGTTCACTATTGCAATCTCCTGAATGAATGATTCAATGACAAATGCTTTTTAAACGGGTTGTTGTTAACAATACAAGTGTTAAGATACTTTTGTTTTGGTTGCTACTGTAGAGTACTTATACTCGATACTGCTACTATTTGATCGCTACTGTGTTTATATCCAAACTATAAACTTTTATCCCAGTACTTCTTGCACTGAAATGAAAATTCTTGGCCGAAGCTGAAGCCGAACAAAATGAAACACTGGGCCGAAGGCCGAATACCGAACATGGTTTTTCCCCATGTAGGCCTATTTTGCTATTTTTTTCACCATTGCATAAATTAAATAGCCAAACTGTGGTTTTTACTGTTTTGTCCTGCTTTTCAAATAAAACCGTCAATTACAAAACAAAAAATTATTTTAACATTTTATCAGACATTAAACCAACAAAGCACAATTTTTGAGACCCCCTTCTTGAATCAGGCATGTATTCTTTTCTGTACAAATAAATGCAGCTTTGCTGAGAAAACATTAGAATATATTACAGATCCCATTTTGAACACTATGTGTGAATGTTATAATAAATGTATTAATAGAGCTGTTGTAGGGTACATTTATTATTATCATTATTATTGTCTTATTTTTTTATTTATTTTATAGAACAACATTAAAATTACAATACCAACATTTATGAATGTTGATGGAGCTTTTATTTTGGCAGAAACTCGCAGGAAGACCTCTGTGCTTCTTTTAGTTGACAGCAGATTTATGAATGATTCTGATGAGTTTGGGAAGATGTTTGTCGCACGTATCGCATTGGCACATGCCTTTAAAAAAAAAAACGAATAGAAATTCTCGCGCTTTGGACTTTGAACCCTGGCGCCGTGAGCTTGTGCAGCACTGTTTGAATAAAAATAGCTGTTTGATCAGTCGGATCTCGCGAAACACATCGGATTCCGCGAGATCTCGTGCCACAAGATCTCGTCACATCCCTAAGGTGAATATAGTTTTTTTTTTATTATTTATTTCTGTGATCAAAGCTAAATTTTCAGCATCATTACTCCAGGCTTCAGTGTCACATGATCCGTCAGAAATCATTCGAATATGCAGATTTGCTGCTCAATAAACCTTTCTGATTATTATCAATGTTTTTGCTGCTTTATATTTATGTAAGAATTTTTATTTATGTAAGAATTTATTTGATTATTAGAAAATTAAAAAGAACAGAATGTATTTGAAATAGAAATCTTTTGTAATGTAATAGAAGTTTTTATACTGTCTGTTTTGATCAATTAAAATGTTTCCTTGCTGAAAGAAGTAAAAAGATTTCTTTAAAAAACTGACTCCAAACTTTTGAATGCTGTTAATTTGAGCACATCTCCATTAACCGGACTGAAGCAATTATACACACGCTGATCAATTTGGCTTTAGAATTACTGTGTTTTACAGGGAAAGGAAAGCACACGATTAAACCATCTGCGTCAAGCTTTTCTTTCAGCAAACAGTACATCCTCTTATATCATCACATTTTATGGCCTGTTTATCACTGTGACCCAAACTCAATTTATGCATTTCAGCGGCTAGAAACTAATTCTCAGCTTAATTCTCTCTGAAAACAAGAGAAAAGCATCATTACGGCTGAGTAATTCAGGTATCCAAGTAAAAGTATGTCCATCACTATGACAACTGAGACTGAGGGAGAAGGAAAGGTGAAACAAGGACAGAAATCCCAAGAGTCTGACCTGAGATGACACACTCAGTTAATAATTCATCATCAACATGTGTGGACTCATCACATAGGCTTTCTGTCATGCAGAGTGCAGTAAATATTTCAGTTTGCCGAACCCTAAAATATTATTTATGCATGACGGGTGCATTGCTCCTATAGCCTCCTCTGTTTTCTTAACTTTAAATGCACACCGGTTTGACTGACTGCAAATCACTTTGTCTTCATAAAATGGTTGCCGGCTTGTAAACAACGGCCTCCATGAAAAAGCAAATGTCAAAACCCTCTTTAACATTCTGTCCAGAAATTAAAATTAGTTTTTATTTGCATTACTGAACTGCATTAGCGTGCAGTAAATTATGATTTTATGACTGCACTTGGTGTTTGGTATTTAAACATTTTTAACTAGAAAAACAAATTGCTTCCAAGAAGAAGCAGAGCTACTGCAAGTTTCATGTTTCATAAATGATGTGCTAAATCCGAAGACTTACTTCATACAAAAATATAAATTGAATCAGTTAGTTATTATATAAACCATATGGCACAAACACAAAATAAGATGTGAGGTAGAATGTTGATTTCTAAACAAAAGTGTTATTCTATAAATAATTATTTATATATGATAGTATTTATGAATATTTCAAATTAGCTTGTATTTTTATACTTTCACCTTTAATTTTAGTTTAAGTTTTAGTAATGTTATGTGCGTTTGCCAGTTTTTAATACTTCTATTTAGCTTTAACCCTTTACGATTCGTGTCAAATTTGCCTAAAACGCCTAAAAAAGGCATACCCAAAGTAAATTGCATGCTGTTCTTGAGCCATTTGGATGATATGCATGGTGTTGGTCTCCTTTGAAAGGTGACACTCTGAGGTTTGTTTCTCAACAGTCAGAATCACTGTAAGTCTTACTGATATTGAGTAATAGCACTTTGAATACACTAAAAAAAGAAAAAAATAATTCCGCCTGCATTTTTTTTGTAAATAGAAGCCTGCAGATGACTATAGCTGGGAGGTATGAACTGGAAAATACATTTGGATCACAGAATGAAGCCTTACCAAGCCAAATTTACCATTTTATAAACAATATATTAGAAAATTAGTGTTTTACACATGTTTATCTAATTTTATGTCTAGACGCTTCCAAAAAATGTACAATTAGGAGACTCCAAGTTACCCTTTGTAACCAACGACACATACAATGCTGTAATTCTTGAATGCTTTAAAGTACAGTCATCATTTTGGGCTCTAATGAAAGGTTACACTTAGAGCTATTCAATTTCTCATCCAGATTCACTGTCAATAATTGCTGACACATAGTAACCGAAGCATAAACACATTATTGTGACATTTATTTATAGAATCCAAAATATGTACACTTTTAAAACTACATATATATTTATAATTTATAATCTAAATGCATTTTTTTCCTATATTTCCATTTCTGTACACAGTACATTATTAAATTTGTGGTTTTTTTCTTATTTTGGTGTTATATTGCATCCCTACTGTGTTATTCCTATGTATGTCTGTACTATCATGCATGTCTTCATTATGTCAACAAAAAGTGGTCTGATAAAGACACAGATTGTACATGCTGTGTTTATTGTATCTTAAAATGGTTTACATAGTTGAAATCACAAGAATCTCAGCTTTCCGTGGATATATGACATGAAAAAAAAATAAACATTTTTTTTTTTACGACTTTACCCTGTTACTACTAGGCGTACGCTGGATTCTTAAGGGGTTAATTTATTTCAGTGTCAGTTTTAGTAATTTTCAGTAGTGTTCTAGTAGTTAACTAAAACTATAAAAAAATATTTTTTGTTAGCTAAAATAAATCTTTAAAAAAATAAAGTATAATATATTCTAGTTATAATATATATATTAGATGTACATTTTAAATTTAAGAAATATTCCAAATGTTGCCTTGGCAACTAACCAGATTAAAATAACTAAGTTTAAAAGAATAGTTCACCCAAAAAAGGACCTGCGCTTTCAGTTAAAACACAGATATGTTGCTTTTACATGCAAGTATAGCCGAAATCACATCACAGCTATTGTCTTTATCTTATGTCAAGCCTATTTGATTTTATCAGACGACTGCACGATTATAAATCAGGATTTTTGTGCAGATTAACATCTTGGAAATGAAGGGTGAAAGAAAGGACAGGAGTGTCATGACAAATAAATTCCGACATAATGCAGAACAGGTTAGTATGATTTCAATCTTGACCTCAAATGTATTTAAATGTCTGGAAAAGAATTTGGGTCACAGTGGGACCTGCAAAATTACAGACTTGTAACAATCAATCAGTGATCGCATCTGAATCCTGAACCATTGTTTGGCTTGAGAAGATCTTCTTTATTGGATTGTACTTATTTAATTAGCATGACATCATTCATCGCTTCAGCCAACCGCACTTGTATTATTCTAAAAGTTCCAGCATGTAAATCTGTGTAATATATAGGCCTGGTGTGCATTAGACCCATCATTATGATTTACTGGTAGAACTCTGCTTACAGCACACCAGGGCTTCGTGCCAAATGTGCGGAAAGCGAGATATTAATTATGCTCAAAATCTGGTATTAAAAATAAAACTCCCTGGTGAGAGTGAGAACTGCTTTCAACCCGCCGTGCCACGTTTCTGAGGCTAAATATTCATCATTTGTTGCTACTGCATCACTGAAATTATTTGATTTCAATTTCATACACAGTGAATGTTGCATTTGTGAGGGTAATTTATAATTAGATTCAACCGGAGTACATGTCTTTCCCATGTTGATCTTAGTGCCCACCACTTAAGCAGGGATATATACAGTAAACATGCATATAAAAAACAGGTAAAAAGTTATTTTTTTACTGTTGTTGTTTTTCAGTCAAATATTAAATAATTCTTAACTCAAGATACTTTTACCTGAGAAGCAAAATTACGTAAGACATAAAATTATATATACATATATATACAAACATACAGTGCTTTGCAAAAATATTCATACCCCTTCATTTTGTTTCATGTTTTATGTTGCTGCCTTATGTTAAACTGCTTTAAATATTAAAAAATCCACATCAATATACGCACAATACACTTGTCAGACTTTTTCTTCCTCTTCCTTGTGTTTCCACACCTATATATGGTCCTTCCGGTTTCCTGTCATTAGTTCATTAATCCCCGTCTGTGTTTGATTACTCCTCACTTGTTGCTGTTTCCCCTGATTATGTTATGTGTTTATAAGCCCTGAGTTTCCCCTAAATCTTTG
The DNA here is from genome assembly GCA_003573665.1 of Oxygymnocypris stewartii. NCBI lineage: Eukaryota > Metazoa > Chordata > Actinopteri > Cypriniformes > Cyprinidae > Oxygymnocypris > Oxygymnocypris stewartii. Next base: position 459,584 of record QVTF01021965.1, read on the forward strand.
TCCGTTAACTCGTCTATTACGTTGTGTTGCCTGTATTGAGTTCAGTAAAAGCTATTCATCTTACCTGAAGTCTCCAGTGTCCTTCCTACACGACACGACTGTGACAGATTAACAGACCATACAAGATGGAATTCACCGCCGTCCGCAACTCACCAAGCCCGGCGTTCGCAGGAAGTCTGCCGCTGTTCGCGGAGGAGCACAGCCCGCAGCTCGCCTAGCCCGCCGTTCGCGGAAAATCAGCCGCTGTTCGCGGCCAGCTCAAGCCCTCCACCGTTCGCGGCACACGTAAGCCCGCTGGTGTCTCCACTGGCCCCACCCAGCTCATCTTCATCTCCGCTGGTCCTGTCCAGCTCATCTTCGTCTCCGCTGGTCCCGCCCAGCTCGTCTTCGTCTCCGCTGGTTCTGTCCAGTTCCACGCTACCCGAGCGCCCCCTGTTGCCTCTGGGCTTGTTAGTGGATTATGTGGGGATGGTTTGGAGCCCAGCTCCAGAGCCTACTCCTCACCAGCGCCCTCCAGTGCCTGCTCCTCGCCAGCGCCCTCCGGTGCCTGCTCCTCGCCAGCGCCCTCCGGTGCCTGCTCCTCGCCAGTGCCCTCCAGTGCCGGCTCCTCGCAAGTACTCACAAGTTCCTCCGCTGGTCCTGCCCAGCTCATCTTTTCGAGATTTCTTCTCTTCAGCGATGAAGACACTTCTTTGCTGACTCTTTGCTGACGTCGTGATCTGCCGTTGAAACACCTCAAGCAGCCGGAGTAGGACCTCTCACAGCGACCAGCTTGCAGACTCGGTCATCCCCTGTAGCCATCCGGCGTCGATCCAAAGAGCCTCACTAAAAGAGCAAATTTTACGGCGGTGTTGCAAATGCAGCGCCGTCATTATAGGACATGCAGGTCTCTCCTGCATGCTGATGACACTCACACTGAGTGTGTCATGCTTGGGGAAATCCCACGCTGACTCTGCGCTCAGCGGGACTGACTGCTCTCGTTGCAAGAGTTTCAGTCTTGCCTCTCTGCGCTCGTGGATAGCTTTCTTTTCAGAGAGCGACTCTGCCCCCCACGCCCTCCCATTTTCTTCCTCCCAAGGACCTGTGAGGAAAAAACAGCAGGGCAGAGGATCCGAGCAGCTGGTGACAAGCGAGCTCATGCCGGCTCAATGCCCACATGCCTCGCCATCACCACAGAGAGAGCATTCGCCTGTCCTCTTCACCCAACACGATCAGCGTCCCTCTGCGGCTGCGAGCGACATGATCTCGAGCGCTACACTCTATGGCTGTGCTCCAGGTCTTCCAGGCCAAGATGCTCGCTAGTGAGGAAGCCGATCTGGATGCAGCTTCACTCAGGGACATGAGGAGTGCGACAGACCTGGCTCTATGCACCACCAAAGCCACCGCTCAGGCCATCGGGCATTTGATGTCCAGCCTGATAAAGAGCGCCACCTCTGGCTCACGATGATGGAGATGAAAGAGGCAGACAAAGTTCCCTTCCTCGATGCTCCGATTTCGTCCGGCAGCCTGTTTGGACCAGCTGTGGAGGGCTTTGCTGAATAATTCACGGAGGCTCAGAAGTCGTCTCAAGCGATGTGACACTTCCTCCCTAAGCGCACCAGCTCTTCTGCTGCTTCCAGTCGCCCCAGTCCTGCGCCGACTCAGCAGACAGCTAAACCAATGCCAGCCACCCCTGAGCCCCGAACTCCTGAGGGTCGGCGAGATAGAGGGTGTTCACGCTCGGCACCACGCTACCCCCTTCCCGAAGTGCACAAGATCGCCCAAGATCCAGCACCTCAGAAGTCCTCCTGATCAGCCAGGCAGAAAGAGGAGGGGCCCGAGTCTTGCTACCGCCAGACCACCCCGCAAGCAGCCTCTAATGCACCTCTCGCCACCCCGCTTAACGCTGGGTGCAGAGGAAAGTGTGTTTTTGGTTCCCAACGGGCCCACTATAGGGCCCACTATCCGACCGCTGTAATAGCAAAATAAACTAAAGCAAAATAAAATAAATAAAATAAAACACATACATTTTCAAAAAGAGAGCAAAATTATTTTTCTGCCTACTATAAGAGCCCTGCCCTTATGCAGCCAGTCTTTACAACTGTTTCAACCTCTTGCCATCCCCGGTGTGTCAGCGTGGTTAATGACTACGGTAAAATGAGATTATTCTCTCCAATTCGCTCGAAGACCACTGCGCTTCTGCGGTGTGCTCGCCACCACAGTGTGCAGCGAGGACGCTCAAGTCCTCCACGCAGAGGTGATGAATCTGCTGGAAAAAGGAGCCACGAGCCCAGAGCGAGTCAGGCTTTTACAGCAACTGTCTCAGTGGAGCGAGCCATGCGGCTTTCTTCGAGGAAGGGACCGCTTGTCCGCTAAAAGCTTTCCATAGAATGCTGGGCTTTATGGCAGCGGCTTCGCCGGTACTTCGGTTGGGTCTGTTTCACGTGCGACCTATCCAGTTCTGGCTGAAGCAGAGGGTTCCATCCATGGCTTGGCGTCACGGACGCCACCGCAAAATGGTGTCTCGGGCCTGTGTATCAACCCTGGCCCGTTGGAGAGACCTCGTCTGGCTAAAGCAAGGCTTGACCTTAGACACGGCGCACAGAAGGAAGGTTGTCACGACAGACAACGGGGACACCATGTGCTAGTACGCTCAGACAGCAGGTCTGTGGTGTCATGCATAAATCACCAGGGCAGCCTCATCTCTAAGCGACTCTGCATACTGGCGAACGACCTGAACGGCCACGAGTGGCCCAGTCTTCTGCTCTATGCTTTCCCTCCAATCGCTCTGCTACCGCAGGTACTCAGGCGAGTAAGGGAGCAATGGCACAAACTCATTCTACTAGCTCGAAGCAGCCCCGTGGCCGATCCCCTTGAGATGGGACCTTCTCTCTCAAGCAAACGGTACGATATGGCATTCATGGCCCAAATTATGGGCCCTGCATGTGTGGCCACTCAACGGGAGCCTTTCGGCATCCAAGAGCGTGTCCTAAATGCGATGGCAGAAGCTAGAGCCCTGTCTACTCAACGCCTCTATGCTCTGAAGTGATCTGTTTTCTCTACTTGGTGTCAAGACCGCGACTTAGATCCGGTCACCTCCGATGTGTCAGTGGTTCTCTCATTTCTGCAGGAGATGCTGGATAAAGAGCGCTCCTCATCCACCGCCAAAGTTTATGTGGCAGCCATAGCGGCTTTTCATGCAGAGATAGTGCGGCAATTCAATTTGTATGAGGCGCCAGGAGAATAAATCCTCCATGTCCTCGTACAGTTCCACCTTGGGACTTACCTACCATACTAAGGAACCTGAAAGGGCCCTCGTTTTAACCATTGCAATCCACGAATCTCAGAGCACTCTCGTTGAAAACAGACCTGCTGTTAGCACTGGCGTCGGTCAAGCGAGTAGGAGATCTGAGGTTCAGACACACTCTCTCTATTTAAATCTAGATTAAAGACACATCTCTTTCGCAATAATTAATATAATACATCTCACAATATTGTACTGCAGGTATATCTGATCAAACGCACATTATTATGCCTAGCATATTTTTCCATAAGTTAATTATATTGAGTTTCTACAATATAAATATCTTTTAGAAACTTAATTTCCTGTAAAATTGCTTTGCAACGATTGTGTCGTAAAAAGCGCTATACAAATAATCTTGAATTGAATCTGCAGGCCCTATCCATCAACCTGGCTTGCCTGGAATTCGTGCCTAACGACTCCAAGGTCGTCCTGAGACCAAGGCTGTGTTATGTACCTAAGGTACTCTCCACTCCGTTTAAAGCCCAGGTCATAGTGCTTTTCGCGCTTCCCCCCTTGACGGGTAGCCAGGAACTGTCCTTGCTCTGCCCCGTCAGGGCCCTGAGGGTATACATTGCGTTCTGCCTCATACAGGACATCAGACCAGCTTTTTGTTGGCTTCGGTAACCGCGCCAAAGGTGACCCTGATATGAAGCAAGGAATTTCTAGGCAGTTAGTGGATTCTATTATCCTAGCATACTCCTCCTTGAGTTTGTAGTGCCCCATAGGAGTCAGAGCCCAATAGACGTGCAGTTTCACTGTGTGATTATAAAAAGGCTTCAGTTGAAGAGGAAAAATAGTTTTTCCCATACAAGCGTCTTCGACGCAGTACTCGTTCCATATTTCAGGGAACCGAGGTTACGATAGTAACCGAGATAGTACAGAGAAATATAAAACTTGTTTTCCCTTTGAATTATTTTTTTCCCATTGATTTAGGTGTAAACTTCCTTAATTTTTAATTTTTCTTAATACCATAAGTAATTTTGCTTCTCACGTAAATCTATCTTGATATAAGAATGTTTGGAAATTTGCCATTAAAATTGTTGTTAAAATGATTTTAACATAATGTTCCTGTTAACATTTGACTTTTGACTTGGAAGAGAGCCCATACTCTGCTATTGTCCAGGGTTGCTATTGTTAAATAAAACTAAATCTATTAAATAAACTATTTAATTATTAAATAAAGAAACTAAAATGAAACTAAACTAAAAAAAAAAGAAAAAAAAACTTAAATCTAAAAAACGAAATATTGCCTTGGCCCACAACTAAAATAAATATGTTTAGGTTGAAGTACTAAAATTGAAACAATAAAATAAATAAATACTATTTAATAAATACATTTTAGTATTACATAAATGCTAAATAAAAATAAAATAAATTAAAGTTAACATAACAAATATAACAAAAGAACAACATAAATAAAACTTGAACAGAAATTGAAATAAAAACAACAATAAAAAAAGCTAATTCAGAATATTATCAAATAGTATAACAACTGACAATAACACTGAAAGTGACATTACACAGTCTCAAAGGACAACTCACCAAGTGCACATATGGAACGAAGTATCCCAGCACTGCTGTGGCGACGCCGAACGCCCAAACCCGATAGGTCAGCACACTGAACACTCGCACGTTAAAGTACTTCCTGATTTTGGACAGGCCCTTCTGCCACCTGCTCGCCGACTCCAGGCTGGATGGGGGGCCTCCGTCCATTCCCATGCCTGGCATCGGGCACATCCCACTGGGCATGAGCGGTTTGAAGGTAAAAGCTAGCAGCGACTGAACCAGCATGAAGATGCTGAGGATCTGGAAGGTTCTGGGAAGGCCCAGTGGTTCCACCACTTTCTTGAGCAGCACGGGGAGCCCCATAGAAAAGAGGCTGCTGCCTGCCGTCACCACGCCGTTGGCCAAACCCAGTCTCTGTCGAAAATAATGCCCCAGGATCACTAGTGATGGTTGGAATGCAAATGAGGATCCGCAGCCAAACAGTATCCCGTATGTGAAGTATCGAAGACCCAGCGTTCTGAGGAGAGAAGAAAGGACGTCAGCGTGATTAAAGAACAATGCTGATGAAAGGCTGTAGGGTTAAAACTTTCACCTTTACACCCTTTTCACCGTTAAATCTATTTATTTAATCCCAGTTTAATGGGAATAAGCTATAAATATGTTTATGGCCATTTTTGAAAGAGAAGTGCACTTAATTGTATTGAATGTTGAATGTGCAATTTTAGTATCATACTATTTTCTGTTATAATAGTATTATTATCATTACATTATAGTTTTTAATATTTTAAATGTATTTTATTTGTTTTTTTTATTTTTCCTTCTAATCTTAAAGTATGTTCATTTTGCTGTGAATGTTTAATATATTTGTTTTTATATATATATGTCTCTATAGTTTTTATTAAATGTAAGGGTGTTTTGACATTTTTATTAAGCAGTTATTTTTAAATATATCTATTTAGGTTTTTAAGTTTTCATTTTTAGTTTAAGTTCATTGTTGTTGTTGTTTGACATTTTAATTTGTTTGTTTTTTTTCTTTAAAATATATCTATATAGTTTGAATTAGGTTTTAGATTTAGTTTTAGATATTTTATTTTTACTAAAATAGACACAAAAATTAGAAACTAAAAATCTTTCTACTCTTTCTACTACAATAAAAACAGACTAAACAAAAATTGGAAATGTTGCCTCGAAAACTAGATAAATATAAAATGTGTAAGTTATATATATATATATATATATATATACACATAATTTTATTTCAGTCCATATTTATCTTATTTCAAGCCGAAAAAAAATGTTTGTATGGCTTTAGCTTTAGTTTTTAGTAGTGGTGGGCCGTTATCGGCATTAACGTGCTGCGTTAACGCGAGACTCTTATCGGGCGATAAAAAAAATATCGCCGTTAATCTATTCTCAAAGTTGGGTTGGGAGCTGGGTCTATACTACGCAAGCTATGATGACTTTCACCCTGATATTTTAGCGCGGATGTATACCTAGCCGAATTGCACTGTAGGGGGCGAGAACGAGTCTTCGAACTAGAGGCTCACAGTCCGTGATGGACAGATTGTTAACGGCTGGTCTATGTGGTAATACACTCGGGCAGGACATCCAAACGCTCACCTATCATTCATCAACCTCAAATATGGCTTTTCATCTGAAAGATGTATGTAGTAGCAACTTTACATGGCCACTCAATATGATGTTAACCTAGAGAAATGTGCGCTATTGAAGTGTTTGTGTGGAAGCGCGTTTGCTGCAGGATAGGCTCCGGTGCGCTCACTTGCTCTTACATCTCCGTCATTCTTGGTCATACAGATAAAAGTAGCCTAATACATCTTTCGAATCTGTAAAGACTCTACGTTTATTTGTGTGCACTCAGAATAACAACGAAACGTTGCGCTTTTAAGCAAACAGGATGCGCTTTAGGTCTCATGTGAACTTGAGCGAGAAACTTCGAAACTCCGTCTTTGAGAAATATATCTATAGAGAGTGAAATGTCTAAAAAAACAACATTAGAAGACGTGTGTGTTAGCATGGATGATTTACATGAAATTTAATCTGTGCAACACTGTGCATAAGATGGCTTTCAGTTCAATATAATAACAAAAAACGACATTTTGGGTTTTTATTCAACTAATAAGGTGGGCACGCTGTGATCTGTACTATATTTTTACTGTAATTGACAGTTATCGGCAAAAAAACAAACAAAAAAAACAACACGGGAGTGGGAGGGAACGGGATTTTCCTCCAGTTTTTTCGTGGGATTGGGACGGGAAGAGATTAAAGTTTGTGATGCATTTTGGAAACAGGAGATGAGCCCCTGGTCTAATGCGCCACCTGGCTTGAGAAACCCGTTCTCAAAGACTTACTTTTAGTCATTATTTGGGTAGCACACATATTCTGAATGCCTTCGGCAGAATTCAAATGAGCCATTTTAATCTAGATTAATTCCAAGATTAATCTAGATTAAAAAAATTAATCTATGCCCACCACTAGTTTTTAGTGAAGATTTATAAGACTGTAGTGTACTTGAAACTTCAAAGTATATTATAAAAAATCTGCATGTGCACATTGTAAAGACTGGTCAAAGGCAGGGGATCCAAGTGCAGTAATATATATTTATTGGACAGAGGCAGAATCACACAGGCAATGGTCAGAGGGCATAACAGGAATATCGGAGGCAGAGCAGAGACGTAAACAATACCAGGCAGGGGTCGAGGTCACAGGCACAGGTTCAGAAGTCCAAGGTCAGGCAGTCCGGGGTCACACACAGAGATAACAGATACGGGGAAGAACGCTCAGAAATGTAGCCAGGGCAAAACAAGACTTCGCAGTGAGTGAGTGTTTGTGTGCTGCTTTTATGTGAGTGAGTGAATGAGGTGCAGGTGTGGTGAGGCAATTAGGGTTGATGAGTGAATGGTGACAGCTGTGTGATTGGTGTAATGGTGGACGGGAATGTGTGAGTGCAGTGCATGATGGGAGATGTAGTCCATGGGTGATGTGCAGTAGAGTGAGTGGTAACCAGATTCATGACAGAGCCCCCCCCCCAAAGAGCGGCTTCCAGACGCTTACACAAAGCATACTCCAGGAGGGTGGTGGAGCGGAGGTGGAACCGGGGGAGGGAATGGAGGGCCAGGTCCATGTGGGGCCAATGAGGCAGGAGCCCACCAGGGCGGGGCGGAGGAGACAGCAGAGACGTGAAGTGACACTGGGTAAAGCTGTGGCGTGAGGTGTCTCTGGCAGGTCGGCGGAGACGTGAGGTGACTCTGGCAGGTCGGCGGAGACGTGAGGTGACTCTGGCAGGTCGGCGGAGACGTGAGGTGACTCTGGCAGGTCGGCGGAGACGTGAGGTGACTCTGGCAGGTCGGCGGAGACGTGAGGTGACTCTGGCAGGTCGGCGGAGACGTGAGGTGACTCTGGCAGGTCGGCGGAGACGTGAGGTGACTCTGGCAGGTCGGCGGAGACGTGGGTGACTCTGGCAGGTCGGCGGAGACGTGAGGTGACTCTGGCAGGTCGGCGGAGACGTGAGGTGACTCTGGCAGGTCGGCGGAGACGTGGGGTGACTCTGGCAGGTCGGCGGAGACGTCGGGTGACTCTGGCAGGTCGGCGGAGACGTGGGGACTCTGGCAGGTCGGCGGAGACGTGGGTGACTCTGGCAGGTCGGCGGAGACGTGAGGTGACTCTGGCAGGTCGGCGGAGACGTGAGGGACTCTGGCAGGTCGGCGGAGACGTGAGGTGACTCTGGCAGGTCGGCGGAGACGTGAGGTGACTCTGGCAGGTCGGCGGAGACGTGGGTGACTCTGGCAGGTCGGCGGAGACGTGAGGTGACTCTGGCAGGTCGGCGGAGACGTGAGGTGACTCTGGCAGGTCGGCGGAGACGTGGGGTGACTCTGGCAGGTCGGCGGAGACGTGGGGTGACTCTGGCAGGTCGGCGGAGACGTGGGGTGACTCTGGCAGGTCGGCGGAGACGTGGGTGACTCTGGCAGGTCGGCGGAGACGTGGGTGACTCTGGCAGGTCGGCGGAGACGTGGGGTGACTCTGGCAGGTCGGCGGAGACGTGGGGTGACTCTGGCAGGTCGGCGGAGACGTGGGGTGACTCTGGCAGGTCGGCGGAGACGTGGGGGACTCTGGCAGGTCGGCGGAGACGTGGGGTGACTCTGGCAGGTCGGCGGAGACGTGGGGTGACTCTGGCAGGTCGGCGGAGACGTGGGTGACTCTGGCAGGTCGGCGGAGACGTGGAGGACTCTGGCAGGTCGACGGAGACGTGGAGTGACTCTGGCAGGTCGACGGAGACGTGGAGGACTCTGGCAGGTCGACGGAGACGTGGGTGACTCTGGCAGGTCGACGGAGACGTGGAGTGACTCTGGCAGGTCGACGGAGACGTGGAGTGACTCTGGCAGGTCGACGGAGACGTGGAGTGACTCTGGCAGGTCGACGGAGACGTGGAGTGACTCTGGCAGGTCGACGGAGACGTGGAGTGACTCTGGCAGGTCGACGGAGACGTGGAGTGACTCTGGCAGATCAGGCGCCCACCAGGGCGGAGCAGACGAGACAGACGCCCACCAGGGCGGAGCAGACGAGACAGACGCCCACCAGGGCGGAGCAGACGAGACAGACGCCCACCAGGGCGGAGCAGACGAGACAGACGCCCTCCAGGGCGGGGCAGACGAGACAGACGCCCACCAGGGCGGAGCAGACGAGACAGACGCCCACCAGGGCGGAGCAGACGAGACAGACGCCCACCAGGGCGGAGCAGACGAGACAGGCGCCCTCCAGGGCGGAGCAGAGATCCCTGGCCGAGACTGGGACCTAGAGGAAACGGAGACACAAGAGGCAGAGAGAGCACATTTGGTTTCAGGAACCGAGGCAGGGAGTTTAAGCGGCCATGGTAGATCCGGGGACTCGGGCAGCCATGATGGATCAGGGGACCTCATGGGCCATGGCGGGTCCGGGGTCTCCGTGAGCAATGGAGGGGAGCTCCCTCCATAAAAGTTCTTGGTGAACTCCACTACCTCGAGGGGGCACTCTGGAAGCGCTAAATCTCGGTGGCGCTCGGGCGGCTCTGACTCTCTTGGGCACTCAGGTGGCTCTGACTCTCTTGGGCGCTCGGTAGAACTGGACGGAACCAGCGGAGGCATTGTTGAGCTGGGCGGGACCAGCGGAGACGAAGGAGAGCTGGGCGGGACCAGCGGAGACGGAGGAGAGCTGGGCGGGACCAGCGGAGACGAAGGAGAGCTGAGCGGGACCAGCGGAGACGAAGGAGAGCTGGGCGGGACCAGCGGAGACGGAGGAGAGCTGGGCGGGACCAGCGGAGACGAAGGAGAGCTGGGCGGGACCAGCGGAGACGAAGGAGAGCTGGGCGGGACCAGCGGCGAAGGCGAGCTGGGCGGGACCAGCGGAGACGAAGAAGAGCCGGAAAGGGCCAGCAGGGGCTCTGGGGAAACGGACGGAACCAGGAGGGGACCCAGAGTGCCAGACTCTGTGAGCTCCTGGATCGGAGCGGCCTCTGGAGCGAACTCTGCGAGCTCCTGGATCGGAGCGGCCTCTGGAGCGGACTCTGCGAGCTCCCGGGACGGAGCGGGCTCTGGAGCGGACTCTGCGAGCTCCTGGGACGGAGCGGGCTCTGCGAGCCCCCGGGACGGAGCGGGCTCCGGAGCGGACTCTGCGAGCCCCCGGGACGGAGCGGGCTCCGGAGCGGACTCTGCGAGCCCCCGGGACGGAGCGGGCTCCGGAGCGGACTCTGCGAGCTCCCGGGACGGAGCGGGCTCTGGAGCGGACTCCGCGAGCTCCCGGGACGGAGCGGGCTCCGGAGCGGACCCTGCGAGCTCCTGGGACGGAGCGGCCTCTGGAGCGGACTCTGCGAGCTCCTGGGACGGAGCGGCCTCCGGAGCGGACTCTGCGAGCTCCTGGGACGGAGCGGCCTCCGGAGCGGACTCTGCGAGCTCCTGGGACGGAGCGGCCTCCGGAGCGGACTCTGCGAGCTCCTGGGACGGAGCGGGCTCTGGAGCGGACTCTGCGAGCTCCTGGATCGGAGCGGGCTCTGGAGCGGACTCTGTGAGCTCCTGGATCGGAGCGGGCTCTGGAGCGGACTCTGTGAGCTCCTGGATCGGAGCGGGCTCTGGAGCGGACTCTGTGAGCTCCTGGATCGGAGCGGGCTCTGGAGCGGACTCTGTGAGCTCCTGGATCGGAGCGGGCTCTGTGAGCTCCTGGGACGGAGCGGGCTCTAGAACACCCACAGTGAAGGAAGAGCCAGCACACGATAAAGCATAGTCCAAAAGGCCCCTCAAACTCCCATGATACCCTCCTCCAGAAAACAAAGATTTGTTAAACCTGGCCCTGACCTGACTAGTGAGTCCGAAATAAAACAAGACCTTGAACAGATACTCGTCGTACAACGGTACCTGGTAAGACAGCTCACAAAACTGGTGAACATACTCTTCCATAGTCAGGCCTCCCTGGCGAAGATGTAGGAGTAGGCTTATGCTGTCCATAGTTGAGCTGGGTAGGTGAGATGATGCTGCTGGATCTGAGGTGGCGAAGTCTTCTGTAAAGACTGGTCAAAGGCAGGGGATCCAAGTGCAGTAATATATATTTATTGGACAGAGGCAGAATCACACAGGCAATGGTCAGAGGGCATAACAGGAATATCGGAGGCAGAGCAGAGACGTAAACAATACCAGGCAGGGGTCGAGGTCACAGGCACAGGTTCAGAAGTCCAAGGTCAGGCAGTCCGGGGTCACACACAGAGATAACAGATACGGGGAAGAACGCTCAGAAATGTAGCCAGGGCAAAACAAGACTTCGCAGTGAGTGAGTGTTTGTGTGCTGCTTTTATGTGAGTGAGTGAATGAGGTGCAGGTGTGGTGAGGCAATTAGGGTTGATGAGTGAATGGTGACAGCTGTGTGATTGGTGTAATGGTGGACGGGAATGTGTGAGTGCAGTGCATGATGGGAGATGTAGTCCATGGGTGATGTGCAGTAGAGTGAGTGGTAACCAGATTCATGACACACATAATATAACATTAATACAAAACAGGCCATTTAAGTGTACTTAAAATGAGTCCTATTTAACTTAGTTCAAAGAAAGCACAATAAAATACATTATCTTTCATGTATTATATGACATTATATTTCATTTAAATTTAAACAACACTAAAATTGTTTTTTTATTTAATTGCTATTAACATGCATTTAAGTGTCTGAAAAAAATGTCATTCAAGCTTTTCCATAAAAAGCACTATTTTTCAAAGTAAGGTTTTTCTCAAGCAACTTCTACAAATAGTTGAACACTAACTAGAAATAAACTCATACAATGTGCAGGATGGATATGAGCACTGTTACAGCAGAACTGTTGATTTCTCATGTTTTATCTCCTTATTAAACTGAAGCATTTCACTTTCAAATGACCTGTGACTCCTGAAGCTAGAGAATGTGCAACACAAGGCCATTAGGACATATTATTTAGTTTACGACCAAACAGACGTTAGTGTAAATGATGGATTGTGGGATGGAAAAAAAGGGAGAGAAACTCAACCCTGCAGGAGACACTTGTGTTCAAATCCTGAGGAAGGGAGGGAAATAGTTTGTGTCAGTGTGTTTGTGTGTGTGTGTGTGTGTGTGTGTGTGTGTGTGTGTGTGTGTGTGTGTGTGTGTGTGTGTGTGTGTGTGCGTGTGTGTGTGTGTGTGTGTTTGCATGCACTAGTTAGCGTTTGTTTTTTTGAGTGTCTCAGGCTCTAAACGCAGCAGGACCAGGCTGACTGTTTTTTCCAACCTTTTTTTAACAATAGCGAGAGCTTTTTCAGCTTGGAATAAAACCAGCAGTCTGTCCAACTGCACAAAGATCTCAGAAAGAAGGCACTGTGAGAAAACAACGAGAAGGAAAATAATGAAAGAAAGGAGAAGAAAACAAAGATTACATAAATGTTCTGCCGTTCATGTCCTGCTGTCCTACATGTGTTTGTCCTTTTGCTTAAAAGACTGTCAGCGTGTTTCTGTAACCTTTTATATAAGCACACTTAAAGAGACTGAGTGATTTGTCTGCCTCCATCAATTCAACCACAACATTTCTATAAAACCCAACCTCCAAAGACATGAACACACAAAATGAGTGACAGGAGACATTATTGACTGACATCTTACCCATGTAAAAGAGAAACAAACAAATGTGCCACACACTGAAAATACAAAAGTACAAAACATGGGATCAAAAAGAGAATACAAAAAATATTGCATTATACTAAATGTTTTAAAGAAAAATATTATTTTGGGATGTATGCACAAGAAAAACTCATATAATAAATATTTCACAGAAAAATGTTGTATTGGAAAATTGCATAAGAAAAAAATATAATATGAGAATATTTGTACAGAAAATACTGTTTTTCGATAAATGCACAAAAAAACATCAAATAATTATTATTATTATTTAAAAAAAAATTATTTCATTTTGTTCTGCATAGAGGCTCTATATATATATATATATATATATACATATACAGTATGTTTATGGTATATTTGTAAGTTCAACAGTTATGGAAATTAATAAAATAATTTAAAATAATGTATAATATGACCCTCTTAAAACGCTATCTTCAAAATCTTTAGCACAGTATGATGCACATACTGTACATCTGGGGTGAGCGTATATTTACTTTTAACTATAATATGGCTATATGCATGCCAGCAGATAACAGACTCTTCAAAGTAAAGGGAACAGATACATACTATAAACACACAAATATATAGACTACAAAGACTATGTGTGTGTGTGTTGCAGCTCTGTACGTAATGTACAACCTAACTCAAATTAAGTTTAGAAACACCTGCATTATAGAGCAGTTTAAGGACAGATGCTGTACTAGACCACAGCGCTAGATGAGCATTCTGGGTAAAATACATATTATTTCCGTTTTGGTAAGACTAAAATAATTAAAGTAAATCTAAAATCCCAATGCATGGGTCATTTTCAGGAAATTATGTAATTTGTGTGTCAGCTTATATAATAAAATAGCATAATATAATATAGTTCAAAATCATATATTTCATAGAAAAAAATAGTTTTTAGAGAAATGCCCAATAAAAAAGTAGTATAGTAATAAACATTTATAGTAAAACTTAGTAAAATATATAGAAATAAAAATAGTGTTTAGAAAAATGAACCCGAACAGAATAAAAATAAATTTTTTACAGAAAAAATGTGCCTATGGAAAACGTGCAAGAAGAAAATCTATATCTAAATTTAAAAATGAAATGCATAAAAAAGAAATCATATGATAGTCAATATTTTACAGAAAAATATTGTTTTTGGAGAAATTAACAAGAAATAAATCATAAAAATATATTTTTTTACAAAAATTATTGTTTTTGGAAAGAGTCACATGAATATTGACTACAAATAAAGCAGTGTGGTGCTACTATATTTGCTAACAAAGGCCATTATCAGATATCTTTGCACTGATCTCCAACCCTAACATTAGATTTTTGTTGGTATATATATATATATATATATATATATATATTGCATATTATATCCGAATTAACTTTGAAAATGCTATATTAACATAAAAAAAACTATGTAGATTTCTATGTAGAAAAAAAAGGCATTTACGTTGCGAAGGAACTGGCGAGAAGACCGAGGAAGGCCACAAACGCTCCGCAGACGGCCGTCTTCCGGCATCCAAAGTGATCTGTGAACATACTGACCACCGGAGAGCAGAAGAATATCATCCCCATCGCCAGAGCACCAACCCATGCTAGAGAAAAGAAAGAGAAAATATGTGATCAATAAATGATGAAGTACATTAACCCGATTTTCCATTTGCCAGACTCAATGCCACAATATAGTGTTCTGGAAGGTTGGAGCATTTCTATCATAAATATGTACTGTATTCATACTGTATCTATGGTTGTGAGGTCATTCTGAGAATTTTTAGTGCATGGCTATAATTGCTAGGTGTTTTTTTACTGGCCTCAAGTCTCAACGGTTCAGTCTAAATCTGTGAGATTGTTTGCCTGTTTAAGCCGTTAGAAAAGCTACAACACACCTCTTTTCAACAAGTCGTCACACAAACTATGCAAATCCCTAACCATAAGCAAGACAACAGAAAGCCTAAGTCAGCACCACTAAACAGGGGCACACTAACGGGGGGGAGGTTAGGAAGTCGTGGGCTAATGGTAAGAGAGTCAGACTTGTAATCGAAAGGTTGTGAGTTCGAGTCTCAGACCGGCAGGGATTGTAGATGGGGGGAGTGAATATCCAGCACTCTCTCCACCCCCGAAACCACAACTGAGGTGCACTTGAGCAAGACACCGAACCCCCAACTGCTCCCCGGGCGCTACAGCATAAATGGCTGCCCACTGCACCGGGTGTATGTTCACAGTGTGTGTGTGTTTACTGCTGTGTATGTGCACTTTGGATGGGTTAAATGCAGAGCACAAATTCATGTATGTCATGTCACTTTAAAAGGACGATTTCAAGGGCCCAGTGAGGGAGAGAAGAGGGGGCCGTTCCGCCTCTGACCACTAATGAGATCATTGACAGAATAACCAGCTTTGAGATTAATTTATGTGAACGAAGATTTCTCATATGACAAATGTGGAAAAAAACTCACTAATCCAAATAATTTGTATTAAATTCTACTTAAATTCTAAAATATCTACTTTTCAAACGGATGGTGACCCTTTGTGTCCAAATGTAAATATATCCATTATCCACACATATTTTTGTTAGCAGGACTTTTAAAGTTATTTGTGTGTTAGAGTGAACAAGAAACACGGATGAATAAGAAATCGGATGAGACGTTAAACCGAGGTCCTGACTCGCTGTGGTCATAAAAAATCCCATGGCATGTCTCGTAAAGAGTAGAGGTGTAACCCCGGTGTCCTGGCCAAATTCCCTCCACTGGCCCTTATCAATCATGGCCTTCTAATAATCCCCATCCACTTGATTGGCTCTATGATTCTCTCTCCTCTCCACCTGTAGCTGGTGTGTGGTGAGCGCATACACTTGATTGTCTCAATGACTCTCTCTCCTCTCCACCTATACCTGGTGTGTGGTGAGAGCATACATTTGATTGGCTCTATGACTCTCTCTCCTCTCCACCTGTAGCTGGTGTGTGGTGAGCGCATACACTTGATTGTCTCAATGACTCTCTCTCCTCTCCACCTATACCTGGTGTGTGGTGAGAGCATACATTTGATTGGCTCTATGACTCTCTCTCCTCTCCACCTATACCTGGTGTGTGGTGAGAGCATACATTTGATTGGCTCTATGACTCTCTCTTCTCTCCACCTGTAGCTGGTGTGCGGTGAGCGCACTGGCACCGTTGTCTTGTGGCAGCCGTCGCATCATCCAAGTGGATGCTGCACACTGGTGATGGTTGAGAATAGACCCCCCCCACACACACATGATTGTAAAGCGCTTTGGGTGTACAGCAATACACAATAAAGCGCTATATAAATGCATCATAATTTATTCATTCAAAATAAGTGTGATGTGGTAACTCGGTAATGACTCGTACACGCTAAGTATATTTCCGATTTGGGTCAGTCAAATACACACAAAATGCCCGCCTTGGTGAGTATTTAAGTAAATACATTTGGTTAAGTCTTAGGTAAACATAAACAAAAGGGAGAAAATAGGATGCGTGCCAGTATATTCAATATTATCTATTTAGATTTAAAGTGACAGCAGCCTAAAAAACGTGCTTCTGTCGATGTAATTAATGTTAATCAAAAAATAAGACAAATCAGCTCTTGACTGAATATTTTTGTGGCTTTAATAAAATTAATCTATCCAGTTTCTGTATTTCTGAAAAGCACTGTTTACTTTTTGTATTTTTTTCTATAGTATGTATTTGTCTCATCCTTGCCATTTATTTCTTTGTTGTTTACTTGTCTTCAATAAGCTTGAGAACTTTAGTTTTACTGCTCAACTTGTAAAGCAGTCTTAAAAACAACACTGTGATCAGATTGTGACCTTTCCTGTAGAAACGGTGATATATTTTTTGCCATATCACTCACCCCGAACAACATAAACAGTATTTTACACACGCATGCACCCAAACACACGTTCTTTGTTCACCCAGATAAATAAAGCAAAGAGACACAGATAAAAGTCCATCATCTCTGTATTTAGACCACTGGCCAGTTACAATCGATGTCAAGCTCAGACAAACACACTGCATGTTTTTTCATGGTTCAAAGGTAGTTTAATGTCTGCACAATATGTCTGGAAACTATGGACACTGGTTGAATATTTGACACTGATCTCTCTCTGTATGTGTGTGTGTGTGTGTGTGTGTGTGTGTGTGTGTGTGTGTGTGTGTGTGTGTGTGTGTGTGTGTGTGTGTGTGTGTGTGTGTGTGTGTGAGAGAGCCCTCCTCGGCGAGTCGTTCTTGGCTGAGGTTCAGTGGAAATGTGGCCCCATGAATCCAGAGAGGAAGCGGTACGTTAACAAACCAAGCAAATGAGTGTTTATCCATATTTTGTAGAAGAACACAAGGTCAGGTTTTACATAACGCCCCTTCAACTCCCACTGGCTTATAGTTGTACGGGATGTATGTTTTCCACAGGTTTCACAGCCATAGTTTTGTTTGTTGTTTTGTTAGCTTTGCAAATTATCGATCTTTCTGTGATGTTCAGTTGGAACTATGAGTTCAGAAGATTAGAACAATGCAAAAAGTCTCTGTTTAGGAATAGAGTGTTCTGAAAGACTAGGTTCTAACAGCTCGGATAAAAAATCATGCAGAAAACATGAGGCGGATAAAGTCTCTCTCTGTGTGTGTGTGTGTGTGTGTGTGTTGTGGGGGGGGCGAGTCTGAGGCCATGTTCCAAGGATTAAACATTCCAGTGACTATTAGGAATGGATTACCTTACTTCTCCAAGAAAACAAGAATCCACACAGACAGCAGAAAATATCAGAGGATTTTAGTTTTAACCTATTATAAATAATGCACAGCTGACAACAAAACAAACCAGAAAAGGTGTCAGTTGCAAATGTTCGAAGAGGGGGTGGTGGAATCGACCTTGAACCGGTTTGGACCAAACAACAAAGGGCCTGGACAGTGTTTGCATACAATATTCAGAAACATATCTCATTGTTCTGATCTTAAATCTTTCATTTTGAATGTCTGAAAGCAATCCCAATGGATTCAGCTATTTTGCTGGAGGAAAAAATCGAAATGAGTGAAAGCAGAATAAAGAGAAACTCCCTTTGTGAAAAAGAAGTACACTTTAGAATACTTTCAAAAAAAGAGTACTATTACAGAAGTAATATATTTAAATATAACTTAAAATATATTTATGCATTAAAAAAAATCTGTGAAAACTTAATGTAATGTTTGTGGACACTTAATTGCAAATGAATGAAAATGTATTGCAGACTAAATTTATAGTAAATGCTATTAGTGTTGCTTTTTTTACATGCTTAATTAGGGCTTTAAAGGGTTACTCTACACCAAAATGAAAATGTTGTCATTAATCACTTACCCCATGTCGTTCCAAACCCGTAAAAGCTTTGTTCGTCTTCGGAACACAATTGACCTATCGGTAAGCCCCGCCCCCCTTAGTTAATGATGCTCCCTCGGACAAACAAACTGAGTTGCTTACTGTCTTACAATGACAGCTGCAGTGTGAAAACCTTGTCTCACAATGTTTTTGCACAATTTTGGACACAGAAGGCCACCAAATGGGAATTAAATATTACATGGAGGGATTTATAAAATATTTAAAAATAATTACAGGGGATAACACGAAGCGAGGGTTTACAGATCTTAATGCAAGTCTCATATTACGGCCGGTCATCACGATTGCGGATGACAACATGCAGGATCAACACTGTTCATGTATAGCAGGGTACGATTAAATTAATGTACATTAATGTACATTTCAGTCACTGAAATGTAGACCATCGTTTATGTGTCTTTGACCTGCACTGTACAAGACGTGAGAACAGTCCACTATTTAGGTTGTACATTAGCATGGACTCACTAACTTTAACGTTAGCTAGTTTTAGCCAGAGATACTTTGCTAAAGCACAAGATAAAATTAACGTTCTGCTGGAGTAGATGAAAAATGTAAATTAATGAGTGTATGACAACCAGAAAATGAAAGTTTTTGTCTTCATTTGTATTGGGTTCAATACTTAGGGGCATTTTTGTTTGGATTCAGGAAATGTAATAAAATAAATTATATTGCCCATCCTCTCAGGATACCTGTAATCAGTGTTACAAGTACCCCAGGCTCATTGTTTTTCAATTTTTGAAGCATAAACCTGATAAAACCGATGCAAGCTTCGGATCCTCCAATGTTTCTCTATGGTGCAGAAACCTAAAGATGTCCGAATTTCACTCCCCGTGCAACTTATACTTGACTGCCATTGGCTAGTCTTCATTCGAGGGGAGGGGCTTACCGATAGGTCAATTGAAGATATTTTGGATGACAACCGAGAGGCATGTGACTGTCCCATTGACGGCCAAGCAATTAACACTGTCAAGGCACAGAAAAGTATAAAAAACATCATCAGAATAGTCCATCTGCCATCAGTGGTTCAACTGTAACGTTATGAAGCTACGAGAAAACATTTTGTAAGCAAAGAAAAAAAAGAACGACTTTATTCAACAATTCGTCTCCTCCGTGTCAGCGTAATGCCATTTTGGAGAGTATCTGCTGAACGCAAGCAGCGCACGAGGAGTCAAGTTTTTTTATAAACTCTTTATTTTTTTTCTTTACATACAAAAAGTATTCTCGTAGATTCATATTGTTACAGTTGAACCACTGATGGCAGATGGAATATTCAGAATCTGTTTTTTGTATATTTCTGGGCCTTGACAGTACTTATTGCTTGACAGTCAATGGGACAGACACAAGCCTCCCGGTTTTCATACAAAATATCTTAAATTGTGTTCCAAAGAAGAACTAAGCTTTTACGGGTTTGGAACGACATGGGGGTAAGTGATAAAATGACAAAATTTTCATTTTGGGGTTGAGTAACCCTTTAAGTAGGCTAAATATCTTTTTATGTTATTTCATAATTCAAATACATATATTGTCTTTAAAACATATTGTTAAAATGTACTGCCAAAAATGCTGACAAGCATTTATTATAAATTAAAATATTATTTAATGTAACTATTATTGAAACTTGTGTGTCAAGTAAATATATTTGTAATTATACATTTGTAATGATGATGTTAATCCTAACAATATATATATCGTAATATCGAATAACGGTGAGTCCATTTAAAATCAAGTACTTGGAGCCCAGTCTCATGAAAATGCGTATCTATAGCACAATTCGTTTTTTGTATTTTCCTTATTTTGCTGGGGCTTTTTCTATTTGCATGTGTTTTCTGAAGTTGCAGCGCGTTGAGCTCTCTCGGCCACCGTAATATAGGGGTGTGCGATATGACGATTTTTGATCGTGGACGATAAAGTGACGATGTAAAGTGACGATGTTTGTCGCAAGGGTATATATTTTATATTTTTGGAAAAAGTGCTTTCTTGTGCCAAACACATCATACTACTGTAGGATGCAGAGCATTGTTATGCAGAAGCTAAAGAGTAATTTCCAGTGTAGAGGTTTTTTTTCGTGTGTGTGCCCATGTCAAGGAAGTGTGTGTAGAGTGGTGTCACACAATATGACCCCACTGCGCCCCATGCAGCTGACAGCTGAAACAAAGTGCTGAAAAACAAAAACAGACACGGTTCTCTCCTGTCACCATCTGACTGCTTTTGTAAGCAACGGGTTCTATGTGTTTACATTTTTCTGGATGGAAAATAAACCAGCGAAACCCAAAACTGCCAAAAAAGTAACGAGAAACATCTTGAATCTACAGCTCCATGAACTTTTAAGCCTTTGTTTCTACCTCTAACATCCTCTCACCTTCCCTTTCAATTATACAATAAAATGTTGAAATCATACTGTTTTGACTTCTACAAAAGCATACGGTATATCTGCATTTGCCTACTAACAATGTCTAACAGTGGATAAATATGCATATAAAAAAATAGGACAAAATCCAAACCATCATTTTTCACAAGTCAAAACTTCCACTGTCATTTCCAGGTCTACAACCATAATGATATTGTGTTTTTTTTATCAAATATAAAAATCCTGTCTTTTCAAGGCTAGCAATTAATGTATCCTAAATGCACATTAAATAATTATTATTTAGTATTACTAAAATGTATTAAATAAATAAATAGATATTAATGAATAAAGAAATCATGTTAAAGTTAATTCATTTGAATAATTTTCCCATTTTGCAGAATCTTACAATATTACTGCTTGATTGGAAATAACACAAAAAATCTGCTCAAGTGACATTTATTTTGACAGTTAAAATTTACACAAAATGTATGTAAATTAAAACAAATATTTTAATAAATTGTCTGCATGTTTTATGTTAAAATGTAATCTGTACATTTCACAAGTCACTTGAAAAGCTGCTGAAGTAAATTATGGAAAATTTGTAGCATTCAAAAATAATTAACAAAGAGTTATTATAATTTGTTATTTTTTAATAAAAATCAACACAATGAATGTGCCTGACGTTGTTAAAATCCATTTCTCTATGAAGAAAATGAATAGGATTTTACTTTAGAAAGTGGACTTTTGCACTCTATTCCTCCACTCATTTCATGTATGCCACTCTCCTCTGCTTTTCATTATATCACTCTCTTATTCTCTCTCTCCTTTGTCCAAACCACCCAGTCCTAATTCTCACTAATGAGTTTGTTCCACATGTTTTATTATTGGATAATTTGTTAAATGAGGTAGAGAAAGACAGAAAGGACAGCAATGAACCGTGTTTTGCATCTAGAACAAAATACAAGAGGAAACAGAAAAGAGAAAACAAGGAAACAAGTGACCCACTAACACTGACAGATGCTCTTTGACAGATTGTGGATAAAGACACTCAGCCACGGGGAATCATGGATCACTCTCTCTGTACATCCCTTACTTCATTCTCCATGCGTTATTCCCTCGATTTTTCTCTCTCTCTCTTTGTTCATATCCGTCTGTCCCAACAAGACCCCTCAAGTGTTTATGTCAGAGTGAATCTAGAAAAGCCTGTCAAGAACACACCCGGGTCATATGTCAAGGCAAAAAAAAAATATATATATATATATATACATTTTGAATAAAGACAAATAAAGCCATTCCATTGCATTGTGAATGTATTTTCATGACAAATAAGTACATTTATGCACAAATTCCATTACTATAATGCAAAACAAATTAAAAAGTATTTATACATCATGACAGAATTTGGTGTATTTCCTTTCATTTATGGTGATTTAATTTGATAAATTATTCTATTTCAGTAAACCGTTACCGGTTACTGCTTTCTCATTGTGTAAATACATTTTATTTATTGTATGGAATTTTGTGTTTTGCCTCTTTTGGGTTGCGGCTTACGAGCCAGCTGTAACATGAGTACCAAACTGAGAATATAACTGTCACAGGTTGCTGGGGTGAGAAACACGAAGGAGGCAGATTGTCAAAACAAACAGCGTCTTTAATAAATCCACAAAGGAAAGACAGGAAAACACAACCACTTACAACGATGTAAGACAGGACAAAGAAACTGGGGAAAAGCAGGGCTATAAATACTAAACCAAACGAGGGATTAATGAGTAAATTGAAAAGGAACAGGTGATCAGGTGAAAAAAAAGTCCTTCCCTTTTTCTATATCTTCATCTTTCTCTTTATCTTTCTCTCCTTCCCTTGCTAGCTTGTACTTATTTGAACAATGCCTAAGACTTGGTGTTAGGGGCACTTCATCTGTCTGTTTGCCTCTTCGAGATTAATCGCTTTATGTATTCCCCAATTGTAAGTCGCTTTGGATAAAAGCATCTGCAAAATGACTAAATGTAAATGTAAATGTGATCAGAATGACAATTAGGAAACTCAGGGTGTATTCACACCTGTCTTGTTTGGTTCAATTTAATCAAACTCAAGTTTGTTTCCCCTTTGGTGCAGATCGTTTGGGCAGATGTGAATGCAGCAATCACACTCTGGTGCAGACCAAACAGTTGTACCGAGACCCAGCTGAAGCAGTGGTCTCAGTCTGCTTACAAATGAACTCTGGTATGGTTGAATGGATGAATCAATGAATGGATGACCTAAGCACACCTGTAGTTTTGTTTTACAATTTCTGGTTCGCTTGCTAAAATAACAGTACCCAAAATAACCACACCAAACAAAAAAAGTCAACTTTGTATTTGATCCGGACCAAAGTAAGTAAACTAGGGGACTTTCTTGGTGTGAATACACCCTAAGGAAAACTAGGTAAACAGAAAACACAATGAAAACTATTTGTAACACAAATTGCAGCAACTCAATGCATTTAGGCATCTAGATGTGGTGAAGATGACTTGCTGAAGTTCAAACCGAGCACCAGAATGGGGAAGAAAGGGGATTTAAGTGACTTTGAATGTGGAATGGTTGTTGGTGCCAGACGGGCTGGTCGGAGTATTATAAAAACTGCTGATATACCGGGATGTTCACTCACATTCATCTCTAGGGATTACTGAGAATGGTCCGAAAAAGAGAAAATATCCAGTGAGCGGCAGTTCGAAAATGCCTTGTTGATGTCAGAGGTCAGAGTAGAATGGGCAGACTGGTTAGAGATGATAGAAAGGCAACAGTAACTCAAATAACCACTCGTTACAACCAAGGTATGCAGAACACCATCTCTGAACACACAACACGTCGAACCCTGAAGTAGATGGGCTAAAGCAGAAGACCACACCTGGTGCCGCTCCTGTCAGCTAAGAACAGGAAATGGAGGATACAAATCACACAGGCTCACCAAAATTGGACAATCGAAGATTGGAAAAACGTTGCCTGGTCTGATGGGTCTCGATTTCTGGCTGCGACATTCAGATGGTAGTGTCAGAATTTGGTGTAAAGAACATGAACGCATGGATCCATCCTGCCTGGTCTCAACGGTTCAGGCTGGTGGTAGTGGTGTAATAGTGTGGGGGATATTTTCTTGGCACACTTTGAGCCCCTTAGTACCAATCGAGCATTGTTTAAATGCCACAGCCTACCTGAGTATTGTTGCTAGCCTTGTCCATCCCTTTATGACTACAGTGTACCCATCTTCTGATGGCTACTTCCAGCAGGATAATACACCATGTCACAAAGCTCAAATCATTTCAGACTGGTTTCTTGAAAATGACAATGAGTTCACTTTACTCAAATGGCCTCCACAGTCACCAGATCTCAATCCAATAGAGCACCTTTGGGATGTGGTGGAACAGGAGATTCGCATCATGGATGTACAGCCGACAAATCTGCAGCATCTGCGTGATGCTATCATGTCAATATGGACCAAAATCTTTAAAGAATGTTTCCAACACCTTGTTGAATCTATGCCATGAAGAGTTAAGGCAGTTCTGAAGGCAAAAGGGGGTCCAACCCAGTACTAGCAAGGTGTACCTAAAGAAATTGGTCAGTGAGTGTATGATGGAGATGAATGATGAATGGAGATGAATAATTTCTTCTTATGGAGATGAAAACAAAAAACTGCCACGAAATAGCTATCAGCGTGGACCATAGGCACCGATCACGTTATTATTGCAGAGTGCATATTGAGTTCATAAGTAGCCTAGCCTCTCCGCTCGGATCGCAGATGGATTTCCCGAACTATATGAGTGAGAGTGAGTGCATCCAGTTTTATGTGAACAACTCTGGATGCTTTTCCTCTCTTTGTGAAATGTACCAGGTTTATTTTTATATAGTTGATAAGGCAGTTAAATGTGTTCGTTTACACACAGAGAAAAAGAAGTGTAAGCTTTTTTACGTCCAAGAATAAAATGATTAATTTAGTCTACTCAACATGTTAAAATTGATTTACAGAACTTTTTGTTGCAGTTTTCTAACAGTTTGGACTTGAATAAAGAAAGACAACTTGAACTTAAAATTTTCACAGGCATTAGACCGATATTGTGATGTATCATTATAGGATTTTCTAGAAATGTATTATTAATCGCAGAATCGCTGTACTGTGAAATTATCAATATCATGAGGTACCCTGCGATTCCTACCTCTAGCACTCATGAGTGCGCTCTGGAGGAGCGGAGCAAACTAACACAGGGGACTCAGGAGACTAAGGAAGGCTGGATGGGACCAGCAGAACGGAAGGAGGCGATGGAAGGCTGGCGAGACCAGCGGAGATGAAGGAGACTCCGGAGACAAAGGAGACCATCCTGGAGCGGACTCTGGGGAGAGGATAGGTCCCAGGAACTCTGGCGGAAGCGCCATATCCAGGAGCTCTGAAAGGCATGCTGGAGTGGACTCTGGAGGGGCTTGAGCCATTTCTCGACTCTGGTCTGGGGCTGAGAGTGCAGCAGCCAGCAAGTTTGACTGTTGAAAAGCCGGTGGCCTTGACTTCAGAGTGACCGGTAGCCTTGACAGCGGAGCAGCCGGCGATCCTGGGATAAGGAATAAGGAGGCGCTTCAGAGAACTCGGGGGAAGCTGAGGGAGCGGGCTCATTGGAACCGTATGTGGAGGGAGCTGGCTTGTGGTGAGCTGAACCGTCCACATGCTTCCGGATAGGAGGAGGATGATGAACCCCCACATCGACAAAGAACTTGGAACCATTTAAATCTAGAACTTAATTTATCAAATCCGCTACGGGTCTGCGGCAATCGTCAGGAGTCAGGAATCTGAACAAATTATCATCTTTTAGTCCTATCCGGAAGCATGCATTAATTATGGAATCGCTCCATCTGACCAGATGTATCACACTCATAAACTCCTCCACATACTGCTCCAAAAAGCCGTCCATCCTGCTGGATGTTCAGCAAAAAATCCTCAGCCCAGTTCATCTTTTTGGGTCCTATCTGTAACAGGTTGCTGAGGCGAGAATTACGAAGAGGCGCGAAGGAGGCAGTCAATCAAAATAAACAGTGTCTTTAATAAATCCACAAAGGAAAGCCAGGAAAACACAACCACTTAAAACAACGTAAGACAGGACAAAGAAACTGGGGAAAACACAGGGCTATAAATACAGAACCAAATGAGGGACTAATGAGTAAATTAACAAGGAACAGGTGATCAGAATGACAATTAGGAAACTAAGGAAAACTAGGTCAACTGAAAACACAATGAAAACTAGGACCAAAAACTAAACATAGCCCTGACATTAACCTATATAAAAATAACCTACAAAGTAAAATGTCCTAATCTGCCAATACGAATTTGTAGGTTGAATATTATTAATTAATAGTGGTGGAGGAAACGAATTACAACTACTCACGTTACCATAATTAAATAGTTTTTAGGGTACTTTTTTTGAGTATATTTTTTAAGCTGTACTTTTACTTGTACTTACTTACAAATTTAGCAAAACAATCTACTTTGTTACATTTAAATCATAGTTTGTTACTGAGTACGCCCACAGTTTGAATTGATAATCAAACCTTTGATGGCTCTTCAGTAGCAAATAAAGATATCCAATCGTAAATGGACCAATAAAAGCCCTGATATCTAAACCGGGAAAAGCTGCCACTGCAGCAGCTGATCGGACAGTAAGGGAGCTCAGCGTAACTTATGGACTCAAAGTTTGGAAAAACAAACAACATGGTAGTGTTATCCTAAATATCTATATTTTTATGCCTATAATGACATCTGAAATTGTTCCATTACTCATTCTCCACAGTATCTACTGTATATACACACCGATGCAAGCTGCATCTCGCTCTCTCCTCTCCAACAAATCTGCCTCCTGTCAGTTACAGAGTCTGAATCTAAATATCTACACAGGATTGCAGGTATTCTGCATAGTTTTAATCATTCCCGCGTCATTTGTTTTATAATTTTATTACTGACTGTGTAATGTGTATGTTTTTTTGTGTAAATTCAGTTCAGTTTATGAAATCAAATTTTCTTGTGCTGTAAGCTTTTACAAAAAAGTTACCCTTATTTAAAGACACAAAACACATAATGAGCAAATGCTTAAGATTGAGATTGTATTAATGTAATTGATCACTGTTTATATGTATGTAAATAAAAGCCTATATGAAAATATATTAATAATATAAAGCGAAAATGTCTTTTTAGAAGACTTGGATTAAACCACTCAAAAAAATGGAGGACAAAACAATTTTAGATATTAAAATACTTGTATGGCAGTATACAGTATGCGGTAGTTTTGCCAATGGTATTGAATATGATTAAAGTCATCATGAAATAAAAAAATGACCTTACTTACTTTTTTAGTCCTGTGGTGAACAATTAAACCGTACAAGACAATACACTGGAAAAAAAAATCTGCCATCGTAGCATTTAATCAAAAACTGAAAAAAATAGCTGCTGCTCTGGACTGGCGTTGTCACTCTGATGAAGTCAGTGTGACAGCTTGGGGAGAATCCTCTTGTTAAGTCATGATGTAAGGACTGCTGTTTCTGGGTCAATGCCTCTACTCATTTCATTTGAGAATGCTATCTCAACAGCCATTTATGAGCACTATTAAATACTACATATTTAAGCTAAGCATATACAAATTTGGCTGTGCACACTACAGTCTCTGTGCTCACAGTGTCCCAGACACTAATGTTTTAGTTGAAACACTGACTACATTTACATGGACATCAGTAATCTAATTATTTACCTTATTATGAATAAGACAATATTATGATTAAGGAGTTTATATGGTTTGGTATTTAGAATAATCCTTTCATGTTCCCGTTTTACATGTTAGTACATAGATCGATTAATGGCACACGTCATTATGTCCACACGTGACGCCATCCGACATCCCCTCCAGAATTTCACGTATCAACATATAGTTCGTCTTCGTGATGATGCCATATACAGTTTTGGGTGTTTCATTTTTAATTTTATGAAAGCTTCAAGTGCATTTAATTATTTGTACATGCATACAGACGACGGCGTGTTGAATCTCTTTTATTTGCCATCAAACGGTTGACCACTGCCGTGTGTGTGTCCTGTCGCAAAATGCGGCGAAAAGTCCTACACATCGGTAATAGTGTGAATAAGGTGTGTACATGTCTGTACAGGACCTCAATAATGCAACTAAAATAGGAATACTCCACATGTCTTAATTCGAGTTCTGTTTACTACAATTATGACTTTAGCTGGATTAAGGTAATCAAAAGTCTCTGTTTACATGGTGGATTCTTAATCAGAGTATTGTCTTAATCATAATAAAATCTGAGTATTGTTGTCCATGTAAACGTAGTTGCTGTCTGGCCATCTGGGATTTCAGTATGGAGATAAAGGTTAGAGTTATAATTTTTCAGTATTACATGACATCATGTGTGTATATTAGCACAGTTTGTTGTTTTTTGGAGCATCTGGCAGAGCATTAGGACCCAGAAGTGGTGAAGCGTGATGTCAGGCTTAACAAGCAGATATTCTTAACCACTCAGGGCTCTAGAGTGTTGGTCGCATGTGCGACCTAATTTCTCAATGGTGCGACTAAAAAAAATCTGAGGTCTCACCAGTGCAACCAGCTGTTCAAAAAAAAAATGCGTGTGCTGCTGCAGTCAGGCAGAGAGAGAGGTGAGTAGTAGAGATGTGCGCAGTGATGCCAACTTAGCGACTTTGTCACTAGATTTAGCGACTTTTCAGACCCCTCTAGCGTCTTTTGTTCTTCAAAAAAGCGACTAGTGACAAATCCAGCGACTTCTTGGACAAACTTTAGCAAGTCTCTGTGATCGTTGGTATTGCCGCAACGGCACGAGATCAGCGCACACGCAGCTCTTTCTCTGCATCTGCTCTGTTCAGTGAGCATCTGAGGAGCAGCATGTTCAGTTAAAAGAGATATTATTGCTTCTCTAAGTTTACATGCAAATATAGCCGAAATCACAGCACATAAATTGTCTTGTCTTGTCTTATCTTGTGTGTATTATTTTCATCAGACAACGGCTCAATAAAATTATAAATTATGATTTTTGTGCAGACTAGCTTCTTGGAAGGGAGAGCTGGTTATGTATTCTTAAAGAGCTATGTTTTAGTCAATATTTCATATTTGTCCCATTAACTGATAAAAGAAACAGTAAAATATATAAAGTAAAACAGTTTTATTGAGAATTTGGCTGCATTAAAATACAGTATGAACACAGAGAGACAATTAGACAGAACAGGATTTTTTTTCTGTACATACTTTTTTCTTTCATGTTTAGTGAAATTATTTGGTAGTCTGAAGTGGGATTTTTTTATAGGTTTAAGGGGGGGGGGGGGTTGAGAACCACTGCACTAGAGCATCCCTTCATTCAGACACAGTGGAAGATCTGATAATAATCAGTGTAGTGGGGCCAAGTCTGGAAGATGTTGATGCTAGAGAGAGTGTGGCCAGCTGGTTTAGCCAAGGCTAAAGATCAAGAAGGACAAACTACAGGAGCAATGGAGGATAGTCCATAAGACATTGAGCCATGAGATGTTCAGTTTGACGCCCTTAAAACTCTTAATTTAGATTTTATTTTTATTTCATTTATCTTGAGATGTTTTAAGTTTAAATATCAGCTCAGTGAAGCACTTTAAGTACCAACACTTTTTTAGTAAGTTACCTTTCTTGTAGAATTGTGCAGGCGCGACGTAGGCGTAGTCTAGACCCGAATCTGAATTGAGCAAGAGGTGGAGAGGAGTTGCACCACAATAAACCCCTCCCTTAATTTCAATATTCTGTTTCACTTGAAAATGCATCCCAACACTGGAGTCAGTTGCAACTTCCGGATCATAGGGACCTTAATATTTATATATTCAAGGTAATGAAGTTAGAAATAACTGTATCATGACCACTAATTCGTGTACTTTGCTAATAAGTGAAAAGTGGGTTTTGTTCAAAGCAGCTATTATCCACATAGATGTTTGATATGAATAAGAAAATCATTAAATATCGTAGTAAGTAGTAACTAGTACTTTTTGAGATGAGTAATTTGTACTTTTACTTAAGTACCGTTTTGACAACAGTACTTTTACTTGTAATTGCAATTGAGTATTATTTCAGCAACTTTTTAATTTTTGTAAAAATCAAGGGAATTTTAAACGCAAAGGTTAAGTAGATTTGTAACCTACAAAGTATAAACAACATAACAAAATATAAATAGACATTTAGGTCACCACTGCTTTGCATGTTCTCCACAAACTGAGGCGGTTGAGCTGCATTACTTGCATAGCAAACTAGCAAAGATTGAAACAAAACCCTTTCAGTGGCTGGGATATACAGTATAAAACATACAGGCTACAATGTGCCAGAGGGAATAATATAATTTTTAATCAATCTTCAGCAGTGTTGGAGGTAACGTATTACAAGTAACGCGAGTTACATAATAATATTACTTTTGTCAAGTAACTAGAAAAGTAACGGCAGTTTCTTTTTCCCCATTTATTGACTGACTGTGCGCTGTGTGAACATGATTTTACTGTAGTTCTAATCTAGACTAAAAATGACTTTACATTAACTATTGTGCTTGATTGCTTTTTAATTGCTGAAGAGTGTTGAATCTTATCCTGTGCTCTACTGTACAGACGTGAATTTATTTTTCCTTCAGACTGAGGTTTATTTGTTTACACTTTTTGGTGTGAAAGGGCTTTTACATTTGCTATAAATAGAACTTGTATTAAAAACAAACAATCAAGCCCTGCTCATATTTAAAAAGTAGCGCGAAAGTAACGCAAAAGTAACGTAACGCATTACTTTCCATAAAAAGTAACTAAGTAATGTAATTAGTTACTTTTTAGAGAGCAACGCAATATTGTAATGCATTACTTTTAAAAGTAACTTTCCCCAACACTGATCTTCAGTCTATTCATTTAATGTGTGAACAACACTTCACTAAATATTACTTATAGCGCCCGACATCCAGTAATCACAATATATATTTTGCCATGTTACTTTACTATGATAAAAGTCTAGGCTTTTGCATTTTGTCAGTTTTATAGCATAATGTAAACAATAAATGCAGTTTTGCGGCTTTTTATGTGGCGTGACAGCTCGCTGTAGCGTATCAGTTCAAGTGGCAGAGCGGAGAGCGAGAGAACCAATCTCTCTCTCTGCTAGTTATAGCACAAAATAAACATGACTGAACATCAGAAGGTGTTGAAAGAAACCATATATATCATGTCTCGTGTAAAGACAATTCAATTAGTGCTTCATCCGCAGAAAGATGTCAATGAAACTGCTTGTAAAAATAGAGTAATGTCACATAAACCTCAGGAAAGCCATACAATGTCCATAAAGTCCTTAGTTAGCTTAAAAAACAGTAGAGGTTTTGCTAATTATATGCAGTATACTACATTTATTATATATATATTCAAGCTACTGTTTGAAAGTTTACATTTTAACGATGAATTGGAGTAGAAACATAATTATGTAATTAAAAAGAAAAAAAATGTGGTGCATTACTGTTTAAAATACTTGCTATCCTTATTTTTATTAACTTGCATGTGCGAGACCTCTTGTGTCATTCTTCCAGTTATTTTTAGCTGAAAAAAAACTATCTTTTATGAAACTTGATATTGCAAACTGGTAAGCCCTATTTGTTCTCATAGTTTATTACTTTATTGTCATAATCTTGAACACATTGATTTGTAGCTCAAAATAGTGTTACTGTTTACTGCACTAAAGCCTATCATTCTTCAAATTATTTCCCTAAAGCAGCTAATGAATCACAAGTCTCACACAGAAAATAGCTTACTTATGCATTGCAAAATAGTGAATAGAATCAGTTTACAACCTCAATTCTCTACACAACATAACTGAGCAAAATGAAGCAAGAGGTCTACTGTACTGAATGCCGTATATGATATTTTATCTTAAAAGGAAAAGCACTTGTAAAGTTAAATTAAATCGGTTTTACGTGTTCTGATTTTTATAATGAATGCTGTCTGTTTCTACCCCGAATTACTTTGATTCCAGTTCAGATGTTTTCATAAATCAATCCCTCCTGGGTCCCTGACATGTAACGTCCAGATCCAGAGTGGAATATTTCACTATGGTGACACTTGCCTTGATCTGGCTCTGATCCATCCCTTCTATCCTGTGCAGTGAAATATTGACTTAAACATCTGGCTAAATACATGAATATGTGAACAGTTGACATTGATAATCATGTTACATGTGTGAAAGCAGGAGCGGAAACATTTCTCATCTTTTGCCCGCGGGTTTTCTATTAAAAAGCAAAGCTAATATCAGCAACTGGCACAGAGCATTCATTAAATCCAGCCAAAGAAATGACTGTGTGGCTTCAGCTCAATCAGCTCACACTCACAATCCCCAGCTGCACATATTGAGGATCAAATTCTCTAATCATCAAATGACAGATTCAGACACACTCATCTGGCACTGCTGTATTGTGTGAACGTGCACCGTGACCATTAGTAAAAAGAGGCGAATTGCTAATCTAGTTATTGCACTGGATTTTAATGAGATTGAGATACTTTATATTAATAAATGGAAGATGTTCTCGCAGGGCAATATTTATTGTTTTATGTCTTTTCTATAGAGATTTTATAGCAAAAATAATTCTGTAATATTATTTACCTACAATATTTGTTTCAGACCGGGGTTATTATAGTTAGAAAAATATATGCATTACTTAAAAAAAAAAATAATAATAATAATAATAAACTTTTTGCCAGGGCAACATCATAATTATCATCAATGTCAAAATTTTTATTATAATTTAGTTTAAATTGACATACTAAAATATAAAAAAGAAAAAAAATCATTAAATGAAATAAAACAACCATTAATTGAAAAAAAAACATAACACACTTAAGGCAACATTTCTCATAATTTAGGCTATTTAAAATCTGATGTACTCAAATAACTAAAATTAAAATTAAAATATTATAAAAACAGACATATTCAAATACATGTGTTCCTGTGGCTCAGTGGTAGAGCATTGCGTTAGCAGCGCAAATGTTGTGGGTTCAATTCTGAGGAAACACATATTCTGACAATAAAAAAGTATAACCTGAATGTACTGTAAGTCATTTTGAATAAAAGCGTCAGCTAAATGCATAAATGTAAATACTAAAAATAAGAAAAGAAAAATATTTTTTTTTTTTTACAAAAATGTACATGAAAACAGGAAATAACATTAAAAAGCTGATTTAAATTATTAATAACAACTTTAATACATACAAAAAATGTAATTGAAAATATTTGTTTTTGTGTTTTGATTTGCATATCACTCATTGCACAAAATTTATGAATAATAAACAGCTTTACACAAAATGACGCTTTAAAACACACCTATGGTGTGCAAAAAATTGCACTGTGTAAATGTTGCGAAACAAGATATGTCAATATGTCAAAACACTGCAAAAATGCATCCTTGCTTTAAAATGAATTGCTGTGTAACAAATGGTTTGGTGTATCAAATAAATTTGAATAACTTCTGACCAGCATGATTTGAAGATGATTTGACACTAATTTAAAATGGTTGAAAGAACCTGTATTAATCAGAGAAGAAAAAAACAGGGGTCGTTTGGTTTATGAGTTAGAAGCTAAAATGTATACATTAACATTTAAAATGGTGAAGAGCTAATATAGTCAGCCTACTATATGTTTCTAGTTGCTTAAAAATTAGCAAGTGAACATAAACAACACATGAATTAGCTCTACTGTTGCTTGACATCTAATGAAGGTATCAGTCATACATTTTCACAGACTGACTGTCTCTGAGTGTGTCCTGGAAACACTAGTGTTAAGCAGCGCTCGAAAACTATCAGTTACATGCCAGACAGCCAACGAACGCTTTCACATTTCACCAACCCTTGTCTACTGTTCTCAGTCCTTCAACTCATTTCACCTGTGCTGCAAGGAAAGGCCTTTGCATTTTCAGTTTTCACCGAGGTTGAGTATTCAGACTTGTGTTTGACCCTGGATTTCAGATTTTAAGGATACAAGTTTACAATATTTAATCCTTATACAAATAAAATGCCAGGTTTCAAACAGACACAATAAGCCAGTCAAAAACATTTTTTCACATTCAAACACTTACATTTACATTTTACATTTATGCATTTAGCAGACGCTTTTATCCAAAGCGAAATATTTGCTATATATTTGTCAGTAAATGTGTTTCCTGGGAATTGAACCCACAACCTTTTGCGCTGTTAACGCAATGCTCTACCACTGAGCCACAGGAACACTTAATTGCGCTACATTGGCTTGCACTTAATTAAAATGCTCCACAGAAGGTCTTTAGAGTCACTTCAGATTAGGGATGGGTACGGAGAACCGGTAATTTTTGGTCCGGTACGTAATTGGGTACCGATACCGGTAATCTTCAGGACAAACGATACTGTTATCGATACTTGTGTTGTTTTATCTCTGTATACTTCAATGTTAATGATGAATTAGAAGCTGCTGCTTGACGTTTTCCTTCCTTGAATGATGTGGCTGTCATTTGCTCGACGTGAGCTATCCATATACATGTGTTTGTGTGCAATCAGTGGCGGTGAAATGTTAAAAAGTGTGGGCTCACGTTACAGAACGTCTCAGGTTACATATGTAACCATGGTTCCCTGAATAGGGAACGAGACACTGCGTCCCCTAGGGGTCGCTATGGGGAACGTCGTCAGCGTGACCCGTGCCTGAAGCATACAATATAAAAACACCACTTGTTGGCCGGCGACAGCCTATGACGTCACAACCGGCGCGACCGCAATATAAGGGACGCCGGGAGGACACATCATTCACTTCTTCGTCTGAAGCTTGCGTCCGAAGCATGGCACACAGCCTAGGGGACGCAGTGTCTCGTTCCCTATTCAGGGAACCATGGTTACATATGTAACCTGAGACGTTCCCTTTCATGGGATCTTCGAACCGCGTCCCCTAGGGGTCGCTATGGGGAACGTTATACCCACGCCGCCATGCTGAGGGGAGTGCAAGCCAATGTCGCGCAAAAGGCGAGCACTAAGCCAACTCTACCCGGCTAAGGGAGTTGCCCCTGGGACGGTTGATGCTGTCAGTGATATTATCCCCTTCGGCCAAAAACCCGAGCTGCATACCCTAAGCATTTACCTGCTAGGTGCCGGGATTACCGGACCCAGGGTAGAGCTCAAAGTCTTGGAATCAGAGAAAGATTCCTTTAAGGGGATTTGGCCAAGCACCTAGTAACTAGGTCCTGGCCGATCACTCAGGGGCTACCACTTGCTCTGCACGAGCTTTCTGAGGGAACTGTCTCAACAGACCCTTGGTAGCGTTACACCCTTTTTTTTTTTTTGGACCCAAAATATTGGGGCAGAGGGAGTGGGGCCCAAGGCACAAACCGGGGCTTGACCAGCTCAAATAAGGGCCCGAAGCTGCGCGCGTAACCCTACCCTTATGGGATTTTAGAAAGAACCCAGAACATTCGATGTGCGAAATTACCACTGAGAGGATTTTAGAAAAGTGCCCAAAGTCTCGCGTGTGCACTTACCATAACATGGATTTTAGAAAGAACGTTCTATTGCCCTGGAGCGGAGTACTACTCATTCCTCGGAGTGAGAGGGAACTCAGATGCTCAGAAGGGAGCGGCATGCTCATAGATGACCCTCTATGGTGAGGGGAACAATGCTAGCTCGACCAACAAGACGATTGACCTATCACAGAGCTCTGGGGGGCGGAGAAACTCAGACGCTCAGAAGGGAGCGGCATGCTCATAGGTGACCCTCTAGGTGAGGGGAGCAGTGCTAGCTCTACCAACGGCGAGCTCTGAAGAGCAGAAAACTCATTCCTCAGCGTGAGAGGGAACTCAAGACGCCCCCAAGGGAGCGGCATGCTCATAGGTGACCCTCTATGGTGAGGGGAGCAATGCTAGCTCGACCAACAAGGAGAGCGACCTATCACAGAGCTCTGGAGAGCGGATAACTCATTCCTCAGCATGAGAGGAAACTCAGACGCTCAGAAGGGAGCGGCATGCTCATAGGTGACCCTCTAGGTGAGGGGAGCACTGCTAGCTCTACCGACAACGAGCTCTGGAGAGCGGAGAACTCATTCTTCAGAATGAGAGGGAACTCAGACGCTCAGAAGGGAGCGGCATGCTCATAGGAGCGGTCCCTCTCTAACTCATCGGCCACATCCAACTGCGAACCCCACGATGTAATTTGCCTCCGTGCCTCGGCAGCGGTGGGTCCCGAATCGCGGGAAGCAGACGGCTGCCCCTCTTTCCTTGAAAAGAGGGACAGACGAGAGCGGGGCTTTTTCATAGAAAAAGCTCACAGTGCACACAGATTTTCCCCTCAAGGACATCGCGTGCGTGCTCCTTGCCCAAACAAAAGACGCAAAGATTGTGTGTGTCATTGGTGTCAAATAACGAGGACGCGGATCCACACACAATCTTAAACGCCTTGCTAGTGCTCGCCATGATAGAGAGAAAACTGTACTCTTACCAGAATGCACGCTTCAAACAAAACAGTCAGTGAAGACGAAGAAGAGAATGATGTGTCCTCCCGGCGTCCCTTATATTGCGGTCGCGCCGGTAGTGACGTCATGGGCTGTCGCCGGCCAACAAGTGGTGTTTTTATATTGTATGCTACAGGCACGGCTCACGCTGACGACGTTCCCCATAGCGACCCCTAGGGGACGCAGTTCGAAGATGTAATATGCTATGCAGTAGTGAAATGGCGAACAGAGGCAACACCAGTAATATAATGAAACATTTACGAACAAAACACAACATCTACAGGTACATCTAAAAAAAAATTGAATGTCATGAAAAAGGTCAATATTTTTTGTCACTCATTTCAGAATGTGAAACTCATATATTATATAGATTTATTACTCATAAAGTGAAATATTTCAAGCCTTTATTTCTTGAAATTTTGATGATTATGGCTTACAGATAATGAAAACCTAAAATTCAGTGTCTCGAAAAATGTGAATATTACATAATAACAAAAAATTATTTTGAACAGAAATGTCAGGCTTCTGAAAAGTAGGCTTCTGTTCATTTCTATGCACTCAATACTTGGTTGGGCCTCCTTTTGCATGAATTACTGCATCAATGCAACGTGGCATGGAGGCAATCAGCCTGTGGCACTGCTCAGGTGTAATGGACGCCCAGGTTGCTATTGGCGCTTTTCCACTGCATGGTACGGTACGGTTCGGCACGGCTTGGTACGGTATGGCTCAGTTCGGGTCGGTTTGCATTTCCACCGCAGTTTAGTACCGCCATAGAGTGGGCGGGATTATTCACGTGTTGTTATAGCTGCGCCGCCTCTACTGCCGTGACGTCATCGTAAACGCGCCACAAACAAACTCACAACAAAGGAGACGGAATAGTGTTCTTCATTCTCGGCATGTGGATGTTTTTAACAGCAATGGAGAGGTCTATGAGAATGCTTGGGATTTACCCGCAGCAGCAGAGACTGTGGTGGCAGTGACACGGGCTGTAGAGGAGGACAGGGATGTTCGTGCAGGTGTGCTGCGTTACTTGATTAGTTAACTATTCATGCAGCGTGTTCTGTAAAGTGAATTATCAACAAACTTTTGAATATTTCAAAATGTACAATGTATCTCTTGTTTTTTTTATGTATGTGATGGTTTTTAAAATAGTAGGCATTAATCATTTGTCTTTTTTCAAGAGGTTCATTACGTGCTCATAAAATAATACATATTTAATATAGTCTGGAGGTACACTTATTCGATTAGATTGTTTTTAATTGAAGCAAAACACAGATACAAAGGTAAAAATATAAACAGAAGACATACTCTGAAAAATATAGCAAGTTCAAAAGTATATACATAAGGCTTTTTCCTTCGGCGTCGCGCCAATCAAGCTCTCACTGGATCCGCTCCTCGGCTATCAACGAGAGGAACGTCTGAACTTCCTCAACAGACAACGAAACAGATCATTTGTGGTTGATGCAAAAAGGTGCGTTTGTTGATGCAAAAAGGTGCGTCCGCTCCTTCGCTGGCTGTGCTGATTTAAGTCTAGCGGGTCTATGGGTCTCATGTCGCAAGTTCATTGACGCAGTAATGACGATTCTCTCCGGCCAATCAGTGATCAACAGAGTTTACACGTCACGTTTTGGTAACGGTACGGTACGCTTGGAACCTCGGCTGAGGTGGTACTAAAAAAGTACCAGGTACCAGGTACAGTACCCAGTGGAAAACCCCCCAAAAGTGAACCGTACCGAACCGTAACGTGCCGTACCATGCAGTGGAAAAGCGCCATTTGATAGCAACCTTCAGGTCATCTGCATTGTTGGGTCTGGTGTCTCTCATCTTCCTCTTGACCATAGATTCTCTATGGGGTTCAGGTCAGATGAGTTTTGGTGGCCAATCAAGCACAGTAACACCATGGTCATTGAACCAGCTTTTGGTACCTTTGGCAGTGTGGGCAGGAGCCAAGTCCTGATAGAAAATGAAATCAGCATCTCCATAAAGCGTGTCAGCAGAAGGAAGCATGAAGTGCTCTAAAATTTCCTGGTAGATGGATTCATTGACTGTGGACTTCAGAAAACACAGTGGACCAACACCAGCAGATGACATGGCAGCCCAAATCATCACTGACTGTGGAAACGTCACACTGGACTTCAAGCAACATGGATTCTGTGCCTCTCCAGTCTTCCTCCAGACTCTGGGACCTTGATTTCCAAATTAAATGCAAAATTTACTTTAATTTGAAAAGAGGACTTTGGACCACTGAGCAACAGTATAGTTATTTTTCTCCTTAGTCCAGGTAAGATGCTTCTGACGATGTTTCTGTTTCAGAAGTGGCTTGGTAGCCCTTTTCCTGAAGATGTCTGAGCGTGGTGACTCTTGATGCACTCACTCCAGCTTCAGTTCACTCCTTGTGAAGCTCTCCCAAGTGGTTGCTCTTTTGAAGTGTTTTACTTTACATGTAATGAATCTAAAATATATTAAAATTTCCATTTTGATGTCAGAAGTGCTGCATGAGCTTTTGCTTTGCGATTCGCCACTAAACTTCACAGACTTAGTTCAGAACGAGCGCCGCCATGCACCAAACAGACAGAGCTCAATGAAATGGGAGCGCAATAAGTCTAAAATATAGATTTTGCTGAACTATATGTAGTTGGACAATAAATGTGACTAATGTATAATTTTAAACCTACAGGTAAGTGTATTTGTATGATAGCACTAACTGTAAAGTGACTGTAATGAGGTAATCAAAATAGCCTTTTTACTCAATTAGAGAATTCTTTAAAAATGTATTTATTGTTAATAAAAACTAGGAGAAAATAAATAATCCTAAAATAATAAAATATTTTCCACACTGCATATAATCAACACAAATACAAATAATACATTTATAAGAACAAGGTTTTTCAAAATGTTTCCTATTCATCATCAAAAACACTTGTTTGCCATTGACCGTTAACCCAACAGAGCTCCATTAGATCTGCTTAATCTGACTAAAAGAATACAAAAATCAAGCAATCCATTGCAAAAGGACCTGAAATGTTTGCAAGTTTATTTTGTTCTCAGCTGAGACAGAGCTCATTTTGTGTTAACATGCATGTAAAGTTATGTGGAAATGTTGTAATCACCTATTGAGATTAAAAATAACTGTTGTGCTGTGCGTGTTGGGACAGGCCGAACCATGTGAACGAGGTGGGGGGGTACGTAGGACACTCCCCTTTATACTCTGTGTTCCCACACTACCCATGAGCCCCTCACAGACCAATCAAATCCCTAACACACACCCACATCACAGCCATCACAGCAGATTAAACAAAGGGCCGTCAGGCAGAGACAGAATGAGAGCAACAGAGTAGCGACTCATCGTGTGAAACACACTTGATTATGGAGGAAAGATTTCAGTATTTGCTCTGAAAAATAGACAATGTTAACGGTGTAATTAAAAATAGATAGCTGATAGCAGTTTTTCTAATTATAGCATCAAAAATCCAGTCACTAATTCTTTATTTATTTATTTATTTAAAAATGAGGGTGCAATATTAGTTTCTATAATCATTAAACAAAGTAAAACAACACAAAAAAAGAGTTTGTATAGTAAACTATTGATGATTGATCAGATACGCATAGGAAACATTTAGATTCTAACCTCGAGAACAAGAGTTATAATTTCAAATTAAATTGTAAAAGTGTCAACACTGGTACCTCTTATAATTATCATGATGAATCATAATTATTATATCATAAATAAGGTAAAATAAATTTTAAATAGTTGTCTACTAACTTAAAACACCCATGTATACATATATTAATTATTTATTACAGTGCATCATTAAAATTATATATAAAAATAAAATCTAAGAATGTAATAATTTTTTACTTTTAATATTTTTTTTATTTACTTTATAATTTAAGAAAAAAACTATATCAGTATTTTTACTTCATGTTTAATTCAGTACTTTTAATTTACCTGTAATTATTTGTGAATTATTTTTTTCATTCTGAGTGAAAACTGTTTGAAAATAAATCATACAATATTTTTTTTCAGTGTATTAATGCTTAACTAATGCAATTTATTCATCTTAAATTCCCTTTAAAACACCATATAAAACTGAAAACAGGCAGCAGTTTCATACAATGTCCCAGAAAACGGAATCAGGCCTGAAACTAGGAAGAGAATGAACACACAACACACACAATATTCACTGGCACAAATAATTAATGCACATATTTTCATTCTTCACAATATGACTTTATAAAACACGAGGGAGAAACCAACGAACACACTTTCTCCATAACTCTCATTAGCACTCTCCTCAAACCACTCATTTTTCCTCCTCCTGTGGGCCTGATTTTATTAATATTCAGATGTAAACATCATAGTGATGTTATAGCCAAGTGGGAGTCTGAACATTAAAACTAACTGAACTTTTACTGCGTGTTGGCCGTAAAAGTGGAGCTCAGCATGGAAGACAGATGGCGATTTCCTGAACAACAACCAGAGGCCTGCAAGACATTTAGGAGATTAGTAGCATGTGGACTCGGTCTTGTTTTCTCTCACGTAAGCTTGGGCAGAGGATCAGAAGTGAGCTCGGGGGTTATTGGGTACGTTCATAGGTTCAGAAGGGTTCGTGACAGGTACTGCTTTCAACTGCATTGAGCACTGAATTGATCTCTTGGTCTGGTTTGCACAATGTGAGAGCTGCTCATGCTGATGCACAGCATATGGATGATATATGAGAAATAACTGGGGAAATACAAATTATTAAAGATCGGCACTAGGACTTTTCAGTGTTTCTGAGACAGATTGATGATTTCTCTGACCCGTGAGCATGGAGTGAGGAATGGAAAGCCTGGGTGGAGCAGAGCGATTACAAGACGCTTTGAGCAGTGAAATTGCTGCTACTTTTTACAATGACCAGACAAAACTCTAAATAATTTTGTAATAATAAAAAAAATAAATCCCTTTCTGATGAGTTAATGAGTGATATGGTAAAGTGACGGTATCCGATACCTTCAGTAATATTCTGGTTTGATATATTTGATATAAACACTGTAGGTCAAAAGTTTCAAATAATTCAGATTTTTCATGTTTTCGAATGATGTCTTTTATGCTCACCAAGGCTGCATTTATTCGATCAAATATAGAGTAGAAACAGTTAAACTGTATATTATCGCAATTTAAAATAACATGCTTTATATTACAATATCTTTTAAAATGTCATTTATTCCTGTGATGCAAAGCTGAATGTTCAGCATCATTTTCCAGTCTTCAGTGTCACATGATCTTCAGAAATCATTCCAATATCTGATTCGCTCCTTAAGAAACATTTCTGATTATTATCAATGTTGAAAACAGCTGTGCTGCCTAATACATTTGTGGAAACTGTGATATACTAGCATTTTCTGGTAAGAAAAATGAAAGAAATTAATACTTTTATTCAGCAAGTATATAATAAACTAATCAAAAGTGACAGACAGTATAGACATCAAATCTTAAAACAAATGTATTACAGTTTCCACAAAGATATTAAGCAGCAAAAATAGTTTTTAACATTGACAATGATAAGAACCATTAATAATTGAGCATCAATAATAACTGATTAATAACTGAGCAATAAATTAGCATATTACAATGATTTCGATACACAGGCGGTCAAAAGTTTGGAATTTATATATAGTAAGACATTTATAATAACAATAAATGTTTCTTGAGCAGCAAATTAGAATTTCTGATGGAGTAATAATGCTGAAAATTAAGCTATACATTTAAACTATATATATATGCAAATATATATACAGCAATAATATCAGATAAAGCCTATTTTTAAGACGATTTTAAGGGCTCTACAGCTGGGGTCACCATGAACCATCCTTGTTCAAAAGAAAAAACTATAAATATACTAGTGACATAAGGTAAACAAATAGTGCCATATATTTTGCCTTTACACAAAATCCCGCTCATAATATGTCCCTGTGTTTTCTCAGTAGCCTGATTTGGGAGCAGGTGTCAGTGTGTGATGTGAGTGGGCGTCTCCCTCTGTCTGTAGCGGGTCCAGAGAGCAGCTTTCAGGCGGCTGCCACCAGATTCTGGGGCTCTAAACACCAGTTATGATCCCTTAAGCCTCTCAGGATCAAGCGTGCCTGCAATCTCCTTTCACCTCACACTTACAACACTTAGTGAAACACTGAAGCACACTCACCCACTTTAAACTGAGACGCCTTGTCCGTCAGTTCCTGATGGTCTTTCAACAGCATCATGTGCAGAATCCCGAATGAGTTCTGGATGCCGAAAATCGAGCCGTTGCACCACGTAGCAGCGAACACCACGACCCAGCCGAAGCCCCCCTCCGGGGGAACAAACCCCGGTCCCGGGTGTGCGCCGGGCGGCGTCGCCGGACGCTTGTCGGGGCAGCCGGTGTGTATCAGCTGCACCGTGCTGTCCTCCGGGACGAGTTTACTCTCCGGTTCTTCGTACTCCTGCGGCTCTTTGTGGTCCACTGCAAGGTGTTCAGTGTGTTCAGCCTGCAGTTCAGTGCTCGATTTTTCGGGTGTCCCGCTGGCTGCTCCAGCAGTATTCTCGTTGCTTTCTGAGTGCATCCTTCACGGAACGGATGCCGATGCGTTTCCAGAATAACTCTTTTAACGGGTGGAAGAGAAGAACAGAAATAAATCCCCTCAAGATCTGAAACTAAGTCAATATCGTGTCACTTTGCATGGATGATCACTCGAAATCCGATAGATAATACCCAAATCCTGTTATGAGAGATCACTCTTCATAATAAAGCAGCAGGACTTCCAGCAAACTGAGGAGAACACAGTGTGAGCGCGCGCTTTAAAACGAGTCCAAAGCTCTTTGCTCTCGGTTCACATGCCTTTTATCGTGCACCGACTCCTCCTCTATCATTTGTTGAATATTTACACCGGATCCCGGTGGGCTGCTCAGCTCAGCTCACTTCTGCACTGTTACAGTGGAACGTTCCGAAACGCTCATTCTGCGAGAGATACAATGCAACCACTCAACGTTCTACATACACAGAAGTTTCAATATAAACGTTCTAAACAACGCGAGTGCGATAATGTATCAATTAAACGTTTTTAAAACAACAGCGCGCGTTCTGTGCACGTTACAATTCAGCGTTCTAAAGAACAATGCTGTGTAACAGTTCCAGTAAACAATCTCCACTGAGCATATCCCGCTGGAGGAACGGATTTAAAATTCCACCGGCGCAGGATTACGGAAAGAACCGGATACCGGAGACCACCCCCTCCTCTGTGGATACAGCCCGTGCCGCAACTGGCCTGAAACAAGG
Source organism: Oxygymnocypris stewartii (assembly GCA_003573665.1). Classification (NCBI taxonomy): domain Eukaryota; kingdom Metazoa; phylum Chordata; class Actinopteri; order Cypriniformes; family Cyprinidae; genus Oxygymnocypris; species Oxygymnocypris stewartii. The sequence continues at coordinate 503,042 of QVTF01021965.1, forward strand.
AAGCGCGCGAGGAACTGTACAGATGACGCTATGAGAGCAGCTTTACAACGTTACATGTGCCTCCTGACACATTTACAACTAGTCGAACAAATGAAACCGAGAGCATCCGGTGAGCAATGCATTGGATTACCGGGCCGGTGTCGCTGCATTTGCAGTGGCAAGTGCACAATCCATCAATGCTAGTCAGAAATCAGACCGTTCCAGATTAGAATCGGGTCAAGGGCATCGATTTGAACGCTCTTCGGGACCGCGAATGAGAGTTTGGTCGGTGTGGAATCGGTGCATATTGAGGCGTGTTTGGGAAGCCATGACGGGTTATTATGGTATGGAGGGGGAGGATCCGTGACGCGCTTCCCTGTACAGTAATGCCTCTAATGTGACCAGAGGGACACATCCACACATCCTTCCATACATAGACCTATGTGTGCTTCCTTTATCCAGGAAAACAACCCGCTTTTACCTTGGACAGATGCTTTTATCATCCAAAATAACTTAGAAAGTGTTTGAACTATATATATTTTATAAAATATGTGCTTTATCGCGACGCAACGCTCTTTCAATTGCACTACACGAACAACACATGTTGCATAACTGTTTTGGCTGAAGAAATACACTTAATATCTGATCCTCCAATTATTTATTCGCTTGCACATTTGTATGCGATTCTCCTCCAGCTGTTTTCTTTGTTACATTTACAGTGCATCAATTATGCTTGAGTGATTTATTATAAATCACAGGTGTAGGTTATGTATCGGTTCCAATTGCTATGACTGCTGTTGACCACTAGAGTGCAGCACAGATCAATATATAGGACACACACGAACAGACCACGACCTTTCGAAATAATCGGAATAAATCATTTTAGCGGAAGCGAAGGTTTGAGGGCTCTTTTCCTGAGAAGAAAACAACAGAATTCAGTGGCTGTCATAAAATCATTGTGTGTATGTATGTATGTATGCACGTGTATATATATATACTCAAAGCAACTTACAACAAACAAAAAACAAAAACATGCAAAAGTGTAGCAGTTTTTTTATCACGTATTCTTAAATGACATTCTTCATTCGAAGTATATTTTCACTCACAATGTTGCTGACTTCAGAGCCAGAGTTAGTGGATTATTGGCATTCACTGACAAGATGTTCCAGTTTTATGTGAAAATTATTGGTTTAGTTTTAGTTGCAAATCTATTAAATATTTTTTCCGTTTTTTTACTTCAAAAAACGTTACATGGAAATCTGGGCATAATACATTTCTGGTACGAAAAACTGAAATAAAAAAAGGAGAATGGAAAACATCTAGTTCCTCTTCCCCATTCAGAATATTTACTGTCGTTTTATAAAAAATCTAAAAATGTGAAATTCGGTCTTTCAGGCAGAGGGTGTGACAGAGAAAACACAAAGTTTTGGGAAATCTAGCTGGGTCAGGATGTCATATTTATGGATTTTAAACCGAATGCAGCATGCTCTTTAAAAATAAGCATCTAAGAATATGAGCTCATTCATTTCATTTTTAGCCCAGATGATGTAAAGAAACAAATATAGCATTTGACATGAGTGACATCATTATGAGGGGATTATTGATACACAGCCATGAGCTAGTGCTTGTGCTGAATCATTTATTCATTGAGCTGTGGGTGGATGTGTTAGTAATTCATGAGGGAAGCTCTGAGAACAGCATTGCTTTACGGGGAACAATAACATTTTCAATTACACTCCCGTTACATAAAGATCTGAAGCATTTAAACAACTGTAAGAGCTGCTGAAGTTCAGAAAGTCTGTTCATATCTGCATGCATTTGTACTCTTGTGCCTTAGCTTGTAATAATAGTTCACCCAGTGGTGTCGCTAAGAATTCTATCTATCTATCTATCTATCTATCTATCTATCTATCTATCTATCTATCTATCTATCTATCTATCTATCTATCTATCTATCTATCTATCTATCTATCTATCTATCTATCTATCTATCTGCCTGCCTGCCTGCCTGTCTGTCTGTCTGTCTGTTAGTGCTGTCAAACGATTCATCCAAAATAAAAGTTTCTGTTTACATAATATATGACAAATACTGATAACAATGATATAGAATTTTGGGGGATTTTCTTTTCTCCCAACAACAGGCATCTTGAAACTGATAATACCTGAACATACTCAGTCCTTAGTTCCTTTCATAATCTAAACATTTATAGTTTTTCTCAATTGCTTTGGCTCAATTCTCTTTTTTTTCTCAAAACAATAGATCTCTGAACAATTAGTTTCTTGTTCACATCAGATTGGAATTTCTTATTGATTTGAGCAAATTGCAAATGCTTTGGCACGTGTGCAAACAGAAAGCACAATTGTCTGCAGTTTGCACAACAACTAATTGCATGTGTCTTGTTGATCAAAACTGATGAGTCGATTCTCACTTAAACTGTCAAACTCTTCAAACTTCTCAATCATTTTTTATCGTGTAAGCCATCACATTCAAAACGATCGATTCAATTATGAAAAAATTGTATACCCGCATGTATATGCCATAAATATCAGACATTGACATTGTTTGTAATGTTTGCTAAATTGGCAAATGACCTCTAATTGCAATGCAATTTGTATCAACCAATCAACCATTTAACCAATCAAGTGTGGGAGCATGTACAGGTACTGGTCATATAATTAGAATATCATCAAAAAGTTGATTTATTTCACTAATTCCATTTAAAAAGGGAAACTTGTATAATGTATACATTCATTCCACACAGACTGATATATTTCAAGTGTTTATTTCTTTTAATCTTGATGATTATAACTGACAACTAATGAAAACCCCAAATTCAGTATCTCAGAAAATTAGAATATTACTTAAGACCAATACAAAGAAAGGATTTTTAGAAATCTTGGCCAACTGAAAAGTATGAACATGAAAAGTATGAGCATGTACAGCACTCAATACTTATTTGGGGCTCCTTTTGCCTAAATTACTGCAGCAATGCTTTGACCAGTGTGTCTCATACGATGACAAAAATACTTGATATTTTGGTGGCCTTGGCCAAATTACTGACACGATAACTAGGTTTTGAAGCATAAATTAAATGTTTTGGGTGAGTAACTACATTTTGGAGACATGCAATAAAGTTCTGAAGTTCCAGCAAACAGTTGTGACATTTGCACTCACAGTTTAGAGAATGTTAAGACTGTTTCGAAAAATGTGCCAAAGCAATTGAGAAAAACTGTTATATTTTCCATAAAAACTATGCTTCAAGAGTAATGCAACAGTTAATCAGAATTTTGAGCAGTTGTATCAATTGATAGTTAGATCATTGTAATGAAAAGAATAAACACTCAATTCAGATGTAATGTGTGAGTTGCATTTTGAAATAGTTATACTTTGATGTTAAATTGTGTCATTTTGAATCTGTGATTTTAGTTCAATGAACAAAATATATTTAGCTCATGCATATTGTATCCAAGCATTTGGAAAAAGTGTTGTCTTTTGAAAAATGTATTTTGATCATCGGTTGTGAATTATGTCTAGAGTTTTGAAAAATTACATGAAGGTTCTGTTATTAGTGCAAAAATGAATGTAAAAAAACTGTACAATTGAATAAAATGGAAACTAAAATATTTTCTAATCACATGATCCAGTATTTTATTCACAATAGACCATACAATAGATAAAATAACAAATGTTTAAACTGAGAAATTTTACTATTTTATGCACAAAATGAGCTCATTTCACATTTGATGCCTGCTACAGGTCTCACAATAGTTGGGATGGGGGCATGTTTAACATGGTGTAGCATCTCCTCTTCTTTTCAAAACAGTTTGAAGACGTCTGGGTATCGAGGTTATGAGTTTCTGAAATTTTTGGTGTTAGAATTTGATCCCATTCTTTCCTGATATAGGTTTGCAGCTGCTGTAGAGTTTGTGGTCATCTTTGACATATTTTTAGTTTAATGATGTGCCAAATGTTCTCTATAGGTGAAAGATCTGGACTGCAGGCAGGCCAATTCAGCACCTGGACTCTTCTACTACGAAGCCATGATGTTGTAATAGCTGCAGAATGTGGTTTTGCATTGTCCTGCTGAAATACACGTCGTCTGGAGGGGAGCATATGTTGCTCTAAATCCTTTATAACTTTCAGCATTCATAGTGCCTTCCAAAACATGCAAGCTGCCCTTACCATATGCACTTATCCACCCCATACCATCAGAGATGCTGGCTTTTGAACTGAACGCTGATAACATGCTGGAAGGTCTCCCTCCTCTTAAGCCCGGAGTACATAAATAAATTTGTCCTTTATTTCCAACAAGTATGTCAAATTTGGACTCGTCTGACCATAGAACACTTTTCCACTTTGAAACAGTCATTTTAAATGAGCGTTGGCCCACAGGACACAACGGCACTTCTGGATCATGTTCACATATGGCTTCCTTTTTGCATGATATAGCTTTAGTTGGCATCTGCAGATGGCACAGCGGATTGTGTTTTTCAACAGTGGTTTCTGGAAGTATTCCTGGGCCCATTTAGTATCTGCAATGACAGAATCATGCCGATGAGTGATACAGTGTCATCTAAGGGCCTGAAGACCACGGGCATCCAACAAAGTTCTTCGACCTTGTCCTTTACGCACAGAGATTTCTCCAGTTTCTCTGAATCTTTTGATGACGTCATGCACTGTAGATGATGATATTTGAAAAGCCTTTGCAATTTGACGTTAAGGAACATTGTTTTTAAAGTATTACACAATCTTTTTACGCATTCTTTTCACAGATTGTAGAGCCTCTGCCCTCCTTTACTTCTGAGAGACTCTGCCTCTCTAAGACAACCCTTTTATAACTAATCATGATACAGACCTGATGTCAATTAACTTAATTTGTTGCTAGATTTAGTGGATAAAAGTGTAAATTTCTCAGTTTAAACGTTTGTCCTTTTCTCTATGTTCATTCATGACCATTAATTTAAAGAATAAAAAAATCGATGGAAGCTTTCAGACATAACTTCTTTTTCTGCAGAGTTAAATTAATGACAAATGTCCAGAGCGCATTATAGCCTGCAAGAGCGCATCAAATGCGTGAGCGCAAATCTCTCCGCTCGCAGGATTCCCATTCCTTCACTCTCACAGAAAACGGAAGTGCTCTCTATCGGTCAGACATTAGCCTACATGTTTGCACTCAAAAATTATCTTCTCTCCTGAATTTAATGTTGCCATTTTGTGGGCATGCACCGGCAGAAACATAAATTGGTGCATATGCCAACAAATGTAAATCAGTATTTACATGGCATAACAGTATAAATGTACCTATCTGTCTCGCTCATTGTCAAGGTAAAATCGCATCAGTCATTAAATTTTAACGAAAAAAAATAAAACATAAAAAAATGAAAAGAAACTCATGGAATGTCTAAGGATCCAAAAAATTAATGCAGTTCAGACCCACTCTAATGCAGAGAAAACAGCCGATTTCTTAAGTGATGACGGAATTAACAGTGGGTCACTCACGTACAGATGTCAGTGAAAAAGCATTTTAGCAATATGTTAAGGAGTGGTAACGTTTGTACAGTCTTACAGTTAGAACCGGCCCTTTGATGGCAGCCATAATGTTGAAGTGGCCACCAGTGAAAATGAGTTTGACACCCCTGCTCTAGAGAGTAATTATGCTGAGACCTCCAGTCTTTAGAGTCCCCATACCAAGAGTGAAGACTTCCAAGGTACATGGCTATTTGAGCATATCTAGTGCTAGCTTAGGGTCTTCTCCCCTTCTCAGGGATTTTAAGTCTGGTTAATTTTCCAGGGGTTTTTAGTTTTTGGTCCTGCAGCCCCTTCCTATGGATATAGCTATCTGAGGATAGCTATGTGACCGCTCCCCTTCTGGGGGGTTTTAAGTAGCGGTCTCCCAGAGCCTTGGCTTAGACAGTGTTATCTCCTCTGCTGGGTTTTAAGTAGATTAGCCATTCCCTTGGTCTGGGCAGCTCTTTAGGAAAGTCCTTTTTTCCACAAGACTCTTTTGGAAATGGCTATCTGCGGATAGCTGTGTCCTAGCTAGGATTGTTGGTAGCAATCTTGAGAACCCCTCTAGGCTTCCAGCCTCTCTGTGGTCTTATGTGTCTGCTATTATCGCTCGCATAGCATAGCTATCTGGGGGCAGTCGTGGCCTAATGGATAGAGCGTTGAACTTGTAACCCGAGGTTGTGGGTTCAAATCTCGGCTCCGGCAGGAATTGTCCACGACTGAGGTGAGACCCTTGAGCAAGGCACCGAACCCCAAACTGCTCCCCGGGCGCCGCATCGTTGGCTGCCCACTGCTCCAAGTGTGTGTGCACTTGGATGGGTTAAATGCGGAGCACAAATTTCACTGCTGGTTATACTCTGTATAATTGTGTATGTGACAAATAAACAAATTCTAAATTAATTAATTATGTCTGAGGATAGCTGTGTTCTTGGCTTGGTTATGGTGTTCAGCCTTATCTGGTATCGGGCTCCCTCTTTTTACTAAGTTATGTGAGCGGCCTGAGGCATCAGTGGCTTGGCCCCTTTCTGAGGAAAGGTTTGGTGTGTGTCTGTCACCTCCTTGGTACTCTCTCACCAGGTGGACAGGCATGCGCCTCGGCATGGCGTGATTGGATATATTTTCTAAAGTGTCCACCAGGACTGTAGGAGTCATAGCTAAGTTGAGTTTCCTAGAAGGGGAACGTCTCGGGTTACTCATGTATCCATGGTTCCCCAGGAGGGAGCAATCGCGACGCAGCGTCCCCTCGCCATGCCTTCGGCCTGCCTGTTTACGTCTCCTCAGACAACTGAGTTGGTGACGTATTCAGCAGGTGCCCCTTTATACTTCCTTGTACCCGCCTATGACATCATGGGCCAGGAGGACCAATAGGATTGGAAACTTGTGTTGTTTTACACAAGTTTCAGGTGCCGGTCACACAGACAGCATTCCCCCATAGTGACCCCTAGAGGACGCAGTGTCTCGTTCCCCACCATGGTTACATACATAACCTGAGACGTTTTCTGTCTTCTGTCCCACAGACTCTATTAGTAAAATATGGTTTCATACGCTTGCCAATATCATGACATGGGCTTTCTGAAATGTAAAACGTGTTTTTTTTTCCTGTGACGTCTGCATCTCAGTGGAATCAGATTGGAGTGTGAGACTGGAGCAGGGGTCAAGAGTTCTGGAGGCCTGCTCTTTCCCTATGGATTCAGATTATTTTAATAGTATGTAGTGGAGAGAGAGTGGGAGACTGAATGCCTGGGGTCTTCAGGAAGCAGTGGGTGGAGGAATAAGACATGAACTCCAGTGCCAAAGTCTTTGCCTCATCAAATGAAAACCAGTCTATCTTCTGTATCAGTATTTTGACTGTAACGTAAGTGAGCGAATTCAGCGCATTGAAATATCTGTCTGTCCATCTGAGAATGTGTTCACAGCCCTTCTGACAACTTTACCATAGAAACCACAGTAATGTTTTCTGTAGGAGTCATTCTGTTTGGACCAAGGCATGTCGTCACATGGGGAAGAAGTCACAAGAGCTTTGCATGTACCAGTATGATTTGAGTCAAAAACAATTACTTAAAGTTTACTTAAAGCACAAATAATTAAATACACACCGCTAGTCACAAGTTTGAAATGATTAAAACATTTTAAAGCTTACCAATGCTGTATTAGTTGTGACATTTTTTAATATATATATATTTTTTTTCTATGTGAATATATTTTAAAATATAATTTATTCCTGTGATGACAAAGCTGAATTTTCAGCATCATTACTCCAGTCTTCATTGTCACATGATCTTTCAGAAACCATGCTAATATGCTGATTTTTAAAATTATTATCAAATATCAGCAATGATTTTTAGGATTATCAGTGTTGAAAATAATTTGTTGCTTATATTTTTGTGGTAACAGTGATATTTCAAAGTAATTTGAAGTTCAATAAAAAGAATGTATCTATTTGAAATAGAAATCTTTTGTAACATTATAAATGTCTTTATTGTCATGTTTGATCACTTGAATGATAAATAAAAATTGTTCTTTGAATCGGAATAAATTACATTTTAAAATATATTTTTTAATCAAATTAATGCAGCCTTGCCGAGCATTAAAAATATATTTCAAAAACCTTAAAACATCTTATTTCAAACGTTATGCCTTTATTCCTATAAAGTATGCCTTTGATTAGTTCACGGATTCCAAATTCTAAAAGAATGGTTGAAGACTGTTTCTGCTGTTTCATGGATTGTTTTGTGCTTCGTACTTATTTTATTGCATAAAGCTGTTCAGTGGTGGTTTCCATTGGACTTGACTTGTGACAAAAGGTCAGTGTGTGGTGTTCAATGAACTTCATCTGTTTTTCCTGAGCAATATGTTGAAAATAGCTTTTTTTAGTCAACGCTTTAAGGTTTGTGTCTGTGTAGAATTTGACCTTTCAAAAATAAACCCACCTGTAGTGTTAACAGGGACAATTAGCCCCGACCTCCCCTATATAGTGAGCAAAAACAGGACTGTCGATGTTCAGACAGTTAATGTGCATGTTTTGTCTTCCTGCTCACGCAGTGTTCACCTGACATGACCATACGTGTCTGACATAGATTTTTTGCTATGATATTGTGATTCATGGCAGTCTGTGAGATGTTTCTGAGTCAGGATGTGGGTGTGAACGAGAACCAACAATCTCATTCCCATGTTCAGCATGACAGCATCCACAACCTTACTGTAACAGATTTGCAACATGGAAAATACCTTTTATATTTTACTAATGAGTTTTATATTCTCAGGGTGACTCTTACAATAGGTTGACCACAGAAATCATTCTATAATAACTGAATATGCATAAATTAATAAACAGCATGTATGAATGTCAAAAATATTTTTTTTACAAAATATATTATAAATTATATTGAATTAATTCATAAATAAATAATATATTTGTATAATAATTTATACAGAATAATTTACAATAATACATACATTTATACTATAATATACAATTATTTATATATCATTAAGTAGAGTTATTAATCTTTTGAATTAGTTTTTATTTTAATGTTTCAGTTTCCTCTTTAATTTGTATTTAATTTTTAGTTTATTTAGTTTTAGTTGTTGTACTTAAACTAAAAAAGATACATTTTTCTATTTGAACTCAAATAATTGTATGTTTTATTATATTTTATATGTAATTTATATTATTATAAAATGTATTTAGATTTGATTAATAATAATATACATTTATTATTACAATATATCATTATTTATTTCACATTAAAGTAATGAGAATGAGGTCTTTTACTATTATGGTAGGGGTAATTTGTTGGGAATATATGCTTAAATCTCATTAAAAACAATAATGGCTGTTCAGTAGGCACATATTGTCATGAATCTGGTTACCACTCACTCTACTGCACATCACCCATGGACTACATCTCCCATCATGCACTGCACTCACACATTCCCGTCCACCATTACACCAATCACACAGCTGTCACCATTCACTCATCAACCCTAATTGCCTCACCACACCTGCACCTCATTCACTCACTCACATAAAAGCAGCACACAAACACTCACTCACTGCGAAGTCTTGTTTTGCCCTGGCTACATTTCTGAGCGTTCTTCCCCTTATCTGTTATCTCTGTGTGTGACCCCGGACTGCCTGACCTTGGACTTCTGAACCTGTACCTGTGACCTCGACCCCTGCCTGGTATTGTTTACGTCTCTGCTCTGCCTCCGATATTCCTGTTATGCCCTCTGACCATTGCCTGTGTGATTCTGCCTCTGTCCAATAAATAAATATATTACTGCACTTGGATCCCCTGCCTTTGACCAGTCTTTACAGAAGACTTCGCCACCTCAGATCCAGCAGCATCATCTCACCTACCCAGCTCAACTATGGACAGCATAAGCCTACTCCTACATCTTCGCCAGGGAGGCCTGACTATGGAAGAGTATGTTCACCAGTTTTGTGAGCTGTCTTACCAGGTACCGTTGTACGACGAGTATCTGTTCAAGGACTTGTTTTATTTCGGACTCACTAGTCAGGTCAAGGCCAGGTTTAACAAATCTTTGTTTTCTGGAGGAGTGTATCATGGGAGTTTGAGGGGCCTTTTGAACTATGCTTTATCGTGTGCTGGCTCTTCCTTCACTGTGGGTGTTCTAGAGCCCGCTCCGTCCCAGGAGCTCGCAGAGCCCGCTCCGATCCAGGAGCTCACAGAGTCCGCTCCAGAGGCCGCTCCGTCCCAGGAGCTCGCAGAGTCCGCTCCAGAGGCCGCTCCGTCCCAGGAGCTCGCAGAGTCCGCTCCAGAGGCCGCTCCGTCCCAGGAGCTCGCAGAGTCCGCTCCAGAGGCCGCTCCGTCCCAGGAGCTCGCAGAGTCCGCTCCAGAGGCCGCTCCGTCCCAGGAGCTCGCAGAGTCCGCTCCAGAGGCCGCTCCGTCCCAGGAGCTCGCAGAGGCCGCTCCAGAGGCCGCTCCGTCCCAGGAGCTCGCAGAGGCCGCTCCAGAGGCCGCTCCGTCCCAGGAGCTCGCAGAGTCCGCTCCAGAGGCCGCTCCGTCCCAGGAGCTCGCAGAGTCCGCTCCAGAGGCCGCTCCGTCCCAGGAGCTCGCAGAGTCCGCTCCAGAGGCCGCTCCGTCCCAGGAGCTCGCAGAGTCCGCTCCAGAGGCCGCTCCGTCCCAGGAGCTCGCAGAGTCCGCTCCAGAGGCCGCTCCGTCCCAGGAGCTCGCAGAGTCCGCTCCAGAGGCCGCTCCGTCCCAGGAGCTCGCAGAGTCCGCTCCAGAGGCCGCTCCGTCCCAGGAGCTCGCAGAGTCCGCTCCAGAGGCCGCTCCGTCCCAGGAGCTCGCAGAGTCCGCTCCAGAGGCCGCTCCGTCCCAGGAGCTCGCAGAGTCCGCTCCAGAGGCCGCTCCGTCCCAGGAGCTCGCAGAGTCCGCTCCAGAGGCCGCTCCGTCCCAGGAGCTCGCAGAGTCCGCTCCAGAGGCCGCTCCGTCCCAGGAGCTCGCAGAGTCCGCTCCAGAGGCCGCTCCGTCCCAGGAGCTCGCAGAGTCCGCTCCAGAGGCCGCTCCGTCCCAGGAGCTCGCAGAGTTTGCTCCAGAGGCCGCTCCGATCCAGGAGCTCACAGAGTCCGGCACTCCGGGTCCCCTCCTGGTTCCGTCCGTTTCCCCAGAGCCCCTGCTGGCCCTTTCCGGCTCTTCTTCGTCTCCGCTGGTCCCGCCCAGCTTGCCTTCGCCGCTGGTCCCGCCCAGCTCTCCTTCGTCTCCGCTGGTCCCGCCCAGCTCTCCTTCGTCTCCGCTGGTCCCGCCCAGCTCTCCTTCGTCTCCGCTGGTCCCGCTCAGCTCTCCTTCGTCTCCGCTGGTCCCGCCCAGCTCTCCTTCGTCTCCGCTGGTCCCGCCCAGCTCTCCTCCGTCTCCGCTGGTCCCGCCCAGCTCTCCTTCGTCTCCGCTGGTCCCACCCAGCTCAACAATGCCTCCGCTGGTTCCGTCCAGTTCTACCGAGCGCCCAAGAGAGTCAGAGCCACCTGAGTGCCCAAGAGAGTCAGAGCCGCCCGAGCGCCACCGAGATTTAGCGCTTCCAGAGTGCCCCCTCGAGGTAGTGGAGTTCACCAAGAACTTTCATGGAGGGAGCTCCCCTCCATTGCTCACGGAGACCCCGGACCCGCCATGGCCCATGAGGTCCCCTGATCCATCATGGCTGCCCGAGTCCCCGGATCTACCATGGCCGCTTAAACTCCCTGCCTCGGTTCCTGAAACCAAATGTGCTCTCTCTGCCTCTTGTGTCTCCGTTTCCTCTAGGTCCCAGTCTCGGCCAGGGATCTCTGCTCCGCCCTGGAGGGCGCCTGTCTCGTCTGCTCCGCCCTGGTGGGCGTCTGTCTCGTCTGCTCCGCCCTGGTGGGCGTCTGTCTCGTCTGTTCCTCCCTGGAGGGCGCCTGTCACGTCTGCTCCGCCCTGGTGGGCGTCTGTCTCGTCTGCTCCGCCCTGGAGGGCGCCTGTCATGTCTGCTCCGCCCTGGTGGGCGTCTGTCTCGTCTGCTCCGCCCTGGTGGGCGTCTGTCTCGTCTGCTCCGCCCTGGAGGGCGCCTGTCATGTCTGCTCCGCCCTGGTGGGCGTCTGTCTCGTCTGCTCCGCCCTGGTGGGCGTCTGTCTCGTCTGCTCCGCCCTGGTGGGCGCCTGATCTGCCAGAGTCACTCCACGTCTCCGTCGACCTGCCAGAGTCACTCCACGTCTCCGTCGACCTGCCAGAGTCACTCCACGTCTCCGTCGACCTGCCAGAGTCACTCCACGTCTCCGTCGACCTGCCAGAGTCACTCCACGTCTCCGTCGACCTGCCAGAGTCACTCCACGTCTCCGTCGACCTGCCAGAGTCACTCCACGTCTCCGTCGACCTGCCAGAGTCACTCCACGTCTCCGTCGACCTGCCAGAGTCACTCCACGTCTCCGTCGACCTGCCAGAGTCACTCCACGTCTCCGTCGACCTGCCAGAGTCACTCCACGTCTCCGTCGACCTGCCAGAGTCACTCCACGTCTCCGTCGACCTGCCAGAGTCACCCCACGTCTCCGTCGACCTGCCAGAGTCACCCCACGTCTCCGTCGACCTGCCAGAGTCACCCCACGTCTCCGTCGACCTGCCAGAGTCACCCCACGTCTCCGTCGACCTGCCAGAGTCACCCCACGTCTCCGTCGACCTGCCAGAGTCACCCCACGTCTCCGTCGACCTGCCAGAGTCACCCCACGTCTCCGCCGACCTGCCAGAGTCACCCCACGTCTCCGCCGACCTGCCAGAGTCACCCCACGTCTCCGCCGACCTGCCAGAGTCACCCCACGTCTCCGCCGACCTGCCAGAGTCACCCCACGTCTCCGCCGACCTGCCAGAGTCACCCACGTCTCCGCCGACCTGCCAGAGTCACCCCACGTCTCCGCCGACCTGCCAGAGTCACCTCACGTCTCCGCCGACCTGCCAGAGTCACCTCACGTCTCCGCCGACCTGCCAGAGTCACCTCACGTCTCCGCCGACCTGCCAGAGTCACCTCACGTCTCCGCCGACCTGCCAGAGTCACCTCACGTCTCCGCCGACCTGCCAGAGTCACCTCACGTCTCCGCCGACCTGCCAGAGTCACCTCACGTCTCCGCCGACCTGCCAGAGTCACCTCACGTCTCCGCCGACCTGCCAGAGTCACCTCACGTCTCCGCCGACCTGCCAGAGTCACCTCACGTCTCCGCCGACCTGCCAGAGTCACCTCACGTCTCTGCTGTCTCCTCCGCCCCGCCCTGGTGGGCTCCTGCCTCATTGGCCCCACATGGACCTGGCCCTCCATTCCCTCCCCCGGTTCCACCTCCGCTCCACCACCCTCCTGGAGTATGCTTTGTGTAAGCGTCTGGAAGCCGCTCTTTGGGGGGGGGGCTCTGTCATGAATCTGGTTACCACTCACTCTACTGCACATCACCCATGGACTACATCTCCCATCATGCACTGCACTCACACATTCCCGTCCACCATTACACCAATCACACAGCTGTCACCATTCACTCATCAACCCTAATTGCCTCACCACACCTGCACCTCATTCACTCACTCACATAAAAGCAGCACACAAACACTCACTCACTGCGAAGTCTTGTTTTGCCCTGGCTACATTTCTGAGCGTTCTTCCCCGTATCTGTTATCTCTGTGTGTGACCCCGGACTGCCTGACCTTGGACTTCTGAACCTGTGCCTGTGACCTCGACCCCTGCCTGGTATTGTTTACGTCTCTGCTCTGCCTCCGATATTCCTGTTATGCCCTCTGACCATTGCCTGTGTGATTCTGCCTCTGTCCAATAAATAAATATATTACTGCACTTGGATCCCCTGCCTTTGACCAGTCTTTACACATATATTGATGTCTCCTTTTGATTTGTGACTTGAAATGCTTCCTTATGTCATGAATTTCACCTGAATGTATATATGTACATATATTTGGCTCTACGTAAAGGTTACCTCTGAGGGAATGAACAATGAGGGAGTTATGTGGCTCTTTAATGGTAATGAACACCAGTGTGACCATATAAGGACGGGTTCCTCTTCCCCTGGCCTGGAAGCACAAGAATGGGGGTCAATAGAAATGAATATCAGCCATCTTGTTCGCTCTCTCTCCCTGTCATGGATCATGCTCTGCTGAACATATACAATTATAGAGGGGAGGAATGTGGAGCGAATAATGAGCTGAGACTTTGTACATGGCAGCTTTTCTAATAAACAGGGCTATTAAAAAGCTATGGTACGATCAAAAATAACATTGTTTCAGTTAGTATTTAATCTTATGTTTTTTCAAACCCATTTTATGTTATTTTTCCATGAAGCAGAAAATGAGAATTGTTGAAGAATCTTTGCGCAGCTCTTTGCTACATTGTGACTGATCATAATGACCATGTCCATTAAAATTAACACCATGAAAATATTCAATACTAGTCATTATTCACTGTTGAATCTGTTTTATTTACATACATTTTTACAGTGTAAAGGTTTGTTTTGGAATCAGACATGAATTCTTAGCTCTATTAAAGAACTTTAAAAAAAACTTAAATATGAATATACATGAAATATGAAAACTCAATGAATGCTAAAGTTATATTTTAGTATCACTTTTATAGTTTCTGTTAACATTTTGAACAAAATGTAGTTTTTTAAAGTTTCTGTTTCCACTGAAATTTGAGATAATTCCACTTTAATTTGAGATAATAACTCATTTTTATTGTTTTTTTTAAAGTTTAAAAAAAAGTATATTTTTATGAACATTATTTACATAAATGCATCATGTCAAACTAAACAAAAATGAGGAATGTTGACTTGCCAACTAGCTCAAATAAAATAAATAGTTGAATTACTATCAAATTATTCAACAATTGAAATAAAAAATTAAATGACAAAAAATACAAAAGTATATATATAAAAAACTTAAAAAATGAAAATTTAAAATGATACCTCATTCAAATATTTTAAAAATACTGTAATAAGTAAATAAATATTATTAAAATAACATTGTAGCTGCATTGATATTTAGATACAGTTAGAAATTTGGTAGAATTCAGAGAGGTTTTAAAAATGTTCAATATTTAAATATATTTGATTTGATTTGATTTGATGAAGTTCACATGTTTTATGGTTTTAGTTTTATAATAACCCTGACACGCCTGCACACACACAGGACGGGACACCCAGATGAGTTCCAGCATGTCTCCTGTTGCTCCTGCTGGAGGAATTAACATGCAGAGCAGCACAAAACTCAGCGGGACTCACAAACACACTTGAAAGGAGCCGAGAGAATGACGTGGGGAGCCGAAGAGAGTCCTGGAGAGAAAGAGCGAGGCAGGAGAGGCCGCAGACGGGTGAGGGGGAGTACAGAGGGAGGGGCTTCAGTGGAAAGAAAAAAGGGAAGGTGACGGAGAAGAATTCATTAGACTGAGAGAAAATAAACCAGAAGTCTGCTGGAGAGAAGATCTCATTCAAGACGTGAGCAGAAACCATTCAGACTGCTGTCAAACAGGTACGCTGAGCTTTTTTACTACAGTTTTACTGAGGCTACAAGTTGCCATGGTGATCAGTATAATAGGAACTGTAATATTGGACTCATATAATAGCGTGGTATTTTACGATGAGAACCAACTACAGCAGCTACTGCAGATATTGTGACTATAACTTTGATCAAACTTGAAATATCGAATCATTGTAAATAGCCTAAATATTTTCGAAGTAATCAGTGTACATTTAAACCTTTTAGATTATTTTATGTAATTAATTGTACATAGTTTTAATATAAGTTTAGTTTTTAGTCAAATTTGCCAATGTCATTGGGTAGTAAAAGTGTTTTGAAATATTTTTAATTAGTTTTTATTTTTGTATTTTCCTTTTCATTTTAATTTACATATTAACTATATGAAAATATATATAATGTTTTTATTCAGTGTTATTTTATTACTGTTAGTTGAAGTTTTTAGTTGTTGTTTTTTTTCATTTTCTGATTTGGAAATGGTTTAAATCTGAACATGAAATGACGTTCGTTGCAGAGTTATTATCGTTAACTAAAACCACAATCATTAAAAATATTACTTTAAATAAAATAAGTGTTACCTGAAATTAAATTCAATGTAATATTTAAAAATATATATTTCAGTTACCTGCCAAAGCAACATTTCCCATTTTTATTTGATTTAACTTGATGTACTAAAAATAACTCAAACTAAAACAAAATAAAAAAATGTATAAATATTTTATCGACATATAAAAAACAAACAAATACTGATAAATCTAATAAACAAATACAACAAATCAAAACAATTACTAAAACTTTAACTAAAATACTTAAAAATAACAAAAATAAAATAAAATACAATTGTATTTCTTTATATTTGTGTTTTTCTTTAAAATCATCCTTAAAAATGTAAACCTTTGTGAAATGTTCTATCAAAGTCAAAGAGAAAATAGTTTCTACTCTTTTTTGTGTTAAGCTAAATGAAATTAAGAAATGCTGTTTTGGCAAGTAGAGGAAATAAACTAAAATGTATATCCAGGTCTTGTTTCATTTTTGTATTATTTTAACATTTTATATGTGAGGTAATATTTATTTTAAGTCACATAAATGTGTTTTTTTATGGTTTTAGTTATCCCTGGCAATAAGTATAACACTATTTTTGCCCATGCATTATTGTCAGGGCGATGTTAAGATGTTATGAGCTGTTTTTCGCGTGTTGTTATGTCATTGCTAGAGTAGCTTAGTCATCAGAGTCAGTCATCAAGTCTCTATGAAGTATATCTTCTGGTTTAAACATGGCCTGCATGGGTTCTTCCTCCAGTGTCAGTGTATTTTTGGGTGTCTTTCGGCTGTTTTGTTACACCAGGTAGAAATTGTTAGTCTGATCACTTAGCATCAGCAGCAGTGACTTTTTGGTTGTTGTTGATCCAAGTGTGTATCTTTATTGGATGTGCATTTTCAACAAGCTGGCATCAATCAGGGACCAGGACTTCTCTTTCGCTTTCTGGCTTTAGTGAGGTTCCCACGGTAACTGTCTGGCGCTGCCTTGAGCTTCATTCCACTGCGACGTGTGTGAGCAGATCCCAGAGTGTGTCCTGTGTTAAAAATACATCCTCATGTTGAGTTTGACTAGAATTATCTCCAGAAGGATCATGCTTTTGTTTGTTTGTTCATACGCAGAGAGAGAGACTGTGGAAAGACGGATGGAAACAGTTTAAGAACATGAAATGATGTTCATCACAGGGTTATTTATTATCATTAACCAAACTATAAAAAACTGTTATTTATTTCAAATAAGTGTTCACTGATATATATCAATATATATATCAATATATATATATATATATAGATTTAAGTTACTTGCCAAAGCAACATTTCTCATTTTCATTTGGTTTAACTTGACATACTAAAATAATTCAAACTAAAACTGAAATAGAAATTAATAAATACTCTATAGATATATTTAAAAATACTAATAAAACTAATAAAAGAATGTTTAAGAAAATGACTAAAGCTTTAACCAAACTAAAGTAAAAACTTATTCAAGATAATAACAAAAAATCATAATAGTATCTCAATGAAAAAAATACCCTGATAAAATAACATTTTATTTCTGTATTTTGGGTATTTCGTTAAAAAATATCCTTTAAAATGTCACCTTTAAAAAATACAAATAAAAAGATATCAGATCAGTTTTCTGAGAATATATCTACAATTAAGTGACTATAAAATCACTTTCTTTATTCAAAGAAATATATCATTCGTTATTTTTATTTTGTCGGCATTTATATTTATCAGAATTTTTATTTTCAGACTATTATAATTTTGTGTTATTATCTCAAATAAGTTCTTATTTTAGTTGAGTTAAATGTTTATAGTAAAATACACTTTATTCAAGTTCAGTTGAAATATTCAAATTGAATTATTTTTTTTCTTTGTGAAGAAGAATATGACGATTGGTACGGGGCTGAAAATCATTTCATTTTTTATATAGATTTGTATTTATTGCAATAACACACAATAATGAACTGTTCAGAAAAGCAGGAGTTTGTATTAAGCACTTAACAGGGTCAAACTTTATCTAATGTTCTTTAAATTGTTTAAATTAACTTTAACTGTGACTTTATTTGTTTCAGGATCAAGATGTTGCTGATGTCACAGGTCATGTCCTTCCTCCTCCTCCTCCTCCTCTGTGTGATGGAGCTCGTCTGTGCCACATCTGTCAGTCCTTCTCTGCATCAGCCTCCTCGCACACGTGTTCGTATTATTGAAGTCGAGGACGACTACGATGAAGAAAGCTCAAAGACGACACACGCGCCCCAGTCGCCAGGGGTCACGACTTCTCCTGTAATCCACCGACCTTGTGATTATGACCCCTGTGCGGTTCAAACAACCCCTTGTGACAAGATTTCAGCCGAGACGGGTTGCCTCTGTCCTGGGCTGACGGGGCCGGAGGAGAGACCCGCGGCTCCGGAGCTCCGGGAGGTGAAGCTGGACGGATCTGGAGAAGTGTTAGTGCATTGGTGCGCTCCTCGCTCCACCGTCACCCATTATGAGGTCACACTGAAAGATGGAAACAAGCAGCTGGTTTTCGGAGAATATTTAAGAAACGGTGCCGTTCCCGGGCTGAAAGTCGGGGAGACGGTGTGTGTGGCGGCCGGGAATGAAGCGGGACTCAGCGAGAAGTCGTGTGCACGATATGAGCCGCCGCAACCCGACCAGGCGGCTCTGAGCGCAGGGATCATCGCGGGGAGCGTCGGGTTCCTGCTGCTGCTCTCGGCACTCGCCGTTGTGCTGTGGAGACGAAGGACGTGTCGGAAAGGCAGCATGGGAGACACAGAGGGCCTCGGAAATCCTTCATACACCAATGATGGAGCGCTGTGATGAGGATACGAGAATGAAACAAGCTGCAAAGAGACTGAGTTTTGTAAAAGTGCACTGTTGGTCAAAAGACTAGAATAATTATTAATTAATTAATTAATTGTGTTTTTTTAAGTCCCTTCTGCTTAGCAGTGCTGAATTTATTTGATTAAAAATATAGTAATAATTGTGAAACTTTATTGCAATTTTAAATATTTATTTCCTATTTGAATAAATGTTAAAATATAATTTATTCCTGTGAGTCAAAGCTGAATTTTCTGCATTATTACTCGTCTTCACTGTCACATGATCCTTCAGAAATAATTCTAATATGCTGATTTGATGCTCAAGAAACATTTTTTTACCATTATGATTATTCAAAACAGTTGTGCTGCTTCATGTTTGTGCGGAAACCAATATACATGTTATTTTTTATGATTCTTTAATAAATATAAAGTAAAAAGAAAACAGCATTTATTTGAAACATATAACTGAATTATTCCAAACTTTTGGCCTGTAGTGTATATAGTGCACCTGACTTAAAATAATGCTCTCTGTTATAGGTTCACTACTAAACTGCTGTGATTGTTTTGTAATTATTTTTATTGCGAGATTGTAAGTGATTTGAATGTTCGACATGGAATTAAATCTCTTTACTTTCATAATTCAGATTATTGCTCTTAATGTGAGCTATTCATCAGTGCACATTTGTCCGAGAAAAATAATATTTGCATTTGCAAATCTCTCATCAAAAAAATAATCGCTTCACTTCTGAAATGACTTTCCAAAAAGCTTTTTCAAAAGTGAATGCATTCAAATACAAAACACTTATCACATCAGTTTCTGAAGGACAAATTAAGTAAAGTATTTAATAGTATTTTTTTCAATAACTAAATATAATTTTCACTCAAATACATCTCATTATGGAAGTAAAATGTGTTTTGATTGTGATTTTTTTGCTGACTTTAAAACTACTAATGGTTCTATAGCACTTAGTAAGCCTGGAGCTTCATTAAATGTTTAACTATTTTAAAGATTATTGATAATGTTTTTAACAATAAATATATGTCAGTTGCTTTTACTTGACTGAGTTTGTTTTTTCTTCATACATGCATAAATGCATGCTTATTTATAAAAGTGTCTGTTACTCAGATTGAAGAAGTGGTTGCTCTTGCAGTGGTTGTTTTACGGGTAAACTGATTCTTTGGTAACATGGAAGGAAGATGAAGTTGCATTATTGAGCAACAATGAATCAAGCGCTCGTAACAGATTCAGAGACAGTTATTTTCCATCCAGCTTTGTCAATCATTCCTTCCTGTTACTATCCACTAATCTCAGTTTATTGCTATTATATGAGTGATACTTGCCTCCAGCACAGACACAGAGCGTTGTTTTCTTGGCAAAAGGAGTGTCATATGATAAACTCCGAAGTCATATGATAAATAATGCATCATGAAATAACTCAATATGAAATTTAAACTCTTTCACTGTTAATAGTTCCTGTGGCTCAGTGGTAGAGCATTGCGTTAGCAGCGCAAAGGTTGTGGGTTCGATTCCCAGGGAACACACATACTGACAAAAAAAATGTATAGCCTGAATGCAATGTAAGTCGCTTTGGATAAAAACATCTGCTAAATGCATAAATGTAATACTATGGGTAAAAACGTCTTGTAAAATGTGCTCACTGATACTTTTGTAAAGATCAAGAGTCAAGACCGTCAATATGGTCATTTCAGCCCAAGACCTGGTTGCACTGGATATATCCGGGCCATGACTAACTTGACTTGAATGAGACATCTAAAGCAACGAATTGCTATAATTAGTCTGTATGGTGCAGTTACTTACGTTTTGTAATAAACACTAATGAAATTCCTCTGTTGTGTTAATTATGACTAAGTAAATTCCTCTTTTTGTCCTCTGAATATAGCCTAAGTCGTATGCTTTGGATAAATAAATTCAGGGCCGCTTCTGGCCGAATGGGTGCCCTAAGCAGGATTGTATTGAGCAAGAGACTTTTCGTCATTCAAGTTACATGATTTGACTGATTTTTATGTAGAAAGGGCGGAAGCACCGAATTACAATAAATTATCATTCATGTTTTCATAGCCGCTGGCCAAATTCAAAACGAAACTAAAATATTTGAGAGCAAGGGGTGTTTTGGGGGCCCTACGCAAACTGCGTACTCTGCGGGAGCGGCGGTTCTGAATATATTAAACTGTAATAATTTCAGGAGACATAGTTGCCCTCTGCACACAGAAACAAAGTATTCATATTGAAGTTTAACTGGATCACAGGTCAAAAGGAGGTTCATTAAATAAATAAAATAAAATAAATAAATAAAAACCATGGGACCAGGAGCGAATGTTATACAATGTTTACTCCCACTGTCGCCTTTGACTCGCTCAGATGGGGCTTGAAAGATGACTAATATTCAGAAAATATTATCAATTTGACTGCACCGGATGAGAAGATCAAAACTCGTGTTAAAAAAACTTCATAGACTGAATTGAATGATACAATTGTCTTCCGTAGAGCTATTTTTGAAGCCATTTCATAAATGATTACCTTTTTAACACGTACACTGAATCTAAATTGTGCTGAATAATGACATTATTGCCCTCTGCTTTATATAATTAATTTAATAATTGATGTTGATTAATTTAAATGAAATTAACTTATATTTATTATGTAATAAAATGATATATTAAATATTTATAAAATTACAAAAACTTACTAAAAATGTATATATATATACGATTAACTTATCCCAGATAGTTGGCAAGGCAATATTTATATTTTTTAAGTTACTAACATAATTGAAACTAATACTAACATATAATAAATACTACATAGACTATACTATATAGACATTTAGTTCTAATATGACATTTTTACAACTTTACAGCTGAAATTGGAGTTGTTTGAAAATTGTTGAATTGTTGAATAGTGTTTCAAATCTGTATTGCACAAAACGCGATTTAAATGTGGAAAATGTCAATGAACCAAACTAGTAAATTGGCATAGAACACGGTCATGTTTACCTGTTGATATTTATATTTGTCCAGCATTTAACGAAATGTGCACAGATGTAACAATAAAGCACAAATGTCTCCTTTAAAAATATCAGGTCAGATCTCTCAAGCTCTGTTTTTTTCTAAACCTGTACTATCAAATATATATGTAATTTTGGATAAAAAGCCATTTTTCGGGTGCTTCGTTTTATTTTATTTTATTTTATTATGACCTTTATTTTGAAGAGCTGTCAGTGACGCCTCTACCGGTCTCTGGATTCACCGGCCCGTGATGATCACCGTTATTCAGACCCTCCGTTCAGCTGTGGGCAGGTCGATGGAGACCCACAACTGGTGACAGCGTCGTATATTTTTATACTCTCGAAGCACTCGGATAGAGATGTCCTCACAGGGTTACGCGAATCCCAACTCGCCCGTGAATAAATACAGCATGAATTCCACTCAAAACGGAGGCGGAGCGGCGGCGCCGTGTCAGAACGGTACGGGATTAAAGCGAAACCATCTGAGCTAACACGCTAAAGCTAACGCCGATATCACATCCAAATGCAAAGACAACTGGCTAAGTGTTGAGCTAAAATGCTAATGGCTAAAATTAGTTGCTAATTGCTAAAATCCTAGTCAATTTCACTGTAAAAAGCTAAGGTGGGTTAGCTACGTTAGCAAAAGGCCTAAGCCTTAGCTAATCACCTGTCATCTGCGTCTTTGGGTGGGGACTTTGACCGGGACAGATCACAGTATTACTGGAAAATGTCTCCGTACTTGTCATTAAAATCATATAGCTGTTATGTGTGTTTTACTGAGGATTAAAGTCCTGTCACTAGCCCGATAGCGGCTAGTTTAGTCTAGGTAAGTTAACGTTAGCTCAGTTGTTATTTTCTCGTTTTAAAGGTCCGAGTTAGTATCTGTTAAAACTAATTTACCTGGATATGTCACCGTTGTGATTGTATGTCTCATTATATTAGTTGGAAGTCGAGTTGGCATAATTGCGCAGATTTCAGCATAATGTAGTAACGTAAATATTTATAGAATTTTGCCAAATAGCCAACATTTATTGTTTAATTTCTTAAAACATGTTATAATGTACTTTTACACATCTTTTTTTGAGATTATGCGAATGTGAGCTCTACTTTATATTAGGTGAATATAATTTGACAATGTTGCCGTTAAACTGCATAAAATAAATAGGTTTTTGGTATTTTCTAATGTACGTTACATTTACGCGTTCAGTGTTAAAAGCCCTGAACATTTATTTAATATGGAGTGACGTTGTCAAAAACCCAGGAAAAAAATCTGTGTAAAAAGTCTTAATTATTAAAATTGTATTATTTAAAGTACCATGAATTACCATGCAGTGTTTATATTGTATTTTGTCATATTAAAGTACATTATATTGTTTTGATTATATATATATTTATTTAAATACATTTTTATATTTTTATTATTATTATTATTATTAATAATACAAATATCTCTGTTATCTTTAGTTTGAACTATTTCAGTAGCGTTTATTTTATTTACAGTAACCAAAACAAATTTTTTAGTTACCTATACTAACCCTGCTACCATGTAAATATGGTTTATAAATATATATACATAATAAATGATTATGACAATCATTCAATATTGGGGTGTTTCCATCACTTATTTGTAAAGGAAATGGAAATTGATGCAAGTTTCACCTGTCGTTGGTTCTGACAGGCCAATTTGTATAAAACGTGATTTTTCTAATGATTATATGCGTCTCATTTCCATCACATTTGCATGTTGAAAGCGCAAATCAAATTCATGTTGTTTTTGCCAGGTCCAGGACAGACGTACCCTGCTATGAATCCTGCATCCAGCTACTATAGTCCTGCGCCACCTGCTGCTTACCCCACCGTGGCGGGACACAGCGCTCCTCCCGCCGGCAAAAGCCCTGTTTCGAGCACAGGCTATAGTGGGAATTTCTACCAGAACAGCTCAGGGCCGTCACCATATCCAGCACCAGGAGCACATCAGTACTCAAACGCCCCGGTACAGTCATTCCAGCAGACTGCGCCATACGCTATGCCTGCTGGATATTACGGACAGGCTTATAGTCACCCTTCACAGGGGCGAACTCAAGCCCAACCTCAGCAGCTGCAGCCCAGCCTGGCGCCAGCGTCCAGCGGCAGCAACCTCAGCGCCCCGCTGTACCCCATAGTTTCTTACCCATCAACCCCTGGGAGCAGCCAGTACGGCACGCTGAGATCCTCCCAAACCACTGCTGAGCAGCCACCCGTTTCTACAGTAATGCCACCGCCACCTACCCAGAGTTCTTTGCAACAGTATTCTCAAGGGATCGGGGCCACGCCCAGACCAGCTCACCTGGGCTATGGAGCCCCGCCTCTCAGCCAAGCAGCCACTGTCAACGGCCAATCGAATGCAGGTCAGTTTGAATTCATTATGTATCTTCATGCAATAGAATGCAGTCAAACACATGTAACATGCTTGGATCAATTTGATTGATTGTGTATTATCTGATGTATTTCTAGTTCAACAACACTATGACCAAAACCTCCACAATCCCATGAACCATCATTACGCCGCGGGCCCTCCTAACTCACAGGGCCCTGATAAAGAGAAGCCGCCCTCGGGAACCCCAGGCACCTCTGTGCATTCCTCACCACAACACCATCCAGGTACAAACGATTTACTTTCACACATGAACCAACAATCATTTCTTCATTTCTTTCAGTAGACTGGTTTCACATTACTTGTGTCTTTTTATTGTTATGCTGATTATGACTTGAACTATTTTGATACATTTATCTGTCCATTATTTACATAATATATATTTTAAATTTTTTCAGCATTTTATTTAAAAAATCATCTTATTACATATCTTGCTACGTCTGCGTTTTAGGGAGGGGATTATTATTTAAAAAAAATTATAAACGAAAAGGTCCAGGTTTGCTGAGCTGCACAATTTGGTCAAAATTGTATGATTATATATATCTCAATGTGAATGATGATGACCATCATGATGATTATTATTACAAAATATAAATTACACTAAATAAACATGTATTTGTTATAATTTTACAATGTAAAAATTAAATCTAGTATTTAATAATAATAATAGTATTTTACAGTGACTGAAATTACAATGCTTTTATTTATGCCTGTCCTATATGTCGTTATGACTATTAAATATTTATAATATTGCATATTTATATCATTTATTATTATTACAAAAACTAAAATAAGAAATATTACTATTGTCAAAATTAATTGTAAAATAAAAATATAAATAATTTAAGAAATTATATAATTTTCTTTTACAGTACAACTGTAAAATTCAGTATTAATAGTGCTAATTACACTACTAATACAGTATTATGGCTCTCTTAATTCATTTTCAAAGATGTTAGAATAATAATAATAGTTGTTTTATATAAATAAACAAAATAAAAAATATTACTATTCTGATTTTTCACTGTAAAATATAAAATATAATAAAAAAAATATATTTTATGGTACAGCTGTAAAATTGCACTAATATTTACTATTTGCACTAACATTTAGCAGATGCTTTTATCCAAAGCGACTTACAGTGCATTCAGGCTATACATTTTTTTTATCAGTACATGTGTTCCCTGGGAATCGAACCCACAACATTTTGCTCTGCTTATGCAATGCTCTACCACTGAGCCACAGGAACACTTGCACTGATATGAAGACTAATATGTATGACTCTCTTAATTTTCAAATGTTAATCTAGCTTTTATTTGGACGTGAAGTTGCAGGGAGCCCTTAAAGCTTCTCTTTTTTTGACAAAAGCCGGTATATAAGTACCTTTTGTTATAAGTTTGGAAAGATGCTTGCCGCACATTTCCTCCCAAATGCATGTTAAAGTTACCCAAACTCAGAGCAGATCTAGAGTTTGACTTAATCACAGCCATGTCACGATTTCATGCAGCCTTGCAAAGTCTTGCCTTGCTTTTTTCATTGTAGTGTTTTTATGGATTAGTTGTTGCAGTTGTCATTATGATTGTTGGTGTGTCGTTCCTGACAGGTCTCGCCTCTTCTAATGATTCTGTAGCTAAACGTGCATTATTTCTTACATGTAAACAGAGAGTCTGTCATATCATTCTGCTTGCTTTTCTCACTCGTTCGTCTCTTTCTTTGCTTTTTTCCGTTCTTCCACCATGTGTCGTTACTTTTCGGGTCATGTTAGTGTCCTTGTGTGATTTGGGTAGAACTCCAGCTCCGTTCTCATCCTCTCTCTCTGTATTGAACCCATCTGTTGTCTCTGATGGTTGCTGTATTTCAGGGCTGCTGTACGGTGACCGTGGGGTGAATAACGCCATTAGCTCAGCCGCGGGCGATCACTCCTCATCCAGTTCTGACCATGAAGAAGAGGATGAGGAGGATGAGGAAGCAGGTCTGCTTTCGCTTTTTCATTCTTCCAGTCACCTCCCTTTCTCACTTCCTTCATCCCTCCATCCCAGATTTCTGTCTTTTTCCATCCCTACACCTCCCATTGAAAATGATTAACGCACACGAATGTACACACGTTCTGCTCCTCAAGATTCATGTCTCATTCTTGCCAGTTATTCATTCACCTGAAGTCTACAAATTCCCATAAACACACACGTTCATACAGTCTGTGATCTTGTTGTGTGTTCATCTTGCTTTTCTGATGACCTTCACTGAGCTACTTCAAGTGTACATAACCATGTTTGAAATGGATTATTAGCATACTGCATCAATATCATTTAAATTAAATAATTATATATAATTATATGACATACATATAAATAGCTCTGAATTGTCATGCAATTCTACAAATACATGAAATAAGGCAGGAAATTCAACAGATGGTGTCCAGTTTAATAAATAAGGTTAATATGCATACTGATACATTCAGTCATATGAGTCAGAAAGGGAGCCATTAAACATCGTTGTTGTTGTCACTTTTAGTTTATTCATAACAGTGGAAATAGATGGTCAAGTTTTGAGTGCACGCTTTTGTACTGTACATTGTCAAATTTCATTGGTTATTCAGTCAAGTCAAGTGTATTTGTGTAGTGCTTTCTTGTGCTTTTCTGAATACACATTTCACTGTTGCTTTACAGGAAATCATGATGTTAATCATGACGTCTGTAAACATTAAGAAGTTGTCCCGACTAGTACGCTATTGCATGTGCGGATCCTGCAGGTGACGCATCGTTTATAGCCTTTTTTCACAGCAGCTGGAATTATTAAATGTATCATTTTGATGGCGGATTGTGATCCAGAAAGGATTGTTTATGAAATTAAATTATATTCCAGTTTTAAATGTGCTTCTGATTACAGATAGCCTGGGATTACACAAGATTTGTATTTGAAAGAAAACCAGTTCGAAGGGAGCATAGTTACATTTTTGGGTTAAAAGAATTTCTAAATATGAAATTCGAATGGCATGACAATTAGATATTAGACTGTACAGAAATTGAAATCTACATGCTAATACACACTATATACTCATAGTCACGCAATGCTGATGTTGTTAATTTGAGAGCAAAGTATAACAATAATAATAATCACCATTGGTAGCACGATTTATGTTAAAGCTTTTTTCCTAATTTGGTCAGAACAAATGTGGCAGACTTGTTACTTGTTCAGATGACAATATCCGATGAAAATTATTATTTGGGTCATATGTTCCAAGACGTAGGCTATAATCTTTGATTGCGAAGTATTGTAAACATCCACAACGGTCCGGTGACTGACACACATACTCCTCAAAACATTGAATTCATCCGCGCTGGAGCCGTGCCGACTCAAATCCCAAAGCACGGAAGATAATTCTGAAAAAAGCTGCAATTCCAGGTTTTCAAACAGAGATGAAACATGTACTGCAGCTTTACATTTTGTAATGGTACAAGTAATCAAATAGTTGAGATTTGCTATTTAGTATAAATCAGCCTACATACTGTATGATTTGGGATAATGTTGAATGTACAGTGTGGTGTGATATCGTTATGTTTTGCAACATAGAATATATCACTTTACATGAGTGTACTGTACATAAGTTGAAGTTGGATATATCATATATATATATATATTAGTGGTGGGCATAGATTAATTTTTTTAATCTAGATTAATTTTGGAATTAATCTAGATTAAAATGGCTCATTTGAATTCTGCCGAAGGCATTCAGAATATGTGTGCTGCCCAAATAATGACTAAAAGTAAGTCTTTGAGAACGGGTTTCTCTGTATGACCAAAAATGACGGAGATGTAAGAGCAAGTGAGCGCACCGGAGCCTGCAGCAAACGCGCTTCCACACAAACACTTCAATAGCGCACATTTCTCTAGGTTAACATCATATTGAGCGGCCATGTAAAGTTGCTACTACATACATATTTCAGATGAAAAGCCATATTTGAGGTTGATGAATGATAGGTGAGCGTTTGGATGTCCTGCCCGATTGTATTACCACATAGACCAGCCGTTAACAATCTGTCCATCACGGACTGCGAGCCTCTAGTTCGAAGACTCGTTCTCGCCCCCTACAGTGCAATTCGGCTAGGTATACATCCGCGCTAAAATATCAGGGTGAAAGTCATCATAGCTTGCGTAGTATAGACCCAGCTCCCAACCCAACTTTGAGAATAGATTAACGGCGATATTTTTTTTATCGCCCGATAAGAGTCTCGCGTTAACGCAGCACGTTAACGCCGATAACGGCCCACCACTAATATATATATATATATATATATATATATATATATGTTTTCAGGAATTCATACTGTCCTGATATGCCCTTTTTACTTGCACATCATGCAAATGCCCTTATGTAAGCACACACCTAAACTTCTTAAACATCATGTCAAACATGCACACTCACTCCCAGCGTTCGGCCCCTGAGGCTCCTGATCTCTTCCCCATCCCCCTGTCTCTCTTTTCTCTACTCGTCCTCAGACCTGAAGTACAGCCATTGTTGATATCAAAAACACTTCTCAAAACAACTAGTTTCAAGAAGGATGAGAAAATGTGTCTCTACTTCCCCCGAACTCCTCATGGCATTCATCTCAGAGTCACATGCCCACTCTCATGCAGACACACACACACACACACTCTTTTCCTGCTAGAGGAAGTATATATTTTTTATTATTGTAAGGCTGAGGCAGCCTGTGGACTAAGGTTGGGTATCGTTTTAATTTTATCAATTCTGATTCTGCTTATCGATTTTGATTCCCAGTCATTGAACAAACATCAACAGTCTTCATAGAGTGGGGACAAATATTATTTGACCCCCTACTGATTTTGTATGTTTGCCTACTGTCAAAAAAATTATCAGTCTATCATTTTAATGGTAGGTTTATTTGAACAGTGAGAGACAGAATACCAACAAATTATTATGAAATTAAAAAAAAAAATGATTTAAGAGCTGTTTGTGTGCAAAATAGAACGGCATGTTTCTGGATAAATTGAGTTGTTTTTTCTTTTTTTTCCAAATGGAAGTTGTGGTTCTCATGATTCTGAAGAAACTAAACAAAATCACATGTAATTTATGATTGAACGATCCAGTGACTCACTCAAGATTGACTTGTTTCATTACTGGATAAATCAGCATTCTTGAACGAATCTCTTGTATGATTTAAAGACAAATACATTTTAAAAGCCCCTTTTTTGAACTACAAACACACATAAATAGTGTTTAAAAACTACAAACATTGTGGTTAAGCGAGACCGACGGACAAGCAGGGAAAAGGGTTTGAGTGATCAATAATCAGGGCCCTATCATACACCCAGCGCAAGTGTTTTTTTTTTGGCAAACATGCCAAATATCATTGTTTTGTCTCCAGTTGATGGGCTGGTAATCTTAGTAACCCTGTTTGCTCCTGCTTCATGCAGAAGTGTGTGAGAGTGTCATGGGTAGATAGTATTTTTAGGTCTTCATTATGAAGTGTGTGTTGGAGTGCTGTGTTTTCTCATGGGGAGTTTGGATGTGTCATGTCGAAGCCTGCTACCGATTCATCACACACTCCAGAGGTTTCATCATCCTCGCTGAGTGAAACCGCTCCTTTCTTGGACTTCTTACGCTTGCTGTGTTATCGTAGGGTTTGACTTGTAGATTGTCTCAGAAGGAAGCTTTGCTTCCTCATGGACTGGTTGTTCGTCTCCCCTGGGGTTAATCAGCAATCAGTGATTAACGGCAGCTGTGATTTAATTTAATATTTTTCTTCATGCACACAAACTCAAATTTCAAGTGTCCCATTAATGTTCTGTGGTGCATGTTTCATTTTCCATCCGTTCTTAAGTTCAGGCTGCTGATCCAGTCAGGTAACAGGTTGAGCACAGGATGACCAGAGCTTGGCCAATCACGGCCCATCTCTCTCTCTCTCTCTCTCTGATCTTGTCTGGTTTCAGTAGTTGGGTTATGGAGGATTAGTGTTAAGTTAAGCTCTGCTGAGGATTATTGTCTTCTCTAAGAGTCCTGATTCAGTAATATCACTGAATGTTAGAAAGCAATATGTTCTGTGTGGATCTGGGTAGGTGTGTGAGGGTTTTTTCTCTGTACGATATGGTTCATGAAATGGAGATTGTTACTGTTTACAAATGCCAATAGTTGGGCGATATTACTTAAAAATGTATTTATATAAAAAAAAAAATATATATATATATATATATATATATATATATATTAGGGGTGTAACGATACATGTATTCGTACCGAACCGTCACGGTACGGACATCTCGGTTCG
The DNA here is from genome assembly GCA_003573665.1 of Oxygymnocypris stewartii. NCBI lineage: Eukaryota > Metazoa > Chordata > Actinopteri > Cypriniformes > Cyprinidae > Oxygymnocypris > Oxygymnocypris stewartii. The sequence continues at coordinate 533,613 of QVTF01021965.1, forward strand.
GTACATTAGGCTTTGCAACAAATACATGCACGAATACCCGCGGTAATACAACGCTGTTTGATAACCGCCAGCAGGATAACAGGCCAAATGCCATGAGTTGCGCACTTGAGAACAAAGCCCACTGTATAGTGACCATGTGTTGCTTCTGAACGCGTCTCTCACTGACAAAGGAGTATACTTTAAAGGCTTGAGCGCTCATCTGTTCGCAAAATTGAGCTTTGTGCTCATGTATCCTACCTCTCTCATTTGGAAAAAATCAAAATATTCCATAATATTTCCATATTTGCGACGTATCTGAATGTAGTACTATTATTCATTGTGTAAATGATAGGCTTTATACTTCAGTCCCGTTCCAACTGTGACACAAAGGCAGGCGCGCTGTTGTTTGATTCACTGTATTTTATTTTGATAACGTAAAAACTGCGCTGTCAAGTTAGCAATGCTGAAAGTCATGTTTTGTGCCTGTGTGTGCACGCAAGATCACTTCAACTGTTTCCTTATACCAGCAGAATCAACTTTAAACACTCCTGTTATTTATTATCTTATTAATAATACTTCACTGTAAAAGGTTTATTTGTGTACACTCACAATGGAAACAAAACATTGTGCTTTTGTAAAATAAAGAAAACAAATAGGATGTTGCTTTCTACCATTTGAGTTTTCTTTCTGTTAACAAATTAAGCATGTCACAAAAATGAACTGAAACTCAGCATAGCATAGCCTGTATAGGCTACGTTATGTGTCACACTGTTTTATCCCCTGATCCCCTGTTTTATCCCGTGATCTGATATGGATTTATTCAGCAGAGAAGATAATTTCTGTCATTTATTATTACCTACATTAGTTAACGTGATATTTTTACTTAAACCTGTTACGGATTTTACAAGTTGGGCTTTTCCTGAACGTCTTGCCAAACTAAAATGTGTTGTTTTACTTTTAAGCTTTTTTTGTTATTCAGATATTTTGTTAACCAAATATTTGTTAACCAAAGAAGGTTACACTTTTTATAAAAAAGTTTAAGTATTACAGTTGTTTTAAAGCTAAAATGCTAAACTATTCTATGTTTGACTCAAATTGAAAGAATAAAGAGTTCAATTTCTATTAAGGTTAAATGGATTTTAAGATGTAGCCTAATTAGCGATTTGAATAATTAAGTTACTTGTTGAGTAACTAAGTTACTTTTCAGACAGAGTAATTAGTAAAGTAATTAAAATACAATATTGATAAAGTAATTAGTAGTAACTAATGAATTACTTTTTGAAAGTTACTTTCCTAACACTGTCACGGCAACCCGTCAAAATAAAAGTTCGGTTTCACTTGAAGACATTGGGCAGAAATGTATTACTATTGTTCAGTAGAACGTACGTAATAGGTTACTACTCCTACTAAAACTAGTAAAACCTTATTTTTAAGGAATAATCATAAAATATGTCTTCAAAGTTTTAATTGTAATACCAAATCCCCTTTATTTTCCAAAAAATAATATTTGTTTAATTTGCATTCATTAAAATATAAATTAAATTAATGTTTTTATGCTGTAACCCCCCCCCCCCCCCCCCCAAAAAAAGCAATAAACCTAGGGGAAACACTGTGCTTATACAGCGGTTGTGAGCCGCCATTCAGTCTGTATTTCACACAGCACGATGAGAAACTGTTTGCTGCTCTGAAACACAGAATATCGTTAAATACTTAGAGAGTTAGTGCTGTTAATTATTTATATATTTTTTACATTTCTTAACATATCAGTCATAACATTAGTGAATAAAAGATATGTTAGTTTTAAGCTATCTTGCCCACCCCCCGGTTGAGAACCACTGAGCTAAAGAGCGATCTACCCGCATTGCTATCGCGATCGACCTACTGGCCACCCCTGTACTAAAATAACTGAAACTAACACTGAAATTCGAAAAGATATATAGACATTTAAAAACAACAAATACTCATAAAACACAGCAAAATTATTACAACTTTGACTAAAATTAACTTAAAAGCAGAAAATATAGACATTTAAAGTCAAAATATTAACAAAAATAAATGTATTTATTTTTATGATACTATTATAACATTGATATATACATTATATTAATCTGAAATGTAAGCCGCCATTACTCAGTCTTCAAATATAAATATTGTTTTTGTATTTTGTAACATTAAAATGTCTTTACTGTCACTTTTGACAACTTAATGCATCACTGTATTCGTTTTGTGATATACAAAATTATTTTCGGACCATGAACTTTTGATCAATGCTGTATATGCATATGATTTCAGGACATAATGTGCCACACAGGAACCTATATTGATTTTGCTGAATCAAACTGTTCAAACAATTTGGTGAATACTTGCAAGGAAGTATGCATTCTTGAGTTTTTGAGTAATTTACTTGCATGCATAAAAATGAGAACAGTCCTAAACCTTACATCCCTCTTGCGTGTGTGCTTGTAAACTCTCACAGGTGGAGACAGCTCTTCTTCAACCACAGGCAGTGCCTCTCCGGTTCCCAACACTTATGAGTCTCTGGAGGGCGGCGGTTACTCGGGTACATGCTCACTGAGACATCTCAATGTCAGATCATCACTTGAATGATTCACTAACGCTTTCTCTTTCTTTATTCAGATCTTGCTGCTCCTCCTGCTGGTGTTCCCACCAAACAAGCTCCACCCTTTGGATACAATTATCCAACCATGCATCCTGCTTACCAACAAAACTCCGCCCCCAAAGCTGACCCCTCCCCCTCTCACGGAGGGTACAACCCACCAGGATACCAGCCGTACTCGCAGGTATTGACACTAGTTTGGGATTCAGAAAGTCTGTCTCATTCAGGAAGAGGTTTGTAAAATGTGTTTGAGGCTGTGTTTGTGTTTTTGTAGCCTTTCCCATCTCTGTCTGAGCTGTCATCAGCGTTAGGAGGCCTCGGTGGGGTTTCTGAACTGGAGACTGAAACTTTGAGACCCGTGAATCTACTCCAGGAGAGAAACATCCTTCCTCCCAAACGCACACCTCCACCTGAACCCAACCTGAGCAACGACCTGCGCAAGGTCAACTGCAGCCCGGAGTAAGAGCTGAGAGATGACACACATGTTTGTCGGAGTTGTGGTTTCACACAACAGGTGCAGGCTGAGAAATATCTTTGTTTGTGTAACAGTTTCTCTTTCTTCTCTTTCTCTTCCAGCACTTTTCGCTGTACTCTCACTAACATTCCCCAGACTCAAGCGCTGTTGAATAAAGCTCGTCTGCCTCTTGGATTACTGCTGCATCCCTTCAGAGATTTAACGGTAGGAGCAAAAATCACAAATCAAACTCAAATCATGGCCTGGTTGATGCGCTGTGTTGAAGTTAATAGATGTACACTAACATTGACAGGAGGTAGGAGACTTTGTTTCGTCAGTAGAACACAAACAAAGATTTTTAACTCAAACCGTTGCAGCCTGTCAGTCATATAATGGCAGTCAAAAAAAACACAGACAAAACCAAATTAAACCCTGCGGCTCGTGACGATACATTGTGGTGTAAAGACACGAAACGATCGGTCTGTGCAAGAAACTGAAACAGTATTTGTATCGTTTTTTACGGTCCAACTGTCCGGAGCTCGTTCACACAACAGCCGGGCGTGTGATGCGTCTTCTTCTTGCTTTACGGTGGATCAAAGACTTATAAGTGCATTACCGCCACCTATTTCTCAAATTAACCATTGACACTCTATCTACAATTTCAATTAGGGGTGTCAATGGTCCATTTGACTGACATTGACTGCCATTATATGACTGACAGACTGCAACGGTTTGAGTTAAAAATCTTTGTTTTTGTTCTACTGAAGAAACAATGTCACCTACATCTTGGATGCCTTGGGGGTAAGCAGATAAACATAAAATTTCTAATTTTGGGGTGAATTATCATTTTAAGTTTGAAAAATATATTTTTGGGGAAATTTTTGTCATAGTTGTACCATCATGAACACATTTTCCATTTAATATATGTTAGTAAACTTGATTCTGAGTTCATGGGGGTAAACAATTTTATCAGCTTTTGATATGAAACCGTCTGAATTACAGATAAAGGTGTCATAAACGGGTATCTTATCTAGAGTTTTACTGATACAACCTTAGATCATGATAATGCAGGTTTAATCATCTCTTCATTAACTCTCTCTCTCTCTCTCTCTCTCTCTCTCTCTCTCTCTCTTTGCCTCTGCAGCAGTTACCAGTGATCACCTCTAACACTATAGTTCGTTGTCGTTCGTGTCGGACGTATATAAACCCTTTTGTTTCGTTTCTGGATCAGCGTAGGTGGAAGTGTAATCTGTGTTACAGAGTCAATGATGGTAAGAGTCTTACAATTGTATTTGTTTAGTCTTTAGTTAGTCTGGTCTAGGGTTTCCCAAACTAGGGTTCATGAAGCAAATCAGTTAAATCATAAGAATTATTCATATATCGAATTCAAATAAACTATTTGAAAGTAAAAACGATCAAAATAAAACACTTCAAAAAGATTAAATGTTATGTGACTATATTAGAGAACCGTGTACATATGTGACCCTCTCTGTGAAAACCCAGCTAAAGGCATTTTTTTGTGATTTGCTGTTTTCCACAAAAAAATCTTCCTTCATATGGTAAAGAACATTCTGTGAAAATTAGAGGTGGGCATAGATTATTTTTTTTAATCTAGATTAATTTTGGAATTAATCTAGATTAAAATGGCTCATTTGAATTCTGCCGAAGGCATTCAGAATATGTGTGCTACCCAAATAATGACTAAAAGTAAGTCTTTGAGAACGGGTTTCTCAAGCCAGGTGGCGCATTAGACCAGGGGCTCATCTCCTGTTTCCAAAATGCATCACAAACTTTAATCTCTTCCCGTCCCAATCCCACGAAAAAACTGGAGGAAAATCCCGTTCCACTCCCGGAAGAATGACTCCCATTCCCTCCCACTCCCGTGTTGTTGTTTTTTTTTTTTGTTTTTTTGCCGATAACTGTCAATTACAGTAAAAATATAGTACAGATCACAGCGTGCCCACCTTAGTAGTTGAATAAAAACCCAAAATGTCGTTTTTTGTTATTATATTGAACTGAAAGCCATCTTATGCACAGTGTTGCACAGATTAAATTTCATGTAAATCATCCATGCTAACACACACGTCTTCTATTTTTATTTTTTAGACATTTCACTCTCTATAGATATATTTTTCAAAGACGGAGTTTCTAGCTCAAGTTCACATGAGACCTAAAGCACATCCTGTTTGCTTAAAAGCGCAACGTTTCGTTGTTATTCTGAGTGCACACAAATAAACGTAGAGTCTTTACAGATTCGAAAGATGTATTAGGCTACTTTTATCTGTATGACCAAGAATGACGGAGATTTTAAGAGCAAGTGAGCGCACCGGAGCCTGTCCTGCAGCAAACGCGCTTCCACACAAACACTTCAATAGCGCACGTTTCTCTAGGTTAACATCATATTGAGCGGCCATGTAAAGTTGCTACTACATACATCTTTCAGATGAAAAGCCATATTTGAGGTTGATGAATGATAGGTGAGCGTTTGGATGTCCTGCCCGATTGTATTACCACATAGACCAGCCGTTAACAATCTGTCCATCACGGACTGTGAGCCTCTAGTTCGAAGACTCGTTCTCGCCCCCTACAGTGCAATTCGGCTAGGTATACATCCGCGCTAAAATATCAGGGTGAAAGTCATCATAGCTTGCGTAGTATAGACCCAGCTCCCAACCCAACTTTGAGAATAGATTAACGGCGATATTTTTTTTATCGCCGATAAGAGTCTCGCGTTAACGCAGCACGTTAACGCCGATAACGGCCCATATATAGTGAAAATGTAACCTTCATATCTTTAATATTGACTGAGTAAGGTCATGTCAAAGATTGAAATTATAGTGACATTAATGGTAGAAATCAAACTTTGATGCTTGTTTTTATCATAATTAGATTTTGAGACTTTAGCCTGTATTTCACAGAGAGGGTCAACAATATGCTTTATTCAAATATTAACTTATTGCCTCACCGGAAATATGAATTAATGAGTTATAATAATCTCCGCCTTCTAGTAAAAATCGTATGTAATACTACTAAAAAGTTTGGAAATCCCTGGTTTAGTCCGTTACAGTTATTGTACCATAAATTACAATTAGATTCTCTAAAATAAATAGTTTTCTCACATTAACACGTTATTGAGGGTTTCGATATGTTCTTATAAATTGTCTTCTCGATCAGTTCCTGATGAGTTCATGTATAATCCTGTAACTCGTTCATATGGTGAGCCTCACAAGAGACCAGAGGTCCAGAATTCAACTGTGGAGTTCATCGCTTCCTCTGATTACATGGTGAGTGTGTGTTTGTCTGTCCGTCTTTAGAGACCTTTAATATTACACTTATATATTAATGTACATTTGCTTTCTCTCGCTAGCTTCGGCCTCCTCAGCCTGCTGTGTACCTGTTCTTGTTGGATGTATCCCACAATGCTGTGGAGTCGGGCTACTTGAATGTGTTTTGCCAGTCGTTACTGGACAACCTAGAAAAGTGAGATATTGCAGCTGATGAAATGTTTTTGAGTGTTACACACCTCTGATGTGACCGTGGCTGTGTGTGTCTCTCTGCCAGGTTGCCCGGAGATACTCGTACACACATCGGGTTTGTGACGTTTGACAGCACCGTACATTTCTATAACCTGCAGGAGGGTCTTTCTCAGCCTCAGATGCTGGTGGTGTCTGATATTGATGGTAATCCTGTCTGATTCTCTTTACTTTGTCTGTTCATCGACTTTGGCTTTGCACTTTAAGACTTTAAAATGTAAATAATCAAGTATTATTCAATTCAAGATTATTTCTATAGCGCTTTTTACGATACAATCGTTGCAAAGCATCTTCACAGGAAATTAAGTTTCTAAAATAGATTTATATATTGTATAAAATAGATTAATATTTAGCTTATGGCAAAATGTGGTTAAGTCAGTATAATCGCTGAGGGTTGAATTTCTCTGAAGTCCTCTGAGGGGTTGGCATCATCTCTTCTCAGGTGTTCGGTCATCTCAGATCATTTAAGGGTTGGATCCGACTGAAGCTTGTGTAATTCTTAGTTCCCGTGGCAGAACAGAGAAACACATAGAGACATAATTAGCGTAGCTGTTGTTGAGTTTTACAACCTTAGGGAGCTTATTGGATTATAGCGTGATAGAAGATTAGTTTGGTACGCAGGAGCGAAATCATTTAGGGCCTTATAGCCAAGTAATAACATTTTGTAACTGATATGAAACTTAATAGGAAGCCAGTGCAGAGACTGTAAAATTGGAGTAATATCATATTTTCTTGACCTGGTAAGGACTCTAGCTGCAGCATTTTGTACACATTCGATACACATTCATATATTTTATGAAGAAATATATATATAGATTTAAAAGACGTAAGCAATGAACATTTTGTCAGAACCAGTAGTAAATGACGTTATTTTGTGAGAGAATCGTGATCTCCAATTTATAAAAACAACCTGTGATTCTCAATTTATCCAGAATCGTGCAGCTCTAGTTTACATGTTGTTTATTAGCCTACTGCATATAATTCGTTAAAAAATAAGTTTAATTTCATAAAGTATAAGTTCATTTCAAAATGCACCTACATTTTTTGCATGTTGTGTTTTTCAGTTGAATAAAAGACTTTGTTTCCCTACATATTTCATCATTGAGGATTTAAAAGAAATCATCTATCGATAAGTGTCTCGTCACACCCCTACTAATTAGTGAAGTTAAATTATCTTTGGCTGCACATCAGAAATATATTCTGTGGTTTTTCTCATTGTGATGGATGATTAAGGGAATTCGGGCTTTGTTTTCCCTCCTAATTATATCTCTGTGAAACAGGAAGCCATAGCTGGATAATTTCATGTTCATAATCCCCCTGGAGTGCTCAAAATTGTGAATATGAATGGGAATATACTTCAGAGATATTTTACTCATAAGAATTTCTAGGGGCGCCAATAATTGTGTCCAACGGGTATTTGAGAAAAACATTTATTTCATAATGAGATTGCCTCCTTTGAATTCATAACAGTCCTACAGAGCATTGCATCTGATGAGTGATCGAGGGATGTTTTTTTTTGTGATTTTCTTAGATATTTTCATCCCAACACACGACAGTCTGCTGGTGAATCTCAAAGAGAGTAAAGAGGTTTGAATCTTATCATTCTCTCTCTCTGTATTTTAAGACCTTGTATCTTTGTGTGTTTGTGTTCCCATTGCCCGGCTTCATATCTCGGTGTCACACAAGCTTTGAAATGTGACACCGTTTTTGCAGCTGTGGTATCTGACAGAAAGTGTTTGTGCTCACAGCTGGTGAAGGACCTGCTCAATGCACTGCCGGGAATGTTCATGCACACACGTGAGACTCAGAGCGCTCTGGGTCCGGCTCTGCAAGCGGCGTATAAACTCATGTCCCCGACAGGAGGCCGGGTGTCCGTGTTTCAGACCCAGCTGCCCACTCTCGGCGCTGGACTCCTGCAGTCACGGGAAGACCCCAACCTCAGATCCAGCACCAAGGTACCGCTCCTGCATCACTATTCAACTTAAACAGATCCTGTTCATGCATGAATGCAGACATTCATACCAGTAGATGCTCAGTGATTAGAACATGGGAGGTTTTTCAGCCAGTTATAAAGGAATTAACATTTGCCAGCATATAAATTGGCTCTACCAAGTTGTTGAAGTCACGACTTCATAAATATTCATAGTTTCTTTAAGTCTAAAAAAAGTCCTTAATTTAGTTTGTACAAATTTAAATTAATCATATAACAAAAGTCTTAAAGGGATAGTTCACCCAAAAATTACAATTCTGTCATTAATTACTCCCTGTCATGTTATTCCAAAACCGTAAGTCCTTTGTTCATCTTCGGCAAACACAAATTAAGATATTTTTGATCAAATCTGAGAGCTTTCTTATCCTCCATTACAGCAATGGAACTACCATGGTCAAGGCCCAGAAGCACAGTAAGGACATCATTAAAATGGGTGAACTATTCCTTTAAGGGGCGTTACATTTTGGGGACCGAAAAACAGGATTGGCCTTGTGTGATTATTAAACTCAAAGGTTTATGATTCCATTAAACAAATGTGAGCGCTGCGAAGTCAAAATGTTGCGCTGTTTGCACTCAGTTAATATCACGCATTAATGCCAAGCGATTATTTTTGATTTGCCTTTGATGAATTCTGACAATGTTTACTTTATTGTGTTAATAGTGTAATGCTGTATATGGTTGTAAGAGTATTTATTTTATCTTGCTTATCTTCTTGAGCAGCTGAAAGTCTGTGTATTTCAGACTTGTTTATAATGAAAGGTTCTGCAATATAAATAGATTATTTTTTATATTTTGGTATTTTTGTTACTCAGTAAACTATCTGGAATTTAATTCTATGTCAACACTTATGGCTTCTCTCTGTGAACAAAAAACAAACATTAACTTAATGTATAGATTTAACTAGTATCGGCACAGTAATATTTGTATTGCCTTTTAACTATATTATTGTAGCAAAATCCATTATCAACCTCCATTTCATATGTATTGATATATTACTATATAAACTAGTTTTAGTACACATTTGTATATATATATTCAATAATACGTCTTGAGTATTAAACTTGCAATTTCCCTGTTTAGCAGTTAAATGTGTGCCTGATTAATTAACCAAAATAATCTCAGATACATCATTTATTGTGATTTAAAACAAAATGTACAGATAATTATGTTTCAGTGAATGTTTAATCATTTTGAGTATTTTGTTGGCTTGTTTGTGTTCAGAAAGTCCAGCACTTGGGTCCTGCTACAGACTTCTATAAGAAACTGGCTCTGGACTGTTCTGGACAGCAGATCGGAGTGGATCTGTTCTTACTGAGCTCCCAGTACTCAGACCTGGCTTCTTTAGGTACACATACACACACATAATGTTCTTTCTCAGCTCCTGTATGTGACCCAAAGTTGTGAAACAATATTTTTTTTTTCTATCTTCTGCAGCATGTGTGTCCAAATATTCAGCCGGCAGTGTCTTTTACTACCCGTCCTTCCATCATACTCAAAATACGGCGCAGAGTCAGAAATTTCAGAAAGATCTGCAGCGATACCTCACCAGAAAGATCGGCTTTGAAGCCGTCATGAGGATCAGATGCACCAAAGGTAAGGGGGCGGAGTTACACAAGCTAACTCTGTGCCACAATTGGTTTGATCGACACTTCCATTAACCAGTATCAGCAGGGCCGTTTTTTTTTCATATCTATTTTTTAATTACACTTTCTATGATTGGTCAACAGGCTTGTCCATCCACACTTTCCATGGCAACTTCTTTGTGCGCTCCACTGATTTGCTCTCTCTGGCCAACGTGAACCCAGACTCTGGTTTTGCTGTGCAGATGTCAATCGAGGAGAGTTTAGCCGATACTTCGCTTGCTTGTTTTCAGGCTGCTCTTCTTTACACGTCCAGTAAAGGTAATCAAGCATTTTGCACATTTATGCTAATCCATATTTGACGTCTTTACAACGTCAGACCACTCCCACAAACTGAGTAAGATTTCCTCCGATTGGTATGTTTATGATTGACAGGTAAACGTCGAATCCGAGTGCACACTCTGTGTCTGCCGGTGGTCAGTCAGTTGAGTGAAGTGTTTGCTGGAGCCGATATCCAGGCCATCTCATGCCTTCTGGCCAACATGGGTGAGTAGAATAAACACATTGACATTTTAAGAGCAGTATATTATGTCAATATATTGTGCACAGTGTCCTGTTGCTAGTATGTTTGTTGCCTAGTATGTGTATCAATGATGCGCGGATTAGCTAAAACGTCATCCGAATCCACAGCTTCAAATAAATTATCCGGCCGCACCTATAATTTTAGATGATTTAGATAACATAAATAACAATCTGGTTAATTATAAGATATCCAGATCGTCACATTAAGGGTTTCTACAGTCATGAAAAAACCTGGAAAAGTCATGGAATTTAAAAACAGATATTTCCAGGCCTGGAAAGTCATGGAAATCTTTTTCACAATTCTCTTTATAATAGAATTATGTTTAAGCAGGTCCTGAATTTTGGTGCAGGATTGCACATGTATCGCATTATTCATTCCTGCAGCTTTCGACTTTAAAATGAGGGAAATTCCTGCAAAACATTTATTCAATATAGCATGTAGGTTAGATGAGTAAATTAATTCACTCAACCCAACTTAACTTTATTTATATAGCACCAATAAAAACAATGATAGTTGACCAAGGTGCTGTACAATCAATACAAAATCAACAACATTAACACTCAGAGCAACATAGATTATAGCACAGAGCTGACACAGCACAATTAAATGCCAAAGAGAAAATATGGGTTTTGAGTTTGGCTGTAAAATCGTTCAATGTAGAGGCAGTTCTAATAGAAACCGGTAAGCTGTTTCGGAGCAGCAACAGCAAAGGCTCGGTCACCTCTTGATTTCAATTTATCCCGAGGAACGTTTAAAGGTGTCTGGTTAAAGTCACACCAGAGGTGTTCAGCTGGGATTAGGACTTGTCTTTCTGCAGACCAGTCAAGTTCTTCCACACTGACTGAATCATCATTTCTCTTTGATCCTTGTCTTATACACAGAGACACTGTCATGTTAGAATAGAAAAGAGTCCTGTCCAAACTGTTGCTATAAAATTAGAAGCACACAATTCCCCAGAATATCATTATATGCTTAAACATTAAGATTTGTACTCATGGAAATTACTAAAGTAGTCAAACCTTTCTTTAAAAGGGGGTGCCCCAATACTTTTGGCAATATAGTGTATTTATATTGTTTTACATCACACTGTGTTTATAGAAGGGCTGTGACTGTTTATTTTTTTTTATTTTTTTTTTCAATTAACCTTTTAAAATGATTATAAGAGCAGTCATTGGAATTAAAAATAAATTCATTTTAATCCATTATTTACAAAAATGTTATTCCATATCCTGCCCAATGTTGTCCTCCAAACAATGCAGTTTGAAGGCAATACAAACTAATATAGTGAATATATCTTATGTAAGCTATGTACAAATAAAAAAATAAAATAACATACCATTTGAAAGTAAAAATGTATATATTGAAGTTGAGGGGTGACCGTGCCTATTCAATTGCTGGGCCAAAATTATGGTCTTCCAGTCTCCCTCCGATTAGTTTCTTCAGAATCTGAATTTAAATCCAAGTTAAAAATGTACCTTTTTTCAAGGGCTAATAACTGTCTTTAGTCTCTTTTAATGTATTGCGGTCAAAACTGTTCATATTTATTTATCTTTACATGTCTTTTTAGCAAGGTTTGTACAGCACAGTGGTCAACTACTGTTCTTTTTATTGTGCTTTATAAATACATTTGAATTTTGATTGATGTAGTTTAACAAAAGCACATACTAAATGTTTACTGGTACGAGGTTGGAGCATACATTCATTCATTTGAACATTTTACATTTATACTTTCTTTATATTTACATTTATATATGTAATTTTAAAGTAAATTAAGGACAAAAGTCTGGAAAATATGTAATAAAATATGATTTTTCACAGCTTAAATATACAACCAAGTTACATTTCAGCCCTAAAAATGCGACCACATGTTGAATTTTGAACCTATAATTAAATGTAATAAATATTAAAGAAAAAATGTATTTTAGACAAAATAATTGCGCTCATAGTTTAACAGAGCTTCAAAGTGAAAAGAAATCATTCAGGAAAATGCATCTCAATCACAGAATGTAATTTAAGTTGCTTTGGATAAAAGTGGCAGCCAAATGCACAAATGTGACTGGACAAGTAGATGTTTTCCAAGTATGCATTTAAAGAGCATTTTTTTACCAACGTACGAGTTAAACAAAACAATAATCACTATGGAGTTGTGTTTTCATCATTTTAGTCGATTACTGTTTGTTTTGCTTTGCTGGAAACATCATCTCTGTCTCTGTTTGCAGCTATCGATCGTTCCATCTCCTCCAGTCTGTCTGATGCGAGAGACGCGTTAGTTAATGCCGTGGTGGACTGTTTAACGGCGCATCGCACTAACGGCTCAAACATCCAGCCCTCCGGCCTGATCGCCCCTGCCGCCCTGCGTCTCTTCCCTCTATATGTACTTGCTCTGCTCAAACAGGTGGGGGCGCTGTATGCACATACACCACCAGAGATTCACTTACTATAACCACACGTCATTCAAAAGCCTTTAAAAACATCAAATCTGTTTCGTAGGGGGAAAAGTGCAAGGCCCCAAATCTGTAAACTGTTAATCATTTGATATACTTCATATGTTGCGTGTTTGGTCCTTCAGAAAGCTCTGCGGACCGGCACCAGCACCCGTCTGGATGAGCGAGTGTTTTCCATGTGTGAGCTGAAGAGTCAGCCGCTGCAGCAGATCATGCGCATGGTTCATCCGGACCTGTACCGCATCGACAACATGACCGAACAGGTAACACACATTCATACGGGTGTGGAATATAATGATGCAGGATTGTGGAGTCCATCCCTGCTGATTAATATTCCTTACCGCCATCTGTTGCCATTGAGCTTTTGAGCAACAGATTTAATCCCAGGTTATTCAGGGAGGACTGACCCCTTTAATTAGTGACCGTATTATTCGTTTTCTTTAAATTGCTTTATGATAAAAAAAAAGCCTCCCTATATGACAACATGCAGAGACATAACATACATATAAGTACTACAGTCATACTACAATAACACAAACATGAACATCAAACACCTTGTTTAGTAACACATTATAATAATGGTTAATTTGTTAACTTTACTGAACTAACATTCCTTAACAGTGCAAAGCATTTATTAATCTTAGTCAATCTAAATTTGAACATTTACCAATACATTATTAAAATCAAATGTTGTGTCTGGTAACATTAGTTCATATTATCTCATGCCTATTATCTAAAGATATACACCTATATTTTTATTAACTAACATTAACAAAGATTAATAAATACTGTAACAAGCCTTTAAAGTGTAAGCTTATAAGCGCTTCTCATCACAGTTTGAGAAGATGGCTGGCATCATATACAGAAGCATCAATAAATTATAATGTTGTGGAAAAGTTCATTTATTTCAGTAATTCAACTCAAATTGTGAAACTTGTGTATTAAATAAATTCAGTGCACACAGACCGAAGTAGTTTATGTCTTTGGTTCTTTTAATTGTGATGATTTTGGCTCACATTTAACATTGCGATTCTGTCTTCTAACGATTCGAATGGATTGACAAGTTTCTAAATCAATGTTCTAGCAGTGGTTTGTCCCCCTGCTCTGCATATCCATCCAACAATGAACTGTTCCAATAATACACATTGTGTACAGACAGACAGATATTTTCATCTAGCTATGGAAAGCATTAAACATGGACGTGCATGCGATTGTCGTGCTGTATTAAAGCTTTAATCAGGATAAAACCATATACTAGAAGCTATCATAGGCAGTAGCATTTACAAATAACAGTGCATCTAAAAGTATGAAACCACAACAAACAAAGAAACATACCATCAAGAGCCTTGAGCTTGCACTTGCGATCCTCTTCACTTGTATTCTCTGGGTCTCAATCGGGCTCAAATTGAAAGAAACATTGGCAACGCCATTGTTTACAATACAACCGGCACGCATGCCGCTGAGGTGAGGAGCGGGACGCTTAGACACGCACTAGAGGCAGTTTATCCAATCACAACACACATCACACCCATCGCGTATATTTCTGAGGGAGGGGCTTCATAAAAGCAGGAAATTATCAGCACGTTTATAGGAGTAGGGACAGAGCGGTGTAGAATAAAGGGAAATTATGTGAAATATAATGGTTGTTTTTTAACAAAGCATTAACACATGTTAGACTGCACCCCAACACAATCAAACCTAAACACAATCAAACCTAGAAAAAAAAACAGTCAGCCACCCCTCTTATATGATTTACTTTTCCACCTGTAATCATTTTATGCCATTTATACAGTTATGTAAAATCCCTTTTTATATATAATTTATCAATGTTTAGATGTACTCACATTTTTTTATACATCATTCTCAGACTTTCACACGTTAAATTATAGTTGTGTTGTGGCACTACAACAAACAAACAAAAACATAACTCTTCAAGAAAGTTGAAGTTGACATGCTTTTTCTAAATCCTGTATCAATCTGACAAATCAACAAAAAACGCTGCCAACGGCAAGTCCAATTTCAGCGGCTAGTTTTTTCAAAGTAGCCAGTAATGTTGAAGTGTGGGATAGAATGAATAGATTGATGTGTTGTATCTGTCCTGTAGGCGGCGCTGCACCTGAATGACTCTGTGATTCCTCAGCCTCCGTTACTGCAGCTCACTGCAGAGAAACTCACCAGAGAGGGGGCCTTCCTCATGGACTGTGGGAGCGTAAGCTTTACCGCACAAAACCACAGAAGTTATCAGAGCAATGTTGTGTCGCGGCAGCTTCTCTCATTAATTCTACACTGATTTCTGCCCTTTGCTCTGTAGGTGATGTATTTGTGGGTGGGGAAGTGCTGTAACGAGACGTTCATACGTGACGTGTTGGGCTTGCCCAATTATGCATCCTTACCGTCCAACATGGTGAGTGAGTGTGTGTGTGCACGGTGAACTGTTCTCCATTTCTCACAAGTATTTATTTCACCCTGTGGTGTTAAAGGTGTCATATCATATTTATCCTAAGGAACAGGATTTTCCTTGCTCTTTTGAAAAAGCTACAAAAATGAAATTGTCAGGAATCACATTGCATTGATGTCACATGAAGTCGTGTGTAATTAGACATTATAAAGGTATCATCTGTTCACACCTAATTAATATTCAGTGACTTAATGAATGACATTTGAACTGTGCCAGTCATAGCAGAGCTCATCTATTTATAGGTGTCTTAAAAGAACAGTAGCACAAACAACCGGTTTCATTTTGAAGGTCAGAAGGAAGTCCAAGGTTATTATCCTAAACTAAAACTCTAAAAAATGTAATTACTTAAAAATTAAATAAAATTAAAATGAGCCGAGATCAAATAATATACACGTACTAAAACATTTTAAACTAAAACTAAAGCTTAATAAAAAATGATATAGGCATATAAAAAATGACAAAAAACATTGAATTAAACTATTAATAGAAAATATCTAAAATCTAATTCAAAATATTTCCAAAAACTATAACAGTATATCAATGATACTAAAATAACACTGCAATGGTCATACAAAAATATTATTTTGTCGTTGCATTTTTTGTTGTTGAAACATTAGGGAAGTGATTTATAGACTATGACCTCTTATGTGTTAAGACCGCATTCCTGCCGCAAACAAACATTGGCTTGTGTTTTTTATTATCATATTCTCCATATTATGAAAGACAGAAGCTGCTTCTGATCAGCATTAGAACATGAACCAAAGTTTATCTTGAGTTCAGCTCATTTGTTTTTCATTTTGGAAAGCGTCACTGTCGGTCGGCATTATCTCACCCAGGAGGGGATTGTGGGCCGTGTATCAATTCTCTAAAAGATCTAAACCTCACATAATTCACTCCAGTTTCAAAACAGAAACCACTGTCCTAAACATCTGCATGTTCCTGATTCCCCAAACTAAGAAAGCAGTTTTATTTTATTTTCCCACAAATTTCATTTTATCTATTTAACTTTTTGTTTGTTTGTTTTGTTAATGTTTAAATTTTTCTGAATTCCATTTCCGTTTGTAATCAAAAAGCATGTCTAATTTATTAAAATAATGTAACTTATATAATTGAAAAATTTAAAAGGTAAAAAAATCAATTTTAGGGCTTTTGAAATCAATTTTTTTTATTTTCTTTATTCTGTATTAATGTATAAATAACATTTTAATTACCAAAAGTGTCTAATTACTTGAAATCATGTAACTTACAGTATTTAACAACAATTTATTAAAGATTTATCATAAGTACAATGTTTGGGGCCCTGTGGAGTTTCCATTTAATTCCATTTAATTGTTTAATTACAGTCTAATACATTTAAACAACTTAATGATTTTTTTTTTTACAATAATAGATTCACAATAAGTAAATACATTTCATTTGTTTATAGCAAATTAATTTGATTCGAAAGATTCATTTCAGAAATTCTGTTTTATTTATTCATTAAAGTCATTAAACATATAACTTATTTAATATGTAATCAAATGATTTTTTTTGCTGCAGAAAGTGCTTCACCTTTCATAATATTGACATGAATAGAGAATGTGTAATAATTAGAAAACCCGTTTATTGTTGTTGTTTTCCAGACTGAGATCCCTGAGCTGCAGACGATGTATTCAGAGCGAACTCGAGCGTTCATTTCTTGGCTGCTGGAGTCTAGAACCTTCCATCCTGCTTTTCATGTGGTCAAGTATGTCTGCTCTCTCTGTTTCTCCTAAATCCATACAGCTTTCTTCCTCTCCATCCTCCCCAATCTCTCTATCTCTCCCTTTCCGCCCCTGTTATTCATAGTCACAGGGCAGCATATTGTTCCTGAGGGAGGATGGTGTGTTTTTATGCTATCACAGACTGCCTCCTCTCACTGTGGGAGTTGCATTCCTTCGAAAGGTTTTTTAGATGTTGCATGGTTTTGAAATCCATGTGTTAAAAGAGCCCACTAACATTTCTCTCAGTTTTAGAGGAATACTTCAGCCAATAATAAAGTTTGCTGATTATTTACTGACCCCCACGTTGTCTAAGATGTAGATGTTTGTTTCTTCAGCTGATGAGAAAATAAGGTTTTGGAGGAAAACATTCCAGGATTTTTCTCCATTTAATGTAGGTGACTGGGGCTCAACATAGACCATTTTTGATGGTCCAAAAAGCTCTATTTAGACCGCTTCAAAATAATCCACACATCCCCAGCTGACAAAAAAAAGTCTCTCTTCTAGTAGAATGATCATTTATATTATAAAAAGTGTGTGCGTGTATATATATATATATATATATATATTAAGGAATGAGCTTTTGGGGGGGGGTGGCATGGTCGTAACTGAGATCATGAAAATATCTGAAGACTGTTATGAAAGAAAGAGAGAGAGAGAACATGTGAATTACCTCTGCTGAGTCAGTGCATCTCTCAAGTTCATTTTCTTAACAAACAGCACCGTTGTTACCTCGCTTGTGAGAATTCAAAGTTTGTAAGTTGTTAAACTTACTGTTACTGATAAAATCGTCAGAGTAGCGCTAACAGCATTAGCGTGTATGTGCGTGTGTGCAAACTGTATGTATGTGCGCGTGTGTGAGGAAGAGAGAGCGGGAGGGACAGAGTATGTGCTTTCCGTACATAAAACAAAGTTTTGTGGCAAAAACATGGAAATTATCTGTCGTTTTTATCCCATTGCTTACTACATTTATTTGTTTGACCAGTGTCTTGTGGGTTTTGGTTATTTTTCTGATGTAAATCAGATTCAAGCATTCAACGGCCCTGTAGTATAAGTATTTATATGTATTTGTATTTAGCTTGATTTGTATTGCAGTTTTGGTGTTTTTATTTTAAAAACTTGAACTTATCTTAAATCCGTTATATTCATCTAGATTCAAAAGCTTTATTTCAATAAAGAAAACCGTTTTTAGTTAACAACCATTATAAAAAAATTGAAATTAATTTACTCTGTAAAAACAGATTTTCAAAGAAATGGGAACAGTTTTGGTTTCTGTTTACTTTCATAGTATTTTTTTTTGTGTGTGTGGGACCCTAAACTGATTGGTTACCAGAATTCTTAAAAATATCTTCTTAAATGACAGAATTGTATTTTCATTGGATGGACTGTCCCTTCAAAGATCAGAAATCAAAATTGATCACAATTTACATTTTGATTAAAGATTGAAAGACACGTGCTCAGATAAATCATTTACAGTAAAATAGGGAGGGTTATGATTTCATGTTGACTTTAAGCCTCATGCAATTATTATCTTTCTTCAGGGACGACGCCTCGAACAAGACCAGTTTTTTCCAGCACCTCGTGGAGGACCGCACTGAATCTGCCTTCTCTTATTACGAGTTCTTGCTTCACATTCAGCAGCAGATGTCGAAGTAGAATGGAGGAACCCCATAGAGCCGGCCCCAGGTTTAAGGCTAGCTTCTGTTCCGCGGCTCATTTATAGCAAGGGAGCTCTTTGATTGGACCGCAGAGGCAGAGACACGCCCCTTGGACCCACCGGCCAATCAAAGCCTGTGGCTCTGTGGATGGAGTGTTTAAAGACAATTAATGATAAAAGAATTTAAAAAGTCAATGATTAATGGACTATTATGGCAAAAGAAAAGAGAGCGCAGAGGACAAAAATGAAATGTTGTGGACTTGATTTGCACATAGACACTGAACAAGCTGTTTTCAATCATTCCATCTGCTTACTCCCCTTTCATATCTAGCCATCATCATGAGTAGCCAGATGCAGCGAAGACCATTTTCTGTGTTCTTTTTCCTGTATGTTATATTGTGTTTGTTTCCATTGTCAGAATCATTGTAAGCATGTATTTTGGGGGTTTAATACATGCAAAACAAGCAGAGTTTTTTGTTGCATATTATTATTCACTCTAAAACATCTGCTCATACACATTTGTGCTTTTATGTTTTCTTTATTTGCTCCTTTTGTTCTCCTCCTGTCACTACCCCTCTCTCAATGCCTCCTGTCCTTTTGTAATGTGGCTTGTGAAACCGTGTCCATCTTGATGGTGTAATAATTAATCTGTCTTCATCCAGAATTGACTCAACAGTGGCTGCGCAAACTCTCCTCTCGTCTTCTCAACATCAGCTGCTTGAAACTGTTCCAAGGAAGCTACGACGTTCCTCGCTGGCAACACATTGTTTTCTTTGAGAAAACGGATCAGGCCACCAACAAATGTTGCTATCCACTTTGTAACTCTCAACACAAAAAAAATTATTTTAGTGTGCTATAATTTATGACAAGCTTATTGAATAAAATGAAATGAGAATTCTAGTTTGGGTGTTTGGTTCATTGTCTGCTGCAGATATAATTTGTACAGTAAGTTTCTTTGGATAATTTGAATATTTTTTAGATAATTAATTGGATATTTTTTTTATGGTAATAATTATATTTAACCACGTGTGTGCGCACCCTTGAATAAGTATTTTTTCATATTTTTCTAAACTTAAAATGAGAATTGAAACTACATAAAATGAAATTTGTGTCCAAACAGATTAAGAGCTAAATTTTTATATATAATAAATTATTATAGCTTTTCATTTTGTTTTTAATTTAAGTTTAGAAAGTTTAAAGTGTTTTTGTCATTTTAAGTATTTTTTTTATATTTAGCTTTATTTTTAGTTTTAGAGTTAATTATTTAGTAGTAGTAGCCTACTTGGACTTATTTTAGTTATAATGATCTAAATTCAAAAGCTTTTAATAATGTTAGTTAACAGTTGTAAAAATGAATCACTTTCTTCTGTAATCTCGCCAATTTTTTGGTTTTAAGGATCTAAAATGAGACCGTTAACAGGGATTTCCCTGTGGGTGTGTGAATGACTTTTATTGTTACTGATAATAATCAAGTGGGAGTGAAAGCGAAACACTTTTCATGTTTCCTGCTCTTAAAGGCGTCTAAGAATAGCAACAATGCAGAGAGGAAAATAAAACACTTCGTTTAACGTCAGTCTTACTGAGGAGGAAAGAGAGCGCATGGTCGTTATTCTTTCTATTCCCTGTGAATCAGCCCATAATTAACCACAACAACCACTAAAAATACCTCCTTCCATGTTCCCCGAGAATATCCAAGTCATTCTGGTCCTCGTCGAGTTTCCTTCCCATGCTCTGATTGTTCATGATTCCACAAATCGTTCCATTCGCGCGTGCTGCAGTCCTTTTCGCGCTCTTTAAAGTTTGCTAGATTCTGATTGGCTGTCTGTTTTGTTGTTCACCAGCTGGGAAAAAAACTTTCTGTAAAAGTGACTCAGTCTCAAAAGATATCATTCTTCTGTGATGTTATCTTTATATTTGTGGTATGGAATTTCTCTTATATATTTTTTTAAACTGTATCTTTCTATTTATCGTTATCGTTATAGTTATCATTCTAAGTGAGAATGGGCCTCGAGTCCAGAATATCACAGAAATCTGAGGCGGGTCAGCAAAAAAAAAAAAAACACTTGGCGACCGCCCAAAACACCCTATCAACATAAAAGTATTTTTTTTCTAAAAGTAAAGATCAAAGCAGTGTGGCCAGTGAAGGCCATAAAGCTTGTGTTGTAGAGTAAGATTATGGTCAATTGGTGCAGTCATGGGTAATGCACCATAAACATAAACCATCAAGTGCTCTCTCACGCTACGTGTAATTAAGATCGAAAATTACCGTTGAGTGTTGCCACAGTCTGTGGATTTTACTGTTGCAGTGTCTGAACATGATTATTGTTCTCATGCAGATGGTGGGAATGTGGGGAAAAACAAGTGTTTACCTCTTATGTAAAGCTCAACATATACTTGGGTTTTTTGCATATGATAAATATGCATACAGTGCACGTGACAAATAGCATTGCTGTGTTCCAGACAATGTCGGAAGAGGGAACATCCGAATTTAAATGTCCCACTTACAACCTCAGAGAGTTTCAGTCAATCACACACATCATGTTAACATACTTGCCACATGATGTTGCCATGACACGAGAACATTTTATATTTTTTTTGTGTCAATTATGGCAAAAACTGGAAATATATTTACATAAAATGCTGCCATTCATTTTGACAACAGCTAAAAATGAAGCTAAGGTAGCCCCACAATATTCTCATTGGAAGCAGTGACGTCAAATGATGCGTATCGCTAAGGTCAGAATTGATCGATCTGCCCCGAATTCACATTCAGGTGTCCAACTTCAAACGGCGTTCCAAGCATTATTTCCTAGTAGGAGGTGGACAAAATCTGAATTTCGAGTTGTCTAAAGGTGCTTTCATGCCATATCGTAATTGCCATGATTATAAGATACCAACTTGTAAAAAGCGTTCACGTCCTAGTAGAACTCGTAATTACAAATCGTGAGCTGGGACTTTTATGAGGGCTACAATTCATTGGGCGCTATGTGCGATAGTTCCGAATCCAAGGGTGCGAACAGCTCCAAGTAGAATGTCACGTGTTGTCATTTAGAAATTACAGTAATTATTACGTCATGGCGGCGCATGAATTGTACATGCAGTGTTGCCAGACCTGCGAAACAAAACCAGTCCAACTGCTAATCAATCAAATTTCCTCCGTTTTCTACTCAAAATAGTATTGTGAGGCAACAGTGTAAAAGTAGCCCAATTCCGCAGAAAAAACACAGACTTGGCAACACCGCACAGTCATAGTTTAACCCCATGGCCTATGATGGAACAAACAAACAAAATCACAAGAAACTCACATTGAAAATTGTGCACGTGACAATGTGATTGTGTGATATTAAGAGTTATCCACAACTAGTTTAAACTACAAAAAGATTTTATAAATGATGATTTCTGGAGAGAAACAGCACAGACACTGGACAAGAATGAAATTTCAAGTCACTTTGATCAGAGCAATATGGTGATGTACTGTACATTTGCGCTGTTTTTGCTTTTAAGTGATTTTAATCAAGTTATAAAGGTGCTGTAAATTGATTCATTAAATAATCTTTATTCTATCATAAAAAAGTCAGTTCCGAGTTTCCTTCTTGTGATTATGACTTTGTTTCTGACGTTCATAACTTGGATGCATCATACGTTTATTTGTAAACACACGCTAAGTGTTCCAGTCGAATCTGAAGTGTACTTTGGGGTTAAGCTAACTTTTAGGATAGTTTCAGTTTTAAATTGTACAATTATAGGTTTGATGAATTGTGAATTGTTCTTTAATGCACACAGGAGGCTCACGGTTGGCCGGTGTAGATGGGAACACGTTTCCTCCACTGCTGAGATTGAACACACACAGACTTTCCCTCCACAGAGGATCTTTTTTCAGTAGGACACACCTATGGGATACTCTGAGGGCTTGATTAGTGGTGGAGCGTAATGTTCAAGGCTCATAACCACACAACGTATTTGTAAACACGTGGTCATTTTGAGCGGGACAGACTTTACCCTCCTGACACACACACAGACACACACACACACACACTTCTGCTGTTGGCAGCGTCTCTTCTCCACTACAGAACTCTTTGATATGTCTTGGGAATGATGTCACACGCTTCCTCCTGCCCAGATAAATGACCACATTTTCCCTTTACGTGATTCAAGCATGTTTCTCATCTCTTTGTCTTATGCTTTGGATACAGTTTGGATACAGCATAACATGCACCGAGATCTCTGTAATTATTCAGTGGAACATTTTGCATCATATTTTGTTCTGTTGTTTGTACACACGCACACATAGATGTTTTTTATGCATTAAATGTATCGCTGGCCACAGAAAAACATGGTGGCGTTTCCTGTCTGAGCACAATATGTATTGTTTGACAGGAAACGGGGGAATTCCTCACAACAGGCAGATTACGTCTTAAGGGCTCAGTAAACATGGTCCCTGCTTCTTTAAAAAGAAAACACACAAATGGCTGTGGATTTATTTAGTCATCCTCTGATCTGCAGTGGGATCTGTTTACAGTCTGTACGTGATCTGATCAGAATAACATGTACGAGATACATTAATACATTTATTCAGAGGATGCATTAATTGATCAAAAGTGACAGGAAAGGCATTTGTAATTTTACAAAAAAAATTAATTTCCAATGAACTTTCTATTCATCAAAGTATCCTAAAATATGAAGCAGCACAACTGTTTTCAACATTGATAATTATCATAATATCATTTATTGAGCAGCAAATCGGCATATTAGTATGATTTCTGGAAGATCATGCAACACTGAAGACTGGAGTAATGACGCTGAAAATACAGCTTTGATCAGAGGAATGAATTACAATTTAAAAAATATTCACATAATTGTGATGTTTCAGAATATTTGAAGTATTTTTTATCAAATACTTGTGAGCATAAGAGACTTTAAAAACATAAAAAATGGTACTGTATGCAATCACTCTGAATCAACACTGCTGTGTTTTATTATATAATCCTGACCAGACATTTTTCTGCTCGTTATATGACCTCTTACTGATTCAATACATAAATACATGTGTGTGATTCAGCTCTAGTCAGCGTTGGTTTATTGATTTTTATCAGCATAGACTGAATCCTGAGTAATGATCACGAGCACATCAGCTCTCTTCCTGATCGTCAGTGTTTTTCACAAACATTTATTGTGTACACACCGTACACACACACAGAGACACACCTGTGTACACACACGCACGCACGCACACACATTTGTTTTTAATTTTTTAGGAAATGTCCTTTCCTCTTGGTTTAAATTTGTTTTTTTGTTTTTTTACTTTATTTTATTCTACTATATTTATTATAATATTATATTAATTATAATACTATTCTTTGGACTTGTGCATGCATTTGCATTTTCTGTGCTGGTTTTGGGAGACATTTGTTACATTTTTCCGAATGGATTTAAGCCAGGTAAAATGTGTTCAACTAAGCTCAAAAGCAGTCTTACTGGTAGTGGAAATCAAGCTAATCAAAATATATAAGTGAAGGGTCAGGCATGTGTTCAGTGTTGTGAATGCTATTGTAATCGCATGGAAATGTGCCGAGCTTTCCAGTGTGCTGCTGCTGATACTGGATCTGTTTTCACTCAAGATCCTATGAAAATTCCCCAGAACTTTAATCTCACTCACATATAGTCTGTCTTTTCTCCATAAACTACTATACACTCACATTAACAGAACCAGTGATGTATGTCAGACTCTGTTTAGATTTTATATATAACATCTGATATAACTGATATAATATCCTGATATCTGCATAGCACACACACACACACACACACACTCACACACACACGGACACACACACACACACACACACACACGCACACACACACACACAGCATCAATTAAATCCATGTATCTCACATTTAGTCTTTAGTTACTTCATGTTATTAGTGTGTAAGCAAAGAGTGCTGACAGTGTGACTCTCCATGTGTCTCTCTCTCTTCAGTTCCTGAAATCTCATTTCCTCGGGTCGGTTCTGGTTGGAGTTCCAGATGTTGAGTGGATCTGAGGAAGAAGTGTGTGCTTATGTAACATCCATGTGCCGTTCGCTACACGTCTGCTGTCCGTCTGTTGCTCTGGTCTTACTGGATTCTTCTGCCAGTATGTCAAGCACCAGTTTCCCACTAAAGCAGCTGGATCTGGTAGATGTGGTGTTTACATGTGTCCAGACTCCGTGTGTGCCTGCTTCTGTTCAGGGACTAAACTGGACTGGAATTTCAGTCTTCAAGCACTGTAGCACATTTTTTAAAACTGGAGCTAAATTCAGGAATCCTGTCTATCCATCAAGAAAATTATAAAATGAAGGAAATGATGGAGCGACAATAGCTCATTTCTTCTCTTCTCAGTATTTGATAAAAATACAAATATGAAAAAGAATGTAAAAGTGTTAACTCTCTGTGGTTTTAATCCTGCGTTAATAATCAGTTATCTTGCATATGTTTCACTCTGCTCATTTTTTTAACCCTGGGTTAGGCTTAAATCTTAAAACTCCTAAGGAATGATTCATTATAATTTCATATTTATAAATTATATTCTATAATTACTCAAAAGCCAAAAATGTGCATTGTTATTGGCCGATGCAAAAAATAAAATTACCTACATAAATAAATATACATGGCTGAAAAATGTGATAAAATATGACAATATTTATAATATATTTATTGTATTTATTAATTAAGTTAGACATAAATTACACATCTGAATTATAATTAATAAATTATATTTCCTTTATAACATATTTATTTGTTATATATTGTATTTATACGTATTTATACATTATTCTCTGAAATACATAAAAATGTTGAAATTAAATAAAGGCTAATTTTACTCTTTATTTACTCAAAGTCAATTAGACTAATGGAAATATTAAAAACTGACCAAATATTGGCCGATATATCAACCTGACAAATCAATTTATTTCATGATTTATTTGAGGCACATGCTATCATCAAGGTATTAGATTCAATTGAAAAATAACTTAATATTTTCGCTATATTGTGTCAGATAAACTGAAATCATATGCTGAATATGTGCTCTTCTCCTCCACTCTGCTGACTAACTATAAGCATCCATAAACACACCTGATTAAAATCATCTTCTCTCTAACTAATGTTGCCAAAGTTTCATCCCGGACATCCACACCTCATGTCCTCCGTATGCAAACACTCACCTCTCCACCCTTATCCAGTAAACACATCAATACTGTTAACAAACATGTGACCTTGGGCATCTGCCTGTGTTCCTCCAACATTATTATGAGACACAGTATCACTTTAACAGCATTTTGACTTCTGAAAACCTCTCATTATATATTACAGGGCATTTCAGCACATCTCAGAGCAGAAAACAGCCCTCCAGGTTAAAGACGGGATCACAGGAGCAAGTATAGACACTGTTACCCAAACCTTTTCAAAGAGCTTCAGAAAACAAAACTGTGAGTCATTCAAACCCAACACCCTCTCCTCGGGCAACAGAAAAACACTTGGGTTATAGGAGGTGAAGAAATGACGCCAAAAGTGCAGGAATCAATACACTGCCAAAGAAATAAAAGAGTTGTTTGTGTTGATTCTGTTTTGTTTCCGGCCCAAAAGTGAAGGACGAGCATCGGTTTCATGACCCACTTTGCACAGGTTTCTTTAGCTTCCATTTACATGTTACAGTTTAAGCATAAATGTATTATCAATGAATGCAGCTGATCATTGCGGACTATTGTTATTTCACACATGTGAGTAAACAAGTATAGCAAGATCGTCTATGTGGATGGAGGAAACGGAGATGTTATGTCGTGACGACATAAGGGTAATGTGAAACTCATACAGGCTGTACAGGAGTTGTCAGTAATGTGATCATATCTAGTTTGTACAAACACAGTTGAATTTTATTGATGATCTCTCTATCTATCTTCCATCTCAGGTAAATTCAGCTGAATTCAACCCTTTGCATATGTTTACAGATCTGTTGGCTATTTCTCTATCAGTGATGGGAAGGCAGCAGTTTACAGCACATGACTGTGAAGCATCAGAAGTTCACAGTCTCTGAAACAGAAACACCAGTCTGTCATGTCTGCTGTAGAGCCCGCGGCGTTTGTCAGAGGAGAACTCGATGGAGAATGGGGGCGCAGATATCCAGACTCCCACAAAGAGAGCACTGGACACTCTGGACTGATTATTTATCACTTTATATGCTACTCTAATATGCTATAAGAGTAAGCATACACACACACACACTTCCTCATTCTGGGGAGCTGCATTCTTTCAGCAGTTATAACTTCGATAGCATTTTTACAAGTTGATGTCTGGAGTTTTTTAAAAGAGTAGATTTTCATAAAATATGTCCTTTTTGTCAAATATGTCTTTTTTCAGTGCTGCTTTCAGGATGATATGTGATATAATTTGATCTGCTTCTGTCAGATTCACCTATGGAGCCCCGTACATGACATGCAGGAAAAAAATAGTCTAGGCTAAATTGTACACACGATTTATAAATCGAGGGAACGAATTAGCAAATCGAGCGCACAATTTAGCAAATCGAGGGAACTAAATATTAATCGTGTGCACGTTTTAATAGATCATGTGCACAATTATAATTTTTTTCTAGCATTTCATGTGTATGAAACAATGACAGTGTAACACAAGACTCTTGCCATTTGCAGGTCACTAGTGAAACTACAATAACATATACTTAGATTTTATTATGATATTTACATTTTTTATTTTATTTTTAGTTTAAGTTTTAGTAATTGTATGGTCTTTTTTATTTTTTATACTAATTTTTATTTCAGTTTTAGTTTTAAAGATTTTAGTACTTCATCTTAGTACTAAAATCAGTTAGAGACACAGTTAGCTTTCGGTTAGTTTCAGTGTTATTTTTGTCATTGAGACTTTTATTTATATATATATATTTTTTATTTTAAAGTTTTAGTATTGTTTTGTGTTGTTATATATATAGTTAAAATATATTTATTTTATTTCAGTTAAATTGTATTTGCCAAGGCAACATTCTCATTTTAAAGTATTTTTTTTTTCAAACTTAAACTTTTTAATCTAATATTTAAATTTTATTTAGATTTTTAATAGTTTAATTTCAGTTTTATTTCTAGTTTAGAATCTAATTCTCTTTAGGATTAAGTTCTGTTTGCTCAACTGAGAAGATGCTACTTATATAAAATCCACCACTGTTTTAGAATTTGCATTACATTTTATGTTATTGTTTTATATATATATATATATATATATCATCTTAACCGACACATAGGAAAAGTGAAGTGTTATGTAATTGAAAGCTGTGGTTGCTAGGGTGTTCTGGATTGTTGCTAGGTGATGTCTATGATGTTTTAGTTCCCTATCTGTCGGTCACTACGAGTTATGTCGTGACGACATAGGGGTCCTATGGAAAGCACCACAAGCTGAACCCCGTCACAACATCGTGGCATGCAGATGTTGACAAGCGAGTGAGTGACAGACAAATGCCATGCAAGAGTTTGCAACATTCCAACCGCCCCAGCGCAAATTCACTAACATTGGTGCCCGCAGGGACCACTGAGTAGCAAAGGGGAATCAGGCCATACGGACACCTAGCCCAGTACACGAAAACGCTTGGAGGTCCCCGACCCTTTTGATGGAAGTGAGCGTGGTCAGGAGCGCTGTCTTAGCTGACAGGAGTTTCAGCTCGACTGAGTCCAGCGACTCAAAGGGGCCCCTCTGAAGTCCAGCAGGACGATAGAGGGGTTCAAAGAGGGCACAAGGGGTGGCCTGGAGGGATTCATCCTCCTGGCACCCTTCAGGAGCCTCACGATGAGATCATGCTTTCCCAGGGACCGGCCGTCCACTGCATCGTAGTGCATAGGTTTGCCTTGTTGAAGGAGCTCTAGCCTGAGTGCCGGTGGAAGACCGCTCAAGTCTGGCACGTTCCATCCAGGAGCCACACATTTAGGTTCCACAGATCTGGACGTGGGTGCCATATGGTGCCGAGTCCCTGAGCGAGGAGGTCCTTCCTCAGAGGAATGCGCCAGGGAGGTGCTGTTGCGAGGGAAATGAGTTCGGGAAACCAGGTCCGGGTGGGCCAATGGGGCGCAACCAGCAGGACCTGCTCCTCGTCCTCCCTGAGCTTGCACAGTGTCTGTGCGAGTAGGCTCACTGGGGAAATGCATACTTGCGTAAAGCCTGAGGCCAGCTGTGTGCCAGTGCGTTCGTGCCGAGGGAGCCCTCGGTCAGGGAAAAATACAGCTGGCAGTGGGAGGACTCATGAGGGAGGACTCATCTCAGCTGGAGGGACCGGCTCGATTGCATCCTTTGCCAGGAGGACAGCAATCTCCTCGCTCAAGAAGGGGCGTTCCGGACTGCCATCGAAGTCTCGAGAACGGCGTTGAACTTGGGAGGTCGTCTGATGAACTGAATCGCGTAGCCGAGTCAAATTGTGCACGTGAGCCAGCAAGACGGGCTGGGCGGCATGAGCCATGCCTCCAGACACTGTGCAAGCGGCTCCAATGGCGCAATCGACGTACCTGTGATGGTGCAGTGAAGGGGAGTAGGGCTGGATGGTACAGAATGTGGTGCGTTCTGAGGCATCCTCGCCGAACTCCCTGAGTCCCAAACGGGACTGGCCGTGCGCAGCTCCTGCATCAACCCCAGGTCGTTACTAGTGGCGGCATTTCGTGGGCACAGGTGCACTGCGACCACTCTCTCCGCCTGGGGAATGCCCGCGTACCCCCTGGCAGCCCCGCCGTCGAGAGAAGTGAGGACGGAGGAGTCAGACGAGCGGCTTTTGGCCGTGAAAGGGGCCATCCACAACTTTCTCAGCTCCTCATGCACCTCCGGGAAAAAAGGCACCGGAGCAGAACGCAGTTGTGAGTCACGCCCCGCTCCGAGAAACTAATCATCCAGCCGCGAGGGTTCGGGACTGGGCAGTCTGTTGACCTCCAGCCCGATACTCACGGCTGCCCGGGCAAGCATGGCCGTCAGTTCTGGGTCCGGTGCGGCGGTGGCGACAACACCCGAGGGGGGCAGCCCCCACCACACCTTCATCCTCAGAGGACATAAGCTCATCCCCCAATGCTGCGATCGACATCCTATCCTCGGATGACGCACCGAATGAAATGCTAGGCGCCCCGTGGGATGGACCAGCGAAATCAACCGGGAACCGGACGGGACGTTCGCTGCGTGAGGAGTAAGAGGTCCGTGGGGACGTACCTGGCGGAGAGGCTCTTACTGTCACCCTCAGATCTCCCAGAGCGCCAGCCGCTCCGCTGACTGCACCGTGACGCCAACCAGGAACAAATAAGAGATGAAAGGCTTGTGGAGATCAGCACACTTCTCATCCACTTGGCTCCGAAGCAAAAATCGAATGAGTGGATGCACCTGTCGCCCTTTTATACCCGAATGCACGGGGAGTGGCTCAGGTATGCAAAATCCACTAGCCAATTTCATTGGCGTTTTCTCTTAAAGCCAGAGATGATTGGGGCTTCCAGGTAAATCCCCTATGTCGTCACGACATAACTTGTAGTGACCGACAGATAGGGATCGTCTAGGTTACGTACGTAACCCCCGTTCCCTGATGGAGGGAACGGAGACGTTATGTCGTGACGACATAGGGGATTTACCCCTATGTGTCACGGTCCTGCTGGTGTACCTGGGCTGGCCACCAGATGTCTCTGTGTGTTGAGCACATGGCTTGTTGTTTGTTGTTGGTGTCATGTGCTCCCATGTCTATTGTCCCCCTCCCATCTTGTTAACCAATCATTGTTTCAGTGGCTCCACCTGTGTCTCCCTCGTTACCCTCGTTTGTCCCCCTATTTAGCCTCCTGGTGTCTGCAGTCCTGTGCTGATCCGTTGTATTTTGTCCAGTGTGTTATGCTTGACTGTGTAACAGTCCTCTGCCTGCCTGCCTAAAACATGTAAATATCATAATAAAAAGCTAATTTTAAATATTAATAAATAAAAGTATATGTTATTGTAGTTCCACTAGTGACCTGCAAGTGGCAAGAGTCACACTTGTGTTACACTGTCATTGTTTCATTAACCAGGGCAGGTGAATACACATGAAATGCTAGAAAAAAAATTATAACTGTGCGCATGATCTATTAAAACATGCACACGATTACTATTTAGTTCCTTCGATTTGCTAAATTGTGCGCTCGATTTGCTAATTCGTTCCCTCGATTTATAAATCGTGTGTACAATTTAGCCTATACTATTTTTTTCCATAGGTGAATCTGACAGAAGCAGATCAAATTATATCACATATCATCCTGAAAGCAGCACTGAAAAAATACATATTTGACAAAAAAGTTATATTTTATGAAAATCTACTCTTTTAAAAAACTCCAGACATCAGCTTATAAAATGCTATCGAAGTTATAACTGCTGAAAGAATGCAGCTCCCCAGAATGAGGAAGTGTGTGTGTGTGTATATGCTTACTCTATAGGGGTTGTGTAGCATATAAAGTGATATATAATCAGTCCAGAGGGTCCAGTGCTCTCTTTGTACTTGTAGGAGTCTGGATATCTGCGCCCCCATTCTCCATCGAGTTCGCCTCTGACAAACGCCGCGGGCTCTACAGCAGACATGACAGACTGGTGTTTCTGTTTCAGAGAAATCACCATTCAGCATTCTTCTGATGCTTTCATGTGCTGTAAACTGCTGCCTTCCCATCACTGATAGAGAAACAGCCAACAGATCTGTAAACACATGCAGGGGGTTGAATTCAGTTGAATTTACCTGAGATGGAAGAGAGATAAAGAGATCATCAATAAAATTCAACTGTGTTTGTACAAACTAGATATGATCACATTGCTGACAACTCCTGTACAGCCTGTATGAGTTTCATTTCACGTGAGCAAGCTAAACAAATACTATACAATACATTTTAGTTATTCACATATTTAATAAATATGAATATATTGAATACATTAAATCTATAATAATATGAATAATAATATGTTTTGTTAAATGATTATATTACATACAATAAATAAAATAATAATTATTCATACTTATCAATTTAATAATAATTAATACTATTTTTTAAATATACTACTATGCTACTATAAATGTTATTAATATATTAGATAAATATTTATATATTACATGCAGTAATAATAATAATACATGTTTTGTTAAATGATTAAATTACAATAAATATAATTATTATTATTCATTTATTATCTGTTTAATAATAATTATTTATTAATATTAAAGTATACTACTAGAAATATATTAAATAAATATTAATATGATAAATACTTGAAATATATGATGATAATGATATATTATATTATAACTAACAATAATTTATTTAATAGCAATTCTATACAATTTGAAAGCTTTTATACATCAAGGTACAGTTTGTTGTACTAAACATACAATTTATATTGAATTGATATTAAAATTATTTTAAAAGTCTCTAAAAATGTTTACCGTAATATTTGTCCAACATGTTGTTAGAAATATAAATAATATAAATAATTCATAATAATAATATAGATGATGTTGTTATTATTTATTAATATATTTAATAAATATTATTATTATTATTATATTTTTGTCATGGTAATGAGAAGGGGTTGGAAGGGGTAAAAAATACACCTAAAATATGTATTGATTTTTTATTTGTGGAAAAATGGCCAAGACATGTTCTTGCCGGGTTTTATGAGGTAAACACAGCATGATCTCATTGATGTACTTTCAAAGGTCTGTCACACTTCAGCCCGCTGTGACGTCACCCGGAGGGGCATTACATAATGCAGTGAAAGATCAGAACTGAGAGCAGATGGAGTTTGGTCATTATCAGGTACTGTACTCACTTCTGACGCCTCAGCGCACTTTACTTCGTGCATCTCGCACTGACTTTGTGCTTTCCCTTTCCCACAGCATTTCCTCGTGGAGGCTGGCGCTTCTTTCCCGACTTTGGACTTTATTTGCATGAGACGCTGAGGCTGACATCAGTCGAGCTGTGATTTTAGTTTCCAGTCCGTTTGGAGTCGAAACATGAGCGCGAGTGGAAACGCGATGGCGATGTTCGGGATGGATTTAGCGGAGGATCAGATTAAAGTTCTGGAGGAGAATTTCACGAAGGTCAGCAAACACCCTGACGACACCACACTGATGCTGGTCGCAGCGGAGTGTGGACTCAGCGAAGAGGAGACAGCGGTGAGTTTATCTAGATATCCTCATCTACAGCGCTATCGGAAGACGCGACGCAACAAACAGGGAACGCGTCACGTTGATTGGCCGTTTGAGAGCGTTGCGGTTTACCGCTTCTTTCTGATTGGTCAAATAGGAGCGCTCGCGTTCAAAACGCACAAAATCTCTCTATTTTTTATTATTTTAATTCAATATTTTTAATATTTTAATGTAGACAGAATTGTCTTAGTAAAAAAGTTTTATAATTAATGTTTTTTTTAAATAATAATAATATAAAATGCACCTTTCAAAAATGACTAGCTGTCTGAAATGGAATTGCAATATAATGTTCCCTGAACATTGGCTAACAACGTTCTAACAAGGTTATCTCAAAGTTATAAACAATCATTTTTTTCTATTAAGGTTATTTTTCAAAACGTTTGCACAAAAACATTATACATCTTTCAAGATTTTTTGAAGCATTTTTGACACAAGTCTTTTTTTAAATCTTGGGCTACTACTAACTAGCCTACTAGTTTAGAGAACATTCAAAATAACGTTCATAAATGTTTGCAAAATGATCAAACTGAACCTTCCCTTAATGTTATCTCTAACCTCGTTTTTATTACATTTTAAAAACTGGATGTTTTGAACGCTCTAAAAACAATAATAAATAGTTAATAATAATTAATGTGATACTATGTATTGCATACATGTTTTTGTAAGCTGGGATTGTTCCATGGCATGGCATTTCGATGTAATTACATAATAATGTTGTTAAAAACATAATAATACTACGGTGTGTGTCCAATAATATGGTAATACCAGTGTACATTTTGGTTCAATCAACATGGTTGGCTATGCCATATGGTTTATGAGCCTTTCTTGCATAACGACCTGCCTGACTTTATTTGATCAGGGAAAGTTAATGACAGCAATAAATGTTAAAGTAAATAATAATGCTTCCAGAGAAGTCCCTCTGGAGGTTAAAACTCTTAATTAAACAATGAAAGTGTTTAGTGATCAACTCTTCCGGGGTGTCAACTTACAACTTTTCAGTGAACACATGAGATCTTTAACGAAAAAGTCACATTACCCATGATGCAAGCTTTTCTCACGAATTGTCTTCATTCCTGTTTTGCTGTCACTAGCTCAAAATAACACACTGACAGCATTAACAACCAAAGGCTTGTGAATGGAGCGCTGACACTGACCATAAACAGAGCGTTGGAGCACAATAGAGCGCCTTCCCTCTTACGGATATGGTCGACATGTTCAAACGCATTGTGTCTCATTCTAATGAAAACCCCACACAGGAGTCATGATGGGGCAGTTGGTAATGCTGTAATGTGTCACTGGTGAGCAACACCTCAGTGCTGACAGCGTGAAATGAGCCAGAATTAGACTGGAAACACATTCCTTCTTGAGGCTGGTCTGTTTCT
This sequence comes from Oxygymnocypris stewartii, assembly GCA_003573665.1. Taxonomy (NCBI): domain Eukaryota; kingdom Metazoa; phylum Chordata; class Actinopteri; order Cypriniformes; family Cyprinidae; genus Oxygymnocypris; species Oxygymnocypris stewartii. The sequence goes on from QVTF01021965.1 coordinate 568,241, forward strand.
GTCACTATGATTGTGAAAAACCAAGTGCATTTATACAAAATGTGAACGCCTTTCTTGTGATAAATCATCCTACACAATAGAACAGGCGTAGCAATTGATCATTTAGGAGTGTGTGAATGTATAGTGTGCTTAAATGTATTCTCTCATGCACAAGTCATATTTAATATACCATATAACATTAAAGATTTAGTGGGTTTTGGAATGAAAATAATGCTGTTTTTCAGAAAGCATGCATTAAATTGATTAAAAGTGACAGTAAAGATATTTATAATATCGCAGCATATTTTTGTTTCAAGAACTGTTCTTTTGAACTTTCTATTTTATTCAAAGTATCTTAAAAAACAACCTATATTGGTTTGCAAAACAAGGATAAGCAACTCAAAGAAATAGCTTTCTTTTTGCATCTTAATTAAATGCATCTTGATTTAAGG